>CM072521.1:18064759-18144759 GCA_036898135.1 Oncomelania hupensis | reverse complement strand
GTTTTAAGAACTTAGACATGTGTTTGAACAGAGCCATGTAGACGTCTGCCTAACGTTCCACTTTCTCCATCGCCACCTCCCTCTCCAAATAGCACCTTGACCTTGAAATTTAAGTAAGACAATCTTTAGCGGGAAAGACAAACATAAGTATCATAGAAAAGGAACTAGAACTCAGTGCTACAAATGAAGATTTCACATCAAAGTTGACAGTACCCAACCACGGCCTAAACATTTGATGGTTCAGTGATTGTCTTTTTGGAATGGTTGCCTGTAGAAGCACCCACTTTTCGAAAAGGTAAACTCTTTCTACAATATAATTATAAGCCCATGGATTATGATGGCGTCTATCTCTCTCTCTCTCTCTCTCTCTCTCTCTCTCTCTCTCTCTCTCTCTCTCTCTCTCCCCACCCTCCACCCTCTTCTTCCCAACACCCTCCTCATCTTTCCGATTGTAAAAACCCAACCTTTAAATATATAGGAATAAAAGTTACCGACACCTAAGACAAAATATTGGCATTTAAGATAAACAGATTGCAACTTATTTGTTTGTTTGTTTCTTTCTTTATTATGATTCTATAGAAATGATCATTTAATACTTGGCTGTGATAGGAGATTTGGTTTTCTTGTGTATTTTCTTATATATTATAATCCCGCCATATGTGCTCTGTGATACCCTTTGATAACAAGAGTCGCAACTGCTTAGTTCGCTCAACTGTGGTTTGTGTGTGTTTGTGTGCTGTTTGTTTGTGTGTGTGTGTTGATGGGTGTATGAGATAGAGAAAGAGAGAGAGAGAGAGAGAGAGAGAGAGAGAGAGAGAGAGAGAGAGAGAGAGAGAGAGGAGAGAAAGTTGGAATAATATTCACGATGGGTTTGATGTGGATGAAAGCAGTTTATTGAATATTCTTTAAGTACATGAATTTAAAATGTGATTCTGCCCCTGCTGTAATTCCTTTTGAGGTAATACAGACGTATTGTATTGTTTGTTTTATTTCTCTTCATTTATTTGCAGGCAATATAATATTGCGCGTATAGCAGCGGCGCCTGTCTGAAGCTAAGACAGCTCATAAGTCGTCAAGTAAATTGAAGAAAGGAAAGTCAAAGGGGAAAAAAAAGTCCATCGGAAATAAAATCAGCAAAACAAGTCAACAGAAATAAAATCAGACGAGTTACATGAGATAGATTAATGTGTGTCTTTATTCCTCTGGGGTTGTGTGTGTGTGTGTGTGTGTGTGGGTGTGTGTGTGTGTGTGTGTGTGTGTGTGTGTACGTACCTAACCATAACAGTGGGTTTATGCATAGGTTACACTTACGTGCAACTGGGTTTAAAAAAATACTGGGTTCCAAAATCTGAAACTCAGTTTTTTTTAAAACCGGCTTTGCAATAGGAATAACAAAAAAAGTGTATACGCAAAGTCTGAGCGGTGAAACCCACAATTGCGGTTGAGTCAACTTTGAGTTTGAGCCAGTTAACATGCCGCGATGTGTGTTCCCGCTGGTCAACCAGTCGAATACACGCACTGTCAGGGGAAGTAACTCGGAACGCCACACGCTACGAGCCGGCTGGCAAGATGGAGGTACGTGTTTTTTCGTTTTATTCAGTTGTGTTTTGTCCTTCTGTCTCTGTAAATTGTTCTTTAATCTATATTTTGTGCTTCTAGGATGTGGCTTTAAAATGTTCCCTTGTTAAAATTTCAAGCTTTTTCGGTGTGCTTTTGTACTTTTAAAATCATATCAATTTTCGTGTGGATGTTGTGGTCGATTGTCAACACAGGGTCTGCATTTTTGTTTGTTACTTTTTGAAGAACACAAAAATAAATTTGCTGCATTTTAAGCGTCCTTGTATCTGATATTAATGAAGAGTCTTGTGAAGTCTCTTGAACATTGAAACAGTTACCATGAGAAATGTATGTCTCCTTTGTTCACACTGGGGTTTTCAAAACTTGCATTTTTTCTCATTTACAAAAAAGAGGGTCAGTGAAGATAGTACAAGAAGTAAATAAGGGAGGTATTGAAGTGTTATTTTATTCATATGTAGATTGATTAAATAAATGTTTAAAAATATTTTTGCAGAATAACAATTTTAGTAGGCAAAATGCAATGTTATCAGAATAAAAAACAATAAGCTTTTAACGTGTACCATTTATTATACTGCAACTTTTATTTTTCTGTATTTTCCTTGTGTTCTGATGTAATTTAAAAAAAAACACATGTTGCAACAAACAGTAAAATACAAAATTCTGGCTGCCGTTACCTACATAAGTTATAGCTTTTGGTTTATGGTTCACCTGTCTGTTTTCCTTGGATGAAGGGAAATAGAATATGTGAAAACTGATTGATGCATTAAACTGCTTAACATTTGGATTTTTTGTGGAGACCAAGCGTGTTTGCCAGTATCAAATTGTTGTATCTGGCAAACTCAAACAGTCTCAGACCCCTGTCATTTGTCTCGTTGTTGCAGTGGGGTCCACATTAATAGCTAGAGCACCATTTTCAGATCTGCATCTACTCCATTTCCCAAATTGTTAGCTGTAATTCTGAGTAAGCATAATTATTTTAATAAATTCTGTTATTCCTTTTTTTCCCAGAACATCCTGTTATGCCTCGAGTTTATCCGGTTGCGGAGAAGTCAACCTCAACCAGCTCAACGCTCACCTCACCATCAACAATCTCCTCAGTCCCTTCCAGTCTGCCTATCGCAAGCACCACAGCACTGAAACAGCCCTTTTACATATTCTGAACGATCTTCTTCTCTCAACTGACTCAGGCAACATCTCCCTTCTTACTCTACTCGATCTCTCTGCCGCCTTCGACACTATTGACCATTCTATCCTCCTCCACCGCCTTCAACACTCCTTTGGCATCACTGACTCCGCTCACTCCTGGTTTCTTTCCTACCTCTCCGACAGACGGCAGTCCGTTATCATCGATGGCATATCCTCTGACCCAGTTAGGCTCTCCTGCGGAGTTCCTCAGGGATCTGTCCTGGGTCCGGTCCTTTTTACACTCTACACCTCCCCTCTGACCAACATCATCCAGTCTCATCACATAAACCACCACTTTTATGCTGACGACTCACAACTACAAGACAAAGACAAACCTGACAACATTCAGGCACTCCTGACTCGCACGGCCGACTGCTGTGAAGACGTGAAGGACTGGATGACAGCAAACAAACTTAAACTGAACGACGACAAAACGGAAGCCATGCTGGTAGGCACACGCCAGAAACTCCCTCAGCTCCCCTCCTCTCTCCATCTTCAGCTTGACGGTACCTCTATCCCTCTCTCCGACTCTGCCAAGAACCTTGGCGTTATCCTTGACTCTTCTCTCTCAATGACTAGCTTTGTCTCTGCAACCGCCCGGGCCTGCTACTTCCACCTCCGTCGAATCAGTCAGATCAGAAAATACCTCACCACTGAAGCTGCCACCAAACTCGCTGTCTCCCTCATCCTGTCTCGCATCGACTATTGCAACTCCCTTCTTTCCGGCCTTCCCCGCTCCACCACTCTCCCTCTCCAACGCGTTCAAAACAATACTGCCCGCCTCGTCCTCAGAAAGAAGAAATCTGACCACGTCACTCCCTTGCTCAAAGCCCTACACTGGCTTCCCATCTCCCAACGCATTCAATACAAGACCTTGTCTCTCTGCTACAAGTCCCTCAACAACTCCGCTCCTCTCTATCTCTCTGACTTACTTCACCCATACATTCCCTCTCGCTCTCTTCGCTCTGCCTCCGACCCTCTCCGCCTCCGCATTCCTCGCTCCAAACTCAGCACGTTCGGGTCCCGCTCCTTCTCTGTCTACGGCCCATCCATCTGGAATACTCTTCCACTCTCTCTCCGTCAGAAACCCTCTCCCACCTCCTTCCAGTCTGCCCTCAAAACTTACCTTTTCAAGCAGTTCTAACACTATGACCTCACTACGCACCCCATCGCCAGCTGTCTCTTACATATAGTGTCTGGTCTGTTTGTGGTATGAGTATATTTGAGTGAATGTATTTTTTGCGTAATTGTTACATGTGTCATTGTCTAAAGCGTGCACATGCGTGCGTGAGTTGTGAGTGCGCGCTTAGAGTTATAATTATTATAAGATAAGCGCATTATAAATACAGTAATTATTATTATTATTATTATTATTATTATTATTATTATTATTATTATTAGAAGTCGCTGTAGTCCGACGACGACCCAGGAGGCGTTTGGAAGGAAGACGTCCCACTCCATCACCATCAACATCTTCATCGCCTTCATTGTACTCATCAGGTGACAGCTGGTGTGTGTCAGTACTTATTGAATTTTATAATATTGTTGTTCGCTTTGAAAAAAACCACTCATTGATTGCTGTATAAAATCGGTGCCACAGCAAAGCAGTTAACAACTGGCAGCTCCACGCCTCAGATCAAACTGTGACCTGCTAACACAAGGTGTTGGTGGTATATTGTTTCTACATTGCAAAGGGGGAGGTGAGGAGAGCTTGGATGAGGGAGGAGAATGGGGGGGGGGACATTAGTGTACATGGCAGAGCTAGACATCCTTGTTGAATAAGATCAAAGTTTTAGCTCAATTTTACAGTTGTTAATGGGGCACATGAAATGCAGATTACATTATTATAATGTACACAATTCGCTCTGGGCTTTTCAGGTTGTGTAGGTATGCTTTGGATTTTAAAAAGCAGGCATGTTGAGGAACCTTTGTACTTGTGCTTTCATGGGGTGGCCTCGTGGCGCAGTTGATAAGTCGCCGGTTTCCTATGCCGAAGGTCGCGGGTTCGATTCCCGCAAGGGGCGAACGTATGTGACTTAGGTACGAGACTATTGAGGTCACCGAGGATTTTCTCCGGGCACTCCGGTTTCCTCCATCCCTTCAATAATGGTACAGGATGCAGTCAATATAAAAATTTCAAAAATAAAAAGTTCGATTTTCTTCCGTCTTCTAATAGCGATTTCCCTGCCTTTACACCACCTGTTTGAGTGATGTATGTGTATTTGGTGTGTGAGAGGGTAAATGAGACAGGTGAGCGTGTATGTTGGTATAGATCGCCGCGCTTTGAGCCTTGGGGAAAGGCGCGTACATAGCATCCTGTATTATTATTTATTATTATTTACTGAGTAGCTAGTAAGCATAAGAGTTTCTATAACTATTTTATAACTTGGTTGCTAGTAGCTAGTGTGTCGAAGTGGTTAGTGGGAAAAAATGCTGTCCCACTTCCTCCGGGCTTTTGTGCCCTTTTTTCCTCAACCTCTACCCCCTAAACTTTAAATGTGTTTTGCTTGTTTCTTTTACACTTTAAAGAGGGTGAGTAGTACATTCATGTACAAGAAAATTAAAGTCCCGAATATAATATTTCATTGATGAATCAGTAGACAGTATTGTCAGTCAATCCCTTTTTGTAGTTGAGCCAGTTCAAGCCTCTACTCTTTTCAACTTCCATTCCCTTCTCCCACCCCAGGCCCACCACCCCACCCTTTGACCATCCTCATCCCTTGGTTTGAAAATGTTCTTATGCCGCTGAATTTGTTCTGTTGTTTAAACCCTGTGTTCTGATGCTGCTACTTGTTCGCAGGAGGGCTGAAGAGCAGCATGAGGATTCTAAAGACTCTAATTCATCGGAAGGTTCAGTCAAGAAACAAGCTAGAAAAAGGCGTCAAAGCCAGCAGACCGAAATGCATACAACATCCCCATCAGCTTTGTTGCTGCCATCAGTGCTACCCCGTTCTCCAGGGTGTGAACCAAGTGCCATGAATCGTTTAGATATAGAATATATATTCAAATTTGTTTGCAAATCTATTCAAGATGAGTCCTAAATAGTAAAAAATTGCATGTTTAAATAATAATAATAATGTTCGTCATTTGTAAGGCGCCTTAGCCTAAGGATCAAGGCGCTGGCCGATACAGGATCTAACTCAAACCGCCCGAGACGCCACCCGCAGCCTTTGGGCGCATGGTCTGACGCCCGGACAACTGAGCACAATCCTGGGCAGCCAGGGATGGAGGAGAAGGACCAAGTGCATGCTGGGTGTGTTCTTGTTACCGGCACTCACCCGTCTAGGACATGAGCGTCAGGATCTTTAAAGTCCGTTATGATGGAATGCATGCGACACAGACTAGACCTCGGTTTATACTCTCATCCGAAGGAGAAGGAAAACAGGAGTAAAGTGTCTTTCCCAGGGACACAACACAATGGCCCGGCCAGGGCTTGAACCCGGGACCTTCAGTTAATGTTGTCTGTCTGTCTGCCTTCCATCTGTGCAAAACTTTAAAGTGGCTAATTACACGAGACCTCGAAAATTATCAGTGATTGAATGACTACACTTCAAGGTCAAGGTCACAGGTTCAACAAATGTTAGTCAAGCTATGTCAATTTTCCACAAAATTTCTTGTTAATCCTAAGTTATTAATATTAACTAAACTTCAGCTTGTTTGATGCATGATAGGTATCAATGAGACGCACATGCATATTTTGTCAACCTTGCTCCAAGGTGAAGGTCATTGGAGATGTCCACAATAATAAAATCTTTTGCTGTAGTTTATTTTATCGTACATGAGTGCATTTATAGCTGGAGGTCAAGGTCAAGAGCATCGAAATATCAAAGCTTGTATTACTTTGCATTTTAAACCCACCGTTTCAATCATTTAACTTTTTTTTCTGGCATCTCATTTTTGTGTTATTTATTGGGAGTTCCATAAGGAGCATGTGAGTCATATGGACTTGCCTTTCCAGTGATTGATGGTGTTCATCATGTTCAAAGCTTTTTGAGGTGCTACTTGTCATTAAGTAATGGAAATTTACTGCTCTGTATTGTGTAGACTAGTTTTTAGGCCCGTTTTGTTATGTAGTAGATTTCTGTCTTAAACTTAAGAGAAAGCGTGGATTAATCAGGCAAAGTACCAAATTATATTTCTTTGCCAAGTTAATACATATGTTATTCTCGGGGTTCTTGTTCATCAAAAAGCAATGTCAAGACTAATGACTATATAATAATATTCTGCTCTTCACATGGTTTTATTATACCTTTGAGGTGCTGGAAAAAAACGAATTATAAGTGGTTGCACTCAATTGATCCTTATTCAGAATATATTAACGTAACGGGAAACCATAAACAATTTATGTAAAATTTAACTATATGAAGTTGATAAAAAAAGTAATAATAATATATACAAATTATGCTCTACTAGACACTTTCAAAATAAAAATGTTAACAAATTATGTCTGTGTTATGTTGTTCATATGTTTGTTTTACATTACCAATTCTCTGCTTTTTTATTTTTCCATTCCTCTTCTTTTCCAATGAAGATTTGTATACTTTTCCACCCTTCTCATTCTTTCTTTTCCTCTGGAGATTTTATGCTTTTTCTCCACGCTTCTCCTCATTCTTTCTATTAATTCTTTTTCATACTCCTCATACTTTTTCTTCTTTCTCCTTCTTGCCTTTTCTTCAATGATTTGATTTAAATCTGGAAGTAAAGTAATAAATTGAACATGAAAAAATTATCCACAGTTAACATTTGAGAACGACAAGATATCTTTTTTTTGCAGATCTTCCAGTCTGGATTCAAATTAAAAAAAACTTTAAAACCATACAATACAAAGTAAATGTAAGCAAAGTAAATATGACAAAAATGTTTGCTTAATGCCGAATTTTTCTTTTCGATTTTTACTGACACCAGCTAATAATTTATTTTTTGGGCTATGGGGAGAAAAAGAGGGTCATGCACTGACCTATCCAGAGGTACACTGTAACAACCTCAGACCTTTCGGTTCTCAGTTCAATGCTTTAACCACTGAGCTACCGCCCAGTTCTTAAAGTAAATGGCAAAAGTCTATCCTTCAATAACAGCTCTAATTCTGTACAGTAGCCTATATATCAACTGAAAATATTGTAATTGAAATTATAAAAACAAAATCAGAGGAAATTCTGAGCAATAGTAAAAGTTGTTTTATTAGTTGAATTAAACTAAAAGTGTCAGTGTACTGCACTCACGTACTGAAATCTTGCAAATGCAACCTTGGCCATTTATACGTTTTGGTTGTGTCCGTGTGTGTGATAAACCCAGTTTTTCCACAGAAACCCAGATGTCCAATATGCATGTGTAAAAACCCACTAGTATCAAATGAACCCACTATTTCATAGCGCAATTTCTCCTTTTGTTTTTGTCAAAAATGAAAACGGTTGTGACAGATAACCTTACAAGAGGCTATTGTATCCGTTGAGTGAATAGGAATGGTCTGTAATGAAGGGAAAGGATGGAACCCAGTTTGCCTTGTTTTGAACATAAACCCACTATTATAGTTTTGAACGTATGTGTGTGTGTGTGTGTGTGTGTGTGTTTGTGTTATTTTTTTCCCCTCTGACTGACTTTGCTAACTTTCATTTTCTCCCGAGTGATTTTTGTTTTCCTCTGACTGATTTTCCTACCATGATTCCCAAGCGAATTTACAAAGTGATTTTAATCTCTCTCTATATATATTCCCCATATGCACCCTTTTGCCTTAAGTGGCGTTCTTTCCCATTACTGCCAAATGAGTCAAAAGTAGCACACCAGCTGATGCATGCAATAAGTAACAGTCCCTTGCTATAACAAATACCAATGAAATAGCAAACATTTGTATAATAGGTACAGCACTGTTGACAATCCCTGTCTTATCCCAGACGGGTGACTTTCCCCTTCAACGTTCAGAGGAAACCTTGCCTAACAGGTCAACATAATTATAGCCAAACCGACTGAGCGTAGACAAATATTGCATACTCATAACTTATCTGTCCTAAAACCAAAACAAAGCCAATGATCTCACAAAAAGCATAAAACACAAACTGCACAAATCCAGCAAAGACGCTTTTTTGAACTTGACTTTGTTGCTGCTAATCTTGCAAGGTATCTCCTCGCGTGCGAGACTACAACGCGAGAAGTGTGTAAGGGACGACAGAAGGCGACCCAAAGCTAACAATCACTAATGACGTTGTTCCGCGTCTGTCAAAACAACCCGTTTGTGGACTTGTGACGCCCGCTTGTGTTGAAACATATTAAGAGTGTTTAAAATGGAAAATTACAAAGAAATAAGGGGATGGAGAGAGAGGACAAACGTAAGGAAAACAAAGAAGAGGAGAAGAAAAAGAAAAAGAAGCGTTTGTAAAAAAAAGAAAAAAAAAGAACGAGATTAAGAGGATAAGAATGTGAATGACAAGGATGAAGAGAATGAAGAAGAAGAAGAAGAAGAAGAAGAAGAAGAAGAAGAAGAAGAAGAAGAAGAAGAAAGAAGGAAAGAAAGAAAGAAAGAAAGAAAGAAAGAAAGAAAGAAAGAAAGAAAGAAAGAAAGAAAGAAAGAAAGAAAGAAAAGAAACAGATGGAAAAATGAATGAATAAATTAATTAATTAAAAAAGGAAGGAAGACGAAAAAGATAATGTTGCTGTTACTGCTGCTGCTGATGATGATGATGCTGGTGATGGTGGTGGTGATAATGACGATGATGATGATGCCATTGCTACTGAGGCTGATGTCCCCTCTCTTGTTTTTTGTTTTCTCTCTCTCTCTCTCTCTCTCTCTCTCTCTCTCTCTCTCTCTCTCTCTCTCTCTCTCTCTCTCTCTCTCTCTCTCTCTCTCTCTCTCTCTCTCTCCCTACAATCATAATTATATCCCTATTTCCCTCTTTCTATCCTATTTTCATAATAAACCCTGTAACTTGGCCCACAGGCACAGGAAAGCTTCATCTCAATAACAATCACCTTTCTTAAAGATGATCCGTGTTAACAACACGCACACACACATACACACACACAAATACACACACACACACACATAGTGCCCCTCCTCCCTCCTCTCCCCCAACCTGTTTAGAGAGAGATACGCCGTTCTATAGGGCAGGGCCGTATGCGTTCATCATCTCCAGCAACACTGAATTCATCCGCCAAACATGACTTTGGCAAGGGAGGCAAATAGTTTGTGTAATACACAGGAAAGTAGTCTACCTTTAACTGGAATATCATTATAGCAATTTTGAGCTGATGGATTTGGCAGACCATGAATGAAACAAACGGATGAACTGCAATGCAATCTCCCTCCAAAATAGATCGAGATCGTCCTGATTGATACAGTTTTCTTTGAGAAAAGCCAAAGTAGAGATGGTTTGGATTGATTTAATTAGATTTGACCATAGCTTGTCGGTGCAAAACAGTTACAGTAGCAAACAGTTCATCGTTAGCATTACCTTAAAGGCACAACAGATGGTGTGTTCAGTGAATGAGAGAGAGAGAGAGAGAGAGAGAGAGAGAGGGAGGGAGAGAGAGGGAGGAAAGAGAGAGAGAGAGAGAGAGAGAAAACTGAATTGAATTAAACTGAATCGTTTGATAGGATAAAGGTTTTATCTTTAAGCTTAAAAGTCTACTCTTACAATCTGAGAGAGACAGGCTGAAAGACAGAGACAACATATAGGCGGACGCAGGCATTTGAATGTTGGTTTGGTTCGGAAGTGCAACGGCATCAAACAAGTTGCTTCAAGTCTAATTTTATTTTCGCGAAACTATTTTTCCATTAAACGAACACTTGCTGCAGGTTTGCGGTCAGCCAACACGCCTCCATACAAACTCTCAACCTTGAAAAAAAGTTACCGCCATTCTTCTTCTCTTGCAGTGGATCCAATCCAAGTATTGAAACACCAAATAGAGGATTCCATTTGAGGGAAAAAAAAAAAAAAAAAAAAAAAAAAGAAGGTGCCTGCTTGCGAAAATGATCAAGGGAGACAACAAAGGTTTGTGCAGATCACAGAGAGTAGTCGTCCCGCCAAAACAAACGGATTAGGATCTAGAATCGAGCTGGGTACGTGGGTTAAAGTCGTACCGGTATTACCGCGTTATTTTTAGGTCGTATCTGTATTTCGTACCGGTAGACCGCGATTTTAAGTGATACATTCAAATGGGATATGGCATTGACAGTAGTGACCGACGCAAAAGAAAGATTGTCATACACTTCAAAACTGTTTCAAAGAACCACATTTCCATAGAAACTGAAGCTTTATTATTGCTTGAACGCCTCAAATGCTTCAAAACATGTCGCGTTATGTGTTATCGGGATTTCCCAGTAAACCGGACCCGCACCGGTATACCGTACCGTCGCGTTACAGTTACGTAGTCTATCGGTAAAACCGCCCAGCCCTAATCTAGACACTTAGACAGACCAATAGTCTACTTCCGTTTCACAAATTTCGCCACATTGGCACTCTTATTGTCCTAATCTAAGCTCGATCCAGCTTCTAAACTAAAATAAAACAAAACAAGTCGACAAATAGGACATCCATTTAGAAAACATGTTTAACGGAGATGGGTTGTAAACATGAACAAACTATATATTTTTGAAAATTTGGAGGACCCTATTCTAGTCTCTGCACGCACACATTCGCATGGACTTTAAAGATCCTGACACTCATGTCCTAGACGGATGAGTGCCGGCTACACAAATACACCTTCCGCGTAGTAGAAGTCCGACAGACCATCACACAAGCCATTGGACAACACGATGACCTGCTAACAGTGGTGAAGAAACGGAAACTCCAATGGTATGGCCACGTCACCAGATCATCAGGCCTTGCAAAGACTATTCTGCAAGGCACAGTGCAAGGAGGTAGAAGAAGAGGGAGACCGAAAAAGAGGTGGGAGGACAACATTCGAGAATGGACTGGTTTGACACTGAGCGAAGCCATCAGGGCTGCTGAGGACAGAGAAAGATGGAGTATGCTGGTTAAACAATCATCTGTGGTGCCCCTACGACCTTCGGGTTACGGGACAGGATAGGATAGGATAGGATAGTGTAACAGCAGAAATATTGACGACAAAATGTAGGAAATTAGCTTAGCGTAAAATAGATACCATCGAATGAAACTGGACGTAATACAACAGTTATCTAAAAAGCAGCCAACACATGTCAAATTAACTTCCTTGAGACAGTCACACCGACCGCAGCTCCAGATATCATCTAACAGACTTAGCGATCCAAGACTAAATAGCATACTTAAGCCAAAACTGACCATAACCTAGTCCCCGTTAAATAGCCTACTTCACTGTGACCAGAGTAACTTAGACACTAAGTAGCCCAGGCTCCGCGTAATCGTTATCGCATCTATCCTCCACTCTACGTCTGACACTCCTATTCCAGGATAATTATAAGTGTCCGGTAACTAGGATAGAAGTGAAAAATATTCCAACTGAAACCGTAAAATCCCGTATATGCGAGATTGACGAAAACGAGAGCTAAACGATTGGTCAGAAGACTACTAGGAACTCTTGCATATCGTTGGTACCCCAATCTTAGCTAGTCAGTCGCAAACGAACTGCCAAGCTGTGAGGGTCGACCAAAGGAACAAACTGCAGTGTCCGTCTATCTCCATCTCATCAAGAGAGTGCTAGAGACTTAAAAGACGATTTCACGAGTCCCAGAGTCTACAAGTAAGATAACACTAGTAGTTTTGATATGTGTATGTTTATTGTATATTGATTGCCATGTATTGATAATATGTTCTTGATATATATAGTTACAGAAACAGATTATTGTTTCTGAGACAGTATGCATGTGGTTTGATGTATCTTAGCCTTAAGATTCGAATCGAATTGTGCATATGGGAACCCTGCAGGTGACTGATGCTATAGACACTTTGCAGAGGAGACTGCACACTTATAGCTAACGAGAATACTGTAGCCAGAGCTCCGACTTTTACAGGTCGGCCCTGGGATCATAAGGTTGTGTGGAGACGAATGCCTGACCGTCGCTCCCGTGGCACCAAAGGAGAACAATCAAGAGTCTACCTGGCCACGTCCGAACCCCACAGCCACAAGGGCGACCCGACTCACCACCAGAGTAGATAAGTCACCCGCAAATGAACTGAGTCCTACCCTCGAGAAATTAGACAACCACTCGAACATTTAGAAAACTACGAACAGTGACAATCGTAACCGCAGTTAGCAAATGATGAAGGAAACCTGCTAAAGAACTTTCCCAGCACTTGAACTATATTAATTATTGATTTACCGGTTAATGCAGAAATGTTAAAGTTTGTGTTGAATATATAAAAAGTGAAATTACATACATACGACTGGTGTCATTCTATTTGTATTGTTGTGTAGCTATTAGTTTTCTTCTCTCGAGACATAATAATCTAGTCTTTTGATTAGTAATTAACGGTTCTCAAGTTGAGCCAAATGATACTAAAATTCCCGAGAACAAATATAAATTTTATGTGACCAAAGTGCCGTGATCTGTCTCTCACCCAACTTTCGGAATTCTGGTAAAAGAACGATCGATAGTGGTAGCACAGCGCCCATCTGTCAATAAGTCTTACCCCCTAGTAAGATAAACGTATCTTCCCCAGAATATCATCACAGATAGTAGTAGGTACTTTATCTCTCCATCTCCGGTCGCCCAGGATTGTGCTCAGTCGTCTGGTCGTCAGATTATGCGCCCAAAGGCTGACAGTGTTCTCCTCGGGCGGATTGAGTTAGATCCTGTATTGATCAGCGCCTTGAGCAGCTCTTGAGCTGGAAAAAGTGCTATATCAGAACGATTACATAAAAATAAAAAACATCAATAATTTGAACACAACAAAAAAAAAAAAAAAAAAAAAAAAAAAAACACACACACAGAATGTTTTGTGCGTAAGACAGTTCTTTATAAGAAAAAATTTCTTAAAATTTATTTATTTATTTATGTTTTCTGTTTGTTGTGTGTGTGTGTGTGGAGAAAACAAATTCTGAGTAAGACAGTATGTTATAAGCTGGAGAAGGTCGCAACAAATTCCGTAGATCTGTCTGACACTGAGATAACATTTTCTGATTCCGTAAAAAATCTTGGCGTTCACCTAGACAGCTACTTGTCTATGGAGACCCAGATCAATCAGCTTTGCAAATTTCTCCATTTTCAGCTCAGTAGAATCAGTAAAATCCGTCACTACTTGTCTGTTGATGATGCAAACAAATTGGTTGTCTCATTCATTCTGTCTCGGCTAGATTACTGCAACGCACTTCTAGTAGGCGTGCCTGACAAGGAGCTTTCGAGATTACAAAATATCCAGAACAGTGCTTACGCATGGTTATCCGTCAGCCTCGCAGTGTCAGCGCCTCTCACTTGCTCAGAACATTGCACTGGTTGCCAGTCAAAGCCCGTATCGAATACAAACTATCCATTCTATGTTTCATCTGCCTATATTCTGAGTCTTTCCCATCTTACCTCTCTGATCTATCGTCGTGTTGTCCAATGGCTTGTGTGATGGTCTGTCGGACTTCGTGGTTGGTGATGTGCTGGGTATAGGAAATGCCCAGAAGTCTTCTGTAGCACCTCATGCTTTGTAATCTTCGTTGTAGATCAGCTATGAAGGTCCATGTTTCGCAAGCGTATAAAAAGGTGGAGATGACAAGGGAGCGCAGCAGCATTACCTTGGAATGTAGACTGATGGTCCTGTCTTTCCAAATGGGCTTCAACCGTGTCACGGCAACAGTTGTTTGTGCCATCCTGAAGAGGACTTCCTGTCATGACGACCCATTGTCTGATACAATGGCTCCTAACTATTTGAAGCTATGCACTGTGTTGAGGGATTGACCTTGGACTTCGATGTCCATGTTGATGCCATTGGTGTTGCTGGTCATCATTTTGGTCTTCTCTGCCCTTATTTCCATTCCATAAGCTCTGAAGGTGGTGTCAAGCCTCTGTATCAGTTGTTCAAGTTCTTGTTTCTCTCCAGCCAATTCAGCAATGTCATTCGCAAAACGGAGGTTGGAGATTGTTTTACCCACTATGCTAACTGTGCCTTCGTGATCTGCAAGGGCATCTGACATGATGCGCTCTAGGAAGATGTTGAAGAGTGTTAGAGAGGGTGGACATCCTTGACGCACACCGATTGTTGATTTAAACCAGTTCCCGATGGCGTTGTTGTGGAGGACTGCACTGGTAGCCTTGTCATACAGGCTTTTGATGACTTCAATAATGTTAGGGCTGATGTTGTACACTCTCTTGGTTGCCCACAGAGCTGCATGCAAGACTCGGTCAAAAACTTTATTGAACTCTACAAACACATATAGATGTTGTTGGTGCTGTAGGTATTTCTCGCAGATTATTCTGAGGTTGAAGATCTGCTCAGTGGTACTTCGCTCTGCCATGAATCCTGCTTGTTCATCAGCCATGATTTGTTCAGCTTGGGGTTTCAACCTGTTGAGTATTATTTTCAGTAGGACCTTGCTGGGATGGCTGATGAGGCTGACGGTGCTGGAAAGGCGTAGATGAAACAACGACAGACAAAGGCCACAAGTTTAATTTCAGCGGGAGAGATGACAGGCGCGAACACGGCGTCGGATTCTTGGTCCGCGAGGACATTCTAGCCTCTGTCGCCCAGTCTCCAGTAGACTTATTACCATCCGTCTGAGAGCAGCCCCTTTCAAAATCACCATCATCCAAGCCTATAGGATTGCGTTTTTGTGCATGTGGTTCTTGATGTTTTATGTGCTTTGAGCACATATGTTGTCTGATATGTGCGCTTTACAAAATAATTTTTTATTATTATTATGTTGTAAAGAAACCTGTCTTTAAAAATATGTGCTCAACATAAACCTGCTGTGTGCAAATGTTTCGCTCCGCACTTGAGCACAGGCGCTTGTATTATAATTATGACTAGGATGCGTCTCCCTTCTCTTTGGTATCTATGTATTTCCAGATACTAGCGCCTGTGCACTACAGTGTAAGCACAGGGGCTCTAGCGGTATAGATTGTGCGGGATTAAAGATAAACAGTTCCTGTCACAATACATAGGATTGATGACATGTTTGTTAGTATAGCTCTTCACAAGTTCAAAGAGTTCCTCAAGGCACTGTCCCCAAAAAAAGAAAGAAGAATGAATTGTGAAGGGCGGTTCTCGTTTGTCTGAAAGATCACATCAACTCTTTTTTTTGTTTTGCTCTTTTTTTTTTTTGTTGTTTGTTTTTAATGTGTGTCTCTTTCACCGTACTGGCAACAGCTCCCAAAAAGTAGGCAGGTTTTACTTTTAATCTCGAGGGACCTTCGCTTGAATTAAGCCTTAAATCTCAATTCAAATTTTGTTTTAGGGGAAAAAAGATCTTTATTCCTTTCCCCCCTCCCTTTCCTACCCCACCTCCCTCTTCCTATTTTTCTCTCTTTTTCCTCCTCCCCCTACTACTTCCTTCATTCACTCAACAGCTAGCACTTCTCTCGTCCTTCCTTCCAGACCATTCCACCTCACCCCCCTCCCTCCTCCCGCCACTCCACCCCCACCCTATAAAGTGCGTCATAGGTCAAGGTCATATTTGCCACAGAGAAAAATACACCTTTTAAAATGTCTTATTCACGCTAGTCATCAAATGATTATGTGCTTATTTCCTTGTTTCCTATGATGTTATTATTTAGCAATGTAGGCATTTTATATGTATTGTGTTTTGTTGATAATTTATAATGATGTTTGTATTCTATTTTGTTTTTTGTAAACGGGGGTTCGATAAATTAGAGTACAACCTCAGCGTCCCCTGCGTGGGATGGCTTTATTGTAAAGTGACTGGCTGGTGGAGAGCTTTCAGATTTACCACTAAGGTTGTTTCAGAAGATCTTTTATGAGGATCAGGGGTTGTCCGGTCGTGATTTGGCTCGGAAGAGTCCGCTGGACCTAAAGCAATACTAATCATGTAATGTAATGTAATGTAATGTAATTTCCTTGTTATCATACTTTGTGTGTGCGTGTGTGAGTGTGTGTGTGTTTGTGTTTGTGTGTTTGCATTTGCATAAAACGTACAAATGGGTACCAGATCTTGCCTTCCTTAGCTACAAATGGGTTCATTTGCCAAGACCCCACTTTTTCCAGGACCCCACTTTTTTCTAAGTACAAGGGAGTGATTTTTTTAAAAAAATGTTTGGGAGTGCAGCTGTGGTGCATGAGAGTGTTTTAAGTACAAGGGAGTGCTCTATCCCGGACGGAGAAAATCCAGCCACTTTTCGGGCAAATTTTGAAGGAAAATCGACCTAAGGGCGCGTCCACATGACGAGCTGCGCTTTGAGCTAGCGGTGGCGTAGCGTTGGACGAGCTTTGAGCTTTGAGCGGTGGGTGGCCACACCAAAAGCGTCAACAAGCTAGCGGCAAGCTAGCTGTACAGCTGGCTGTACGCTCGGTGACAGCTTGGGTGGCCACATGACAAGCTGTTACAGCTAGCTGCCTGCTAGCGTGATGCTAGCTGTCGTTAAGAAGTTTATTATCTGTGGTTTTGCAAGGCATCGCAGACCCGCAACTAAAATTTATTTCTGTTGAAGTTGGAGCCTACAGGAAAGAGAGTGATGGCATATTATCCAGGTTTCAGATGAAACTCTGCCTTGAAGGGAATACAGTAAATATGTCCCACTACCAAATTCCAACATTCACCTTTCCTATTTTTTTGGTAGGTAACCCAGCCTATCGCCCAAGCCATACCTAATAACACGCATCAACACAGTCGATATCATCTTCAATTATCGCCATTCTATAGCAAGCCGTTGTGTAGAATGCGGGTTTGTAGTGCTTGCTGGAAAATGGTAAGTGCTGAAAACAGCAATCTGCACAACGTGACCACTGCTGACAACATTGTGCTAGCACTGTTGCCTTGCACAATGCAGTCATCCATCATGAGGTCGCTGATATAAAAAAGGACACGGAGATCTGGGATGATACTCATGTCCGTGGCGAACAGGACAGACGGATGGGGTGTTACTCAGGTCGTTCTGGACAATACTTAGCAAGGGTGAGAGAACAGCTGGTTGAGTATTTTGTCAGGCTTGGTGCAGTGAACTGGCAGGAAAACTACAGTTAATATAACTTTGCTGAACTAACTGACGGCAGTGATAATGAAGGATGAGCCTCGTGACTTTAGTTTTCCCACAATGTTCATATACGTCACAAAGCTTGTGATTTTAAATCTAAAGTTGGTCACTTTTCTTTTAAGATCAACATGGAATGTACTATTTAAAAAAAATAAAAAAAAGAGTGCAGATTTTAAAAAAGATGGACCTGCAATCATGCACTCCACCCAAATGTTGGTCATTTACTGTTCAGCCTTCCCCTTTCTCTCTCTTGTTTCTCCCCCTCCCCCCACCCCTACAAAGAAATAAACCCAAATTAAAACGTTAACTATATACTTCTGTAAATTGGCTGCCATCAAACACACAATACCTACATCATAAGTGTTCATTGATAATTTACCATCATAGCCCTTTTATTTATTTTTTATTTATAAAATCCAGATCTAAATCTAGGTTGAATTTGGGACTATAAGCACGGTTCTAAATCTGAGTGAAAACATCAAATGTGAATTCGCTTAATAGATCTAGATCTGTATTTTATTTGCAACAAATTGTGTTAAAACATAATAATGAAAAAAAAAGCACTTACTGGGTACTATTATTGTTCAATGGCGACGGCACAAATGATAAAGCTGCAATTTTGTCAATTAGGCCTATACTATACGAAAAGAGCAATTGGTCATTTTATTATAAAATTTATAACCATCTTCACTCAATCACTAACTTGAGTGCCTTGCCATTTTAGGCACCTCCTGAAACAGCTTTGCTCAAACCTCCCTGTTCGAAAATCTTTTTGTTTTTCTGCCACAATCTCTTATTTTGTAGTTCTCCGATTCCGTAAGCGAAGGGTGGTAAGAAGACTGATTCAAGGCCAAGGACACAAAACCAATCAAGGTCAAGGACCCAAAACCACCGCTTGAGCTTCGAGCGTCGATAAATGCCGAGAATATTACCGTCGCTCGAAGCTAGCAATAGCCGCGCGGCTACCGCTCGTGGTGTGGACGCTTCTACAGTAATTCTAGTTAGACTTTTCGCAGCGCAGCTGAAGCGCAGCTCAAAGCTTCGCTCGAAGCTTGTCATGTGGACGCGCCCTAAGTCGTCCCCTTTAGAAGACGAACTGGGTCATTGGCATCGGATTCTTACATTTTCAGATGAATTTTGCGCTCTCTCCGTAACCCTTGGGTCGTTGGAAAGGCAGAAGCGTTTTGGACATTCCTTTTCTCTGGGCCAGTTTAATGAGGGCGGTGTCTATCTTTGCTTTACCTTCCCCCCGGTTCTAAACAACGCCAGGTACCCATTCACAGCTGGGTGGACTGGGGTGTGTCGTGCGCCTGTTTCAGTCTTTTTTTTAATTTTTTTTTTTTAGAATCGTTTGGTGATTGCCTTCCAACAATGGTCACCAATCCAAGTGCTAACCCTTCCCGACGTCGCTTAACATGAAACATTGATATCGTGTGCCTAAACCAATGCACTACTGCGCCAAGAATGAAACATCAGTTTAAAATCCGCCGGTGAATGCAGAAGATAAAACTGATAAGTTTATTCGGACGAAATAACAGTACGTATGTTCAAACGAAAAAGCGGAAATCAAAACAACAACCTCTTTCCCAAAACAAACTTAGGTAATACGCAGAACGTGCCTATGTGAGTATGGTGCGCCCGATGTTATTTAGATTTTGGGCCTGGGCAAGGATTATAGATGTCCATCTGCACCTGCCTGCCTGCTTGCTGTGGGCATGTGCGATATGCTGGTTAAGAATTCCATACTGAAGAAGCGGACGTGGGGGGCGGACGTTGTAGATTAGCGTTGAATGTTGCCCCTGATGACTTTTTGAGCTACGATGTTAAGACAAAGAGAGGTGGGAAAAGGCAAGGGGGTTGGGGAGGGGGCAGATGGAGTAAAGGACGGAGAGAGAGACAGACAGAGACAGACAGAGGAAAGAGAGAGAGAGAGAGAGAGAGAGAGAGAGAGAGAGAGAGAGAGAGAGAGAGAGAGAGACAGAGAGAGAGACAGAGAGACAGAGAGACGATTTGATGCTTCGATAACTTATTCTCTATGACTTTATACGCCATTATTTTTTTTTTAAAATCACTGTTTATATAGCGCTTTACCAACTCAAGAGCCGCTCAAAGCGCTGGCCGATACAGGATCTAACTCAAACCGCCCGAGACGCCCACCCGCAGCCTTTGGGCGCATGGTCTGACGCTCGCACAACTGAGCACAATCCTGGGTAGCCAGGGATGGGGGAGAAGGACCAAGTGCATACTGGGTGTGTTCTTGTTACCGGCACTCACCCGTCTAGGACATGAGCGTCAGGATCTTTAAAACAAGGATTCGCACCATTGCAAATACATTTCAAACATAAATAAATTAAAACGAGAGAGACAGACAGACAGACAGACAGAGACCAAGAGTATAAAACGAGGAAGAAGGTCAGATAAAGCAAAGAGAGGGGGGATGGAGAGGACGCAAAGCCTCACACTTGCCCTCAATGTCAATACACCAGCCAGCACAGAGAGAGAGAGAGAGAGAGAGAGAGAGAGAGAGAGAGAGAGAGAGAGAGAGAGAGAGAGAGAGAGAGAGAGAGAGGGTGGTAGTGATGAAGAATGGTTGGCTATTTGACCCATTTCCTTTTCCCTGCCTCTTTCTCCTTCCGCCATTCATTCCCTTCCTTGCCAGTAATCTATAAGCAAAGAAGATCCAGTTCTATGTATAAACCGGTGTTGGCTTAAAGTTGTTCTAAACCCTAGGTCAAAATGCAAACAAGAAAAATACCAACATGTTAGTCCACCTTAAAAGACGACCGTTTGCTGACACTATGCAAATATTTTATAATTACAAAAAGAAGTAATTGATATTTGCAAAATATGAATTTAAATACCGTGTCCGAGCGTTGTAAAAGAGCTTCCGCTATAAGCAGTGCCTAGACCGAGCTTTCCTGGGATATTTCAATTTAAGTTCTGACAGGCAATAATCACAAGCAAACGCGGCATTGGGTTCGTACACATTGGCATGCCAGCATGAGCAGCGCTGTGATCACGACTTTTGTGTGGAAATGTGTATGCGCTTAATACATTTTCATTCATCCATTCATTAATTCATGTATAAGCTTCAAGGCGTTGCTGTGACTTTAAGAAGGGCCGATATGTCTTTGCCTGTGGTCTCCGTGACCCTCTTTGGACCCCATCGACTATTTAAAGAGGTTTGACCTCATTTTGGTACAGTGCCTCCAGAATTGGTGATTATACGCTAACTGTGAATAATGTGGAGTAATCAACAATTCTACGATCATACTATCTAACAAGTGTAGAACGGTTTGGTTTGGTTTTTTTAAAATATAAAAATGACATCAAGCTCACTTTAAATATGAATGAATAAATGATTCTGCCAACAGATGAGACAACGCAGTGACTATTAAAGTAAAAGTGATAACAACTATCAGTGTCTTTTATAGTAGGCCTATGCATGCGTGTTTGGGTGTAAGTGTGAGTATGTGTGCGTGTGTGTAGGGGGTAGGGTGTGGTTTGCGTGTGTTGTGTGTGTGTGCATGTGTAAGTGTGTGCGCGTATGTGTATGTGAGTGGGTGCTCGCGTGTGTTGCGAGTGAGTGCGCGTTACTTTAACGGGATCATAGAATTACCGGCAATTCGCTTCGATTCTGACTTGCGTTTGCTGCAAGAACCATCACTATACTTATGATCTCATGGTTGATGTTTTAGGGATGGGCACTGCCCACGAGAAGCTGGCCCTACGAAAAGAGAGGCACCAACCCTTCTCTCTTCTCACCCCCATTTCATTACGATGGAAAGGGCATAGGAAATCTTTATTTGTAGCCTTTCATCGCATAGATACGTTTGGTCTACTTTCCTGTGCCAGTTGTCCTAATCCAAATTCAAAAACTTTTCCCCTTTCTCATTGATATTGTTTTCCAGGAATCGTTTGTCTTCTTTTTCTACTCCTTCTAGCAAACGATATAGCAAAGTCGGATTTTATTGTCATGCATTTTCGCAACGCCCCTGCGATAATAAATATTATATATCCTGTTCTACATGACCATGTTACATAACTTTCCCCTGTTTTTTTCGCTGACGTTATTTTTAAGGTCGCGTTTGTCTACTCTTTGTTTCTTTTCCTGCAAGCAAAATATAGAACAAAGTCAGATTTATTCTGATACATTTTTGCTACGCCTCTGCGACAATAAATATTTTATATCCTGTTTTACAAACCACGTTACATAACTCTTTCCATATCTCGTTGATGTTATTTTTAAATTTGCGTTTGTTTTCTTTATCTCTTCCTTCTAGCAAAATATAGAACAAAGTCGGATTCCATTGTCAAGATTTTTGTGACCCCTTGCGATAAAACAGATTGTTGACAGGATCAAATATAAACTAAACGAGGAACTAAAGAAGAAGGAGAAACTCCCAAAATAAATCACGTACATTGTTATTGACGTTTGCGTGCTCTATCTATCTATCTATCTATCTATCTATCTATCTATCTATCTATCTATCTATCTATCTATCTATCTATCTATCTATCTATCTATCTATCTATCTATCTATCTATCTATCTATCTATCTATCTATCTATCTATCTATCTATCTATCTATCTATCTATCTATCTATCTATCTATCTATCTATCTATCTATCTATCTATCTATCTATCTATCTATCTATCTATCTATCTATCTATCTATCTATCTATCTATCTATCTATCTATCTATCTATCTATCTATCTATCTATCTATCTATCTATCTATCTATCTATCTATCTATCTATCTATCTATCTATCTATCTATCTATCTATCTATCTATCTATCTATCTATCTATCTATCTATCTATCTATCTATCTATCTATCTATCTATCTATCTATCTATCTATCTATCTATCTATCTATCTATCTATCTATCTATCTATCTATCTATCTATCTATCTATCTATCTATCTATCTATCTATCTATCTATCTATCTATCTATCTATCTATCTATCTATCTATCTATCTATCTATCTATCTATCTATCTATCTATCTATCTATCTATCTATCTATCTATCTATCTATCTATCTATCTATCTATCTATCTATCTATCTATCTATCTATCTATCTATCTATCTATCTATCTATCTATCTATCTATCTATCTATCTATCTATCTATCTATCTATCTATCTATCTATCTATCTATCTATCTATCTATCTATCTATCTATCTATCTATCTATCTATCTATCTATCCATCCATCCATCCATCCATCCATCCATCCATCCATCCATCCATCCATCCATCCATCCATCCATCCATCCATCCATCCATCCATCCATCCATCCATCCATCCATCCATCCATCCATCCATCCATCCATCCATCCATCCATCCATCCATCCATCCATCCATCCATCCATCCATCCATCCATCCATCCATCCATCCATCTATCCATCTATCTATCTAATAGAAGAAGAAGAAGAACAATAATAATAATAATAATAATAATAATAATAATAATAATAATAATAATAATAATAATAATAATAATAATAATAATAATAAGAAGAAGAAGAAGAAGAAGAAGAAGAAGAAGAAGAAGAAGAAGAAGAAAAAGAAGAAGAAGAAGAAGAAGAAGAAGAAGAAGAAGAAGAAGAAGAAGAAGAAGAAGAAGAAGAAGAAGAAGAAGAAAAAGAAGAAGAAGAAGAAGAAGAAGAAGAAGAAGATGATGATGATGATGATGATGATGATGATGATGATGATGATGATGATGATGACTTACTGCCGCTCTGCTGTGATGTTGCGCTGTCCATGGAAAGGATGAACACTGAAACAGACAATTACAATTAATCAGTGTACGCTCCTCCTGCCTCTAATTCTCCTCCTCCTCCTCTTCCTCCCTCTCCTCATTATCATTCAGTTTTAGAGTACGTTAGGCAGGCATTTCTCGGTGTTGACATCTAGGTTGCTTTCTCAGCAGAAGCGCAGTAGCCGCTGTGCAACGCTATCCAGGACAAGCGGGGAGGGGGGGGGGATCTATAGGACCTACAAAACCCTTTCTGATTTCAACATACACCTAATCTCATCTTCTAAGCATTATCAATATTAAGGATCTTCTTCTCTTTCTGATTATGTTGTTGTTGTTATTGATGATGATGATGATTATTATTATAATGATGATGATAATAATGATGTCATATTGAATAGCGCGATCCTCCACATTGATAAACATGCTTCTGCCTCCCAACCCGACCAAAGGTCCGACCCAAATTCGCCCCCTACCTCGCTCCCCTACCAAAAACATCCCTCCTCAAAAATCTGAGACTGTGACCTTAAGGAAACAAAAGACCCTGACCCTAGTGTTTTCTCTCCCCCCCCCCCCCTGCCTTGGGGGTTAGTCCTTGAGGTATCGCCCCTC
The DNA here is from genome assembly GCA_036898135.1 of Oncomelania hupensis. NCBI lineage: Eukaryota > Metazoa > Mollusca > Gastropoda > Littorinimorpha > Pomatiopsidae > Oncomelania > Oncomelania hupensis. Next base: position 18,120,545 of record CM072521.1, on the reverse strand, counting down.
CCTTGGCATGTTTCCCCGGGGGTCTGTATATGATAGGGTTCAGAACTCTGGGCTGCTGTCTTCACTTTCTAAAGAGGGGTCAAGGCAGGAGAAGAAACACTGTTTTGGTAGTAGAAGATGTAGAGAAGGCGTAGGAGAGAGAGAGAGAGAGAGAGAGAGAGAGAGAGAGAGAGAGAGAGAGAGAGAGAGAACATTGAGGTTTAACGTCTACACCCACCATTGGCGATATGGCAGACGGGGATAATCATCCCAGGGAAAGAGGGGTAGGGACCTGAATCAACACTGAAACACCAGAGCAATCATACTGCTAAAATGGACAGTGAAAATGGTCACTTTTTATATCGCCCACCACGGGATTCGAACCTGGGTCATCGGTGTGCCAGGCGAACGCTCTACCAATTGAGCTACGGCGGTGGGGGAGTAGGAGGAGGGGGAGGACGAGAAGAAGAAGAAGAAGAAGAAGAAGAAGAAGAAGAAGAAGAAGAAGAAGAAGAAGAAGAAGAAGAAGAAGAAGAAGAAGAAGAAGAAGAAGAAGAAGAAGAAGAACGGTAGCAATAGCAAGAACACATAAACGTACATTCCCATCATCTTCGTATAAACAATGACTGCATCAACAATAGCGATAACAAAATAAAACAACTTGAAGAACATCACCAGCAGCAGCAACGTAATCATCTCCATCATCGTTCTCATCTTCATCATCATCATCATCATCATCATCATCATCATCATCATCATCATCATCATCATCATCATCATCATCATCATTATCATCATCATCAACAAACAACAACAACAATAACAACAACAACAACAACAACAACAAAACAACCAGAGACACTAACCCAGCAAGGTGGCGAAGAGAGACTCCACATTAATCCTCATGGTGACGATAATTTATTGATTGTAGCGGCACAGCGGTATCGTTTGGAAATTATGCTGCAACACCGTGAACAATTGCGCTGTACAAGTGTTCATCATCATCATCATCATCATCATCATCATCATCATCATCATCATCATCATCATCATCATCATCATCATCACCATCATCATCATCATCATCATCATCATCATCATTGCATGTGATTCATTCCTACATCATTCACTCTCTGCGACCTCCGCATTCACCATTCACCATTCACCATCTATAATACAAAGAAACGTACCAGAATAAACAAACACTGTACGGCGGAGTCTTAAAGTCTACTGAAGATAGGGTTCTAAATACATTTAATGAATTCGCTGTTGGAGTTTAAGGTCTGCACCCGCCAATGGCAGTAAAGCAGACAGGAGATAACCATCCCAGGGAAGAAGCGGAACAAAACTGAACCACCAGAGCAATCAGACTGCTACAATGGAAAGTGAACATTTGCCACTTTTAAGCTTATTTTGTTCGTCCACCACGGGATTTGAACCTGGGTCATCGATGTGCCAGGCGAACGCTAGGCAACGCACATCACATATACAGGAGGGAGGGCTTCAAAAATAAACGCCGTTTCTACTAAAGACTGTGAACATGTTTTGTTTAGTTTTTTTTCAAAATCCTCTAATGGAATTAACCTTAAATCAATCATACTACTAATAAATTTCAAAGAATATGAACAAGCAGAGTCAAAGCTTATCCGTTTTCATTAACCATCTTAGCCTGGAATGATCGTTACTTCAAAGCAGACAATATATCTCACAGAAGGGGAAAATCCCGAAGAAAAACATAACATTTTCAATAAAATCAGGCACACATTCATTATAAACTAGTTTCTACAGAAGCTGAAACACATAATAATGTAACTCTTTGCGCTAGCATTGCAGAGGCCGTATAAATAGGCTATATAGCAACAAACAGTGCACAGTACAATACTATACAGAAATATAAATTTTAAAGTGAGCACAAACAGCTACATTGTAGACTACACTAGTTTCATATAAGCTGAAAAACATAATGAGCCTATAGCTCAATGTGCAAGCTTTACTGAGTAGGTCAGTGACCAATTAACTCTCTAATGTAACATAGCACCAAACACAGTTTAAGAAGACCTAAGAAGACGTAAGAAATGTGTTCGTACAAAGGTTTACATTGGAAAAGTTGTTGTATCAGTACAGGCTTTACAGAAGCTGAGTGTGCCGTCACTTCCCTTGACGGCAGAAAATTAACTCAAGGCTCTATCCTACGGAAGGTCAGCAGTAGGAGGACAGTGTTCCAGAAAGACCGTCCCCTTACCTTCGACAGTATAAGGCAAGGCGAGAATGTCAACTATGACGGTTGAATCTTCATTGGGAACTCCGAGTTAGAGTTCCTTATACCAGAAGGCAAAAGCAATGATGTTCGTTCAAGAATTGTTGTTTCAATAAAGGTTTACAGATCGAAGCTGAGTATTCCGTGACATTCCCTTAAAGGCAGAAAATAACCTCTATACACTCTAAGGTCAGCAGTATACCTTCGTACAAACACACTCTCTATTTGAAGTCAACGTACCTTAAATTCAATTTAAACCAGGCTAAGGCCAGCATTTACCTTCAAACGAACATACAGACACACACACACACACTCTCTCTATCTCTCTCACTCTCTCTATCTCTACTTCAAGTCAATCTACGTTAAATTAAGTTAAGGCGAGCAGTTCACCTTCATACGACACACTCTCTCTATATATTAAGTCCACTTACCTTGAATTCAATGAAACCAGGCTCTCTTTGGGTCTTGTTTCAAAGTGCAGTTGATGAAGATGCGCCTAAGTGCTTTCTAACTACTAGCGATGTTTAAGATATACCTCCAAGCAGAGTGACCGCCATATGTAGCAGACAAGGGGCTATAGACTACGAGATGAAGGGGCGTGGAAATACCTCCAACCCCTCCTCCGGTGGGAGGAGCTGGAGCTGCGAGAAGGGAGGACTGCCCGAGGGATTTTTATTCCAGAATCACTCCCCTTCCCCTCCCATGGGAACAAAAAGTTCTTTCATTCTGTGGTGTGTGTATGTGTGTGTGTGTGCGTGTGTGTTTGTGGGGCTGCCTTAACAGGACTTGGGGAATGGGAATGAAAGAAAAACGAATGAAGAGGTGATAGGAATGTTTATCTCTCTATATCTATATATCTATATCTATATCTATCTATATATATATATATATATATATATATATATATATATATATATATATATATATATATATATATATATATATATATATATATATATATATATATATATATCTATCTATCTATCTATCTATCTATATATATATAGATATATAGATATTAGGTATAGTATTGTATATATTAGTACGTGAGACTTTTCTGCATATATATATATTTTTTATCTATATATATATAGATAAATAGATAGATAGATAGTAAGTCCTATCCTATCCCGTAACTCGAAGGTCGTTTGGGCTCCACAGATGATCGTTTAACCAGCGTACTCCATCTTTTTCTGTCCTCAGCAACCCTCATTGCTTCGCTCAATGTCAAGCCAGTCCATTCTCGAATGTTGTCCTCCCACTTATTTTTCTGTCTCCCTCTTCTTCTGCCTCCTTGCACTGTGCCTTGCAGGATGGTCTTTGAAAGACCTGATGCTCTGGTGACGTGGCCATACCATCGGAATTTCCGTTTCTTCACCACTGAGAATATGTCATCGTGTTGTCCAATGGCTTGTGTGATGGTCTGTCGGACTTCGTTGTTGGTGATGTGCTGGGCATATGGCAGAAATCTTCTGTAGCACCTCATCTCCATGCTTTGTGTTCTTCGTTGTAGATCTGCTGTGAAGATCCATGTTTCGCAAGCATATAGGAAGATGGAGATGACAAGGGAGCCCAGCAGCCTTACCTTGGTATGTAGACTGATGGTCATGTCTTTCCAAGTGGGCTTCAACCTTGTCAGGGCAGCAGTTGTTTGGTGCGATCCTGGAGAGGACTTCCTGTCGGGACCCATTGTCTGACACAATGGCTCCTAAATATTTGAAGCTATGCACTGTGTTGAGGGATTGGACCTTGGACTTTGATGTCCGTGTTGATGCCATTGGTATTGTTTGTCATCATTTTGGTCCTTTCTGCACTTATTTCCATTCCATGGGTTCTGGAAGTGGTGTCAAGCCTCTGTACCAGCTGTTTTATATTAGTACTGTACAGAGGCTTGACACCCCCTCCAGAGCCTATGGAATGGAAAGAAGTGCAGAGAAGACCAAAATGATGACCAACAACACCAGTAGGTATAGTATTGTATAATATTAGTTCAAGAGTATTTTAGCAGGTATAGTAGCCTATTGTATATATTAGTTTTTGAGAATTGTAGCAGGTATAGTATTGTATATATTAGTACGTGAGAATGTTAGCAGGTATAGCATTGTATATATTGGTACATGAGAATTTTAGCAGGTATATTATTGTATATATTAGTACCTGAGAATTTTTGCAGGTACAGTATTGTATATATTAGTACATGACTATTTTAGAAGGTATAGTATTGTATATATTAGTACGTGAGAATGTTAGCAGGTATAGTATGGTATATATTAGTTCGTGAGATTTTAGCAGGTATAGTAGTCTATTGTATATATTAGTACATGAGAATGTTAGCAGGTGTAGTATTGTATATATTAGTACGTGAGAATGTTAGCAGGTATAGTAGTCTATATATTAGTACGTGGGAATTTTAGCAGGTATATTATTGTATATATTAGTTCGTGAGAATTTTAGCAGGTATAGTATTGTATATATTAGTTCGTGAGAATTTTAGCTCTGTGGGTTCGGGCAAATAGAATAGACCCAACGTTTCCCGGCGTGTCGTAAGAGGCGACTAACAGGGGTGATGTTAGCACGGCATCACTGGGCGAAAGTCTTCTACACAGAAGTCACCGGCCAGGGCGGAGGAACCTCACGTTACTACAGGTTCAACGACCACGTGCTCAGGGCCAAGGCGAGCCACACTGTATTCGTGGATTTCGGCTGTGGCCAACAGCCTGGAGAGGATTGGGCCCTGCCAGGTCTTTTTTGCCCAAGACACAACACATGATGAGGCTATCCACTAATTCCATGCCGGATCGGTCGTCGCCCGGCTACACAAGGACCGCGCCTTCCGTTGGCCACCAGGACGGAGGTGAAAAGTATGCTACTGATGGACAAATTAGCAAGATCCGCACGAGAAACAACATCGTCATAGGAACCTGGAATGTCAGGACCCTAACTGCGGAAGGAAAATTAGAAGAACTGGCCCACGAGCTGGACCACTATCGATGGAACGTTCTAGGTATCAGCGAACTGCGCTGGAAAGGTCTAGGTGAAACAACGACTGACAAAGGCCACAAGCTCTATTTCAGCGGTAGAGATGACAGGCACGAACACGGCGTTGGATTCTTGGTCCACAAGAACATTCTAGCCACTGTCATGGGTTGCCGCCCAGTCTCCAGTAGACTCATTACCATCCGTCTGAGAGCAACCCCTTTCAACATTACCATCATCCAGGCCTATGCCCCAACATCAGACTATGAAGACAGCGAAGTGGAGGATTTTTATGAAAATATACAGGCGGTCCTTGACCAAGTGCCGAAGAAGGACATAGTCATAGTGCAAGGCGACTGGAATGCCAAGGTTGGCCAAGATGCGCACCACAACTGGGGAGACACATGCGGACCCCACTGCAACAACGAGACAAATGACAGGGGTCTGAGGCTATTGGAGTTTGCCAGATACAACAATCTGGTACTGGCAAACACGCTTGGTCTCCACAAAAAATCCAGACGATGGACATGGCACAGTCCCGGCGGGGAACATCACAACCAGATCGACTACATCATGGTCAAGAAACGATTCAGATCAAGCATCAACATTGGCAGGACACGCACTTTTCCAGGAGCAGACATTGGAAGTGACCACGATCTCGTGATGATGTCTTTCCGGCTCCATTTGAAGAGAGTAAATACAGCAAAGTGCACTAGGCTGAAGTTCGACCTGGACAAACTGCAAGACCCGGAGGTGGCAAAAATATTTCAGGCCACAATTGGAGGGAAATTTGCACCACTGCTTATTTTGGGGGCAGGCGAAGTAGATGTCAACACCATGACCAATACCTTCAACTCAGCTGTAACAGATGCCGCCACTGAGATCCTTGGCAAGCACCGACCAAAGAAGAAGCCGTGGATCACACCTGAACTTTTGGATCTGTGTGATAAACGAAGAGAGTTAAAAAAGAAAAAGAACACCTCACAGGGAGCTGATGTCTACCGAAAAATCAACAATGACATCCGAAAAGGCATGCGCACAGCAAAGGAGAACTGGATAGAAGATCAATGCCAGGAAATAGAGAACAATCTGAACAAGAACAACAGCAAGAAGGCCTACCAGACTGTGAAGCGGCTGACAAGTGTTAAACAGCCCAAAGTCTCCACTATCCAAAGCAAGTCTGGCATTTGCCTTACAGAAGAACAAGAAGTCTTGGACAGATGGACAGAGTACTGCTCTGACCTTTACAACCATACACCAAATGGAGACCCATCAGTTCTAGCATGTCCCGAGAGCAGAGAAGAAGAAGAAATCCTCCCAATTCTCCGGGAAGAAGTTGAGGCAGCAGTGCAATCGCTGAAGAAAGGGAAGTCAGCGGGAGTGGACAACATACCAGCGGAACTGCTACAAGCAGGAGGAGAAGCGATGACTGATGCTCTCACCATTATCTGTAACAAGATCTGGCAGAGTGGGGAATGGCCTACACCATGGACCCAGTCGCTTGTCATCACTCTTCCCAAAAAAGGTAACCTTCAGGAGTGTGAAAATTACCGCACCATCAGCCTCATCAGCCATCCCAGCAAGGTCCTCCTGAAAATAATACTCAACAGGTTGAAACCACAAGCTGAACAAATCATAGCTGAAGAACAAGCAGGATTCATGGCAGGGCGAAGTACCACTGAACAGATTTTCAACCTCAGAATAATCTGTGAGAAATACCTACAGCACCATCAACATCTATATCATGTGTTCATAGACTTCAAGAAGGCATTTGACCGAGTCTGGCATGCAGCTCTATGGGCAACCATGAAAGTGTACAACATCAGCCCTAAAATTATAGAAGTCATCAAAAGCCTGTATGACAAGGCTACCAGTGCAGTCCTCCATAACAGCGTCATCGGGAACTGGTTCAGAACAACAATCGGTGTGCGTCAAGGATGCCTACTCTCTCCAACACTCTTCAACATCTTCCTAGAGCGCATCATGTCAGATGCTCTTGCAGATCACGAAGGCACAGTCAGCATAGGGGGCAGAGCAATCTCCAATCTTCGTTTTGCGGATGATATTGATGGATTGGCTGGAGAGGAACAAGAACTTGAACAGCTTGTACAGAGGCTTGACACCACCTCCAGAGCTTATGGAATGGAAATAAGTGCAGAGAAGACCAAAATGATGACCAACAACACCAATGGCATCAACACGGACATCAAAGTACAAGGCCAATCCCTCAACACAGTGCACAGCTTCAAATATTTAGGAGCCATTGTGTCAGACAATGGGTCTCGACAGGAAGTCCTCTCCAGGATCGCACAAACAACTGCTGCCCTGACAAGGTTGAAGCCCATTTGGAAAGACAGAACCATCAGTCTACATTCCAAAGTAAGACTGCTGCGCTCTCTGGTCATCTCCATCTTCCTATATGCTTGCGAAGCATGGACCCTCACAGCAGATCTCCAACGAAGAATACAAAGCATGGAGATGAGGTGCTACAGAAGACTTCTGTGCATTTCCTATACCCAACACATCACCAACGTTGAAGTCCGACAGACCATCACACAAGCCATTGGACAACACGATGACCTGCTCACAGTGGTGAAGAAACGGAAACTCCGATGGTATGGCCACGTCACCAGATCATCAGGCCTTGCAAAGACCATTCTGCAAGGCACAGTGCAAGGAGGTAGAAGAAGGGGGAGACCGAAAAAGAGGTGGGAGGACAACATTCGAGAATGGACTGGTTTGACACTGAGCGAAGCCATGAGGGCTGCTGAGGACAGAGAAAGATGGAGTATGCTGGTTAAGCGATCATCTGTGGTGCCCCTACGACCTTCAGGATAGGATAGGATAGTATTGTATATATTAGTACCTGAGAATTTTAGCAGGTATAGTATTGTATATATTAGTACGTGACTATTTTAGCAGGTATAGTATTGTATATATTAGTACGTGAAAATGTTAGCAGGTATAGTATTGTATATATTAGTTCGTGAGATTTTAGCAGGTATAGTAGTCTATTGTATATATTAGTACATGAGAATTTTAGCAGGTATAGTATTGTATATATTAGTACGTGAGATTGGTAGCAGGTATAGTAGTCTATATATTAATACGTGGGAATTTTAGCAGGTATAGTATTGAATATATTAGTTCGTGAGAATTTTAGTAGGTATATTATTGTATATACTAGTACGTGAGAATTTTCACAGGTATAGTATTGTATATATTGGTACGTTAGAATTTTAGCAGGTATAGTATAATATATATATTTGCACGTGGGAATGTTAGCAGGTATAGTATTGTATATATTAGTACATGAGAATTTTAGCAGGTATAGTATTGTATATATTAATACGTGACTATTTTAGCAGGTATAGTATTGTATACATTAATACGTGAGAATGTTAGCAGGTATAGTATTGTATATATTAGTTCGTGAGAATGTTAGCAGGTATAGTATTGTATATATTAGTTCGTGAGAATGTTAGCAGGTATAGTATTGTATATATTCGTGAGAATTTTATCAGGTATAGTATTGTATATATTAGGATGTGAGAATTTTAGCAGGTATACATGTAGTATTGTAGTGTAGTACGTGAGTATTTTAGCAGGTTTAGTATTGTATATATTAGTACGTGAATATTTTAGCAGGTATAATAGTTTATTGAACATATTATTACGTGAGTATTTTAGCAAATATAATAGTCTATTGTATACATTAGTACGTGAGAATGTTAGCAGGTATAGCATTGTATATATTGTACGTGAGAATTTTCAGCATTGTAATCACAATTATTATGTTTGATAATTTGAGTTTTCTGTATTGTTTTGTTTTCTTATTACTATCTGTATATGCGTATGTTCTATTTTGACAGTCATTATTTCTTCCTGAAGAAACAAAGTGCTAAAATTTGAAAATAAAAGGCGTGGCAACTATAGCAAGAATCTTGCGCTGTTAACTCTTTAATTAGATACATTTTGACTTCAAACAAACAAACACAACAACAACAACAAACACACAAAGTATAATATAAACAGTTGTTTTCTCTTGCTTCATTACTAAAATAATTAAAAGATGTTCATTATTTAGAATTAGTGACGAAACGGTTTGGCATAAAGAAAACACGAAACACATCTTTCTTCCTCAGTTAAATCTAATGAACCCAACAAGAACTGAAAAAGAAGAAGAAGAAGAAGAAGAAGGGAGAAGAAGAAGGGAGAAGAAGAAGGGAAAAGAAGAAGAGGAGGGAAACGACGACGACGAGAAAGAAAGAAAGAAGAAGAAGATGAAGGAGGAGGAGGAAGAAGATGAGGACGAAATGCTGGAAGAATAAATAAATAAATTAATTAATAAACTAATAAATGAGGGCAAGGTAAAATCAGAAGAACAGGAGTTTAAAGCACTCTTTTAGCATTCTGCTACAATCGTTCTACCAAATGTTTGGAAGAGATGTCATATTTTTGGTTAAAGCTTTTCCTAAATTCACCCAATGGTATATAGAACTTTCAAACAATCCAACCAAGACAGTATTGGAATAGAAAGAACAACCAATTTTACTTTGTACAGGCCTCTTTCCTCTTCCCCTTCCCCCTTTCCCCCATTCTTGCCCCTTTTGTGCCAAAGGACCAAAACATTAAGTTCTTTCAGGCACAATAAATAAACTCGGAGATTTGTCATTCTGCATTGTGTCCAGCCCTACTCAACAATTGAATGGTGGAATTTACAAGGAAAGAGAAAAAGAAAATTGACTGAGATTTAGATCATTCAGAGCACACACAAAAATAGAAGAAGAAGAAGAAGAAGAAGAAGAAGAAGAAGAAGAAGAAGAAGAAGAAGAAGAAGAAGAAGAAGAAGAACAAGAAGAACAAGAACAAGAAGAACAAGAACAAGAAAAACAACAACAACAATAAGAAAAACAACAAGAAGAAGAAAATAAAACAAGAAGAACGAGAAGAACAAGAAGAAAAACAAGAAGAAAAACAAGAAGAACAAGAACAAGAACAATAAGAACAAAAACAAGAAGGACAAGAAGAACAACAAGAAGAAGAAATTATTCAGACCGAAATAGGAATACAATTATTTGTCGCCGTCCTATTCGATATTCCTGAATGAAGACATGTACAATGACAGGGAAACGAACATGGACTGGGACTGAGTGGGACATTCAGATAAAAATCAAAACAAGAAATTAATCATACTGTTAGAGACATAACCATGGGTCCTACCCTTACCTAGCTCCTTAATGTTAAAATATACAATGACGAGGAACAGAAAATGTACGGGGATTTAATTCTTTCTGACAATCAAACAAATTATTCAGACCGATAAATAGATACGATTATTTTGACCCGCACTATTCCAGAATGATGAAATTTACGATGACAGAGGAAATAAATTTTACTGGGACTTGAATCTTTCAGAAAAAATCAAATAAAAACATTATTCAGACCGACAACGAGATATAATTATTTGCCCTGTCGTTCCTCTATATAAAAAAGGAAAACAATTACAAGGACAATCGGAGAAGAGAAATAAAATGGAATTTAATTCTTTCAGACAATCACGCGTGAAATTATTCAGACCAATATTTATAGATACAATTATTTGCCCTGCCCTATTCCTGAATGTAGAAACTTACAAGAACAAGGTAAAAGGAAAGATAGAAATTCACATTAATTGGGGATCAAACTGACTTTAAAGTTAAACTACAAATGAAAAGTACTAAATAAAACACACACACAAACACACGCACGCACGCTCGCACACAAACAAAGGTTGGACTTTCAGGAATCACATGATCAGACGCATACAGTGTATGTACCTGGTGAGGCATACGCCCTATGTAACCAATGCACGGCGTAGAAAACCTCAGTAAGCCCAGATACTCTGTATGAATTGAATAATAGCCATGGGCTGTGGTCATTTAGCAGAAAACATTTCTTTTAAATGATCGGAATGAAGGTAGGGTTAGACCAGGCATATCTAGAAAGAAAACACAATTCAAATCGCACTCAAAATTATTGACATTTCGATTCCTATTTGTAACTCAACAGATAAATCTTGTTTAAGATTTCGACCTTGATTCAAATCGTACCCAACATTATTGACATTTTGATTCCTATTTCCAACTCAATAGATAAATCTTGTTTACTATTTCGACCTTGATTCTAAATGTAATACAAAGCGAAAAAACTCTTGTGTAAATCCAGCCAGATGCGTTTTTAAAAAAAGACATAAGGACGACAAATACGAAACCAAAGAAATGGACTGTTTGCATTTCAAACCTGCGTGATCTTGAAGTGTTTCAAGGTCGGAAAGAGGCGACCAAGCTTCAAACAAACTGATTCTAAATGCCAACAAGATTCACTTAGGAAGCTGTTCCCTTCCAGCGGACAATTTTATTTGCTTGGAAAAGAAAAGCGTGGCTGACCGTAAAAGAAGAAGAAGGCGGAGGAAGAAAAAGAAGAAGAAAAAGAAGATGAAGGAGAAGGAGAAGGAGGAGGAGGAGAAGAAGAAGAAGAAGAAGAAATGGAGGATGAAGAGGAGGGAAGTTTATATGTCTTTTCTACGATTTATATGTAACGTGGAAATCGTTAGCAAATATTATTTCATCGAAAACATACTATATTGAAACTCAGAGTCTAAATACAGTAACAGACGCTGGACGAAGATGTTCTGATCAAAGTTTTCATTTTGTTACGTTTAGCCTAATAATTACTAGAAGTGTCATACCTAGGAAAAATATATCTATGACACCTATCCTATCCTATCCCGTAACTCGGACGTCGTAGGGGCACCGCAGAGAATCGTTTAACCAGCGTACTCCATCTTTCCCTGTCCTCAGCAACCCTGATTGTTTCGCTCAGTGTCAAACCAGTCCAATCTCGAATTCTCTTTTTCGGTCTCACTCTTCTTCTACCTCCTTGCATTGTGCCTTGCAGGATGGTCTTTGCAAGACCTGATGATCTGGTGACGTGACCACACCATCGGAGTTTCCGTTTTTTTTACCACTGTGAGCAGGTCATCGTGTTGTCCAATGGCTTGTGTCTGTCGGACTTCGTCGTTGATGATGTGCTGGGTATAAGAAATGCCCAGAAGTCTTCTGTAGCACCTCATCTCCATGCTTTGTATTCTTCGTATCTATGACACAATGAATTAAAACAAATACAATTTAAAACAATACACAAATACAATTTATTACAGACATTAAAGAAATAAAAATAGATAGATAGATAGATAGATAGATAGATAGATAGATAGATAGATAGATAGATAGATAGATAGATAGATAGATAGATAGATAGATAGATAGATAGATAGATAGATAGATAGATAGATAGATAGATAGATAGATAGATAGATAGATAGATAGATAGATAGATAGATAGATAGATAGATAGATAGATAGATAGATAGATAGATAGATAATGATCCTAATCCTATTTTAAACTACCCGTCAGAAAGAAAGTTTCGTAAAAAGACTCGTAACTAAATTCATCGATTATTTGTCGGCTTTGCAAATTAGCGCGACCTTTCCTCTTGGTTCCATGTAGGGCTGCTGGACATGACTTTACGTAGTGTTGTATTTTTATCTGCTTTCTACTTCTGCTTTTAGTTGTTCGTGTTTTCTTTTCTGCTTTTAACTTTAAATAATCATGTTATTGATTGACTGATTTATCTATTTAACTTCCTTCTAATAATAGTGGCCCTAATAGACCTAATAATAGGCCTAATATTATTTTCTCGCTGTAAATTCAAGGATTTATTTATTTAAAAAAATTTTTGATTCAAGTTTGCGAGTTTTCATGCCACTTTTACTGCAAGGGAGACAAAAACGTTTGTGTTTGTTTTAAACACAAATGATAGCTTCAGTTATGTCGCCTAAAAAGATGAGACTGGTAAAAAAAAAAAAAAAAGGTAAAGGTAGTCCTATAGCATTGTGGCCGTAGGGGAGCGTGATGTTGGAGATCACACTTATTTTGGGCCAGCGTAATGAGGGTGATTCCCATCTCTCTCCCTCGCTGCTTTACCTTCCCCACCTTAAGAGAGTAGGTACTCAGTCACAGTTGAGTCAACCGGGGGCGTTGTTATTTGTCGCTTCACGTTTTGCAGTCACCCATCCAAGTGCTAACCGCACTGGACGGTGCTTAACTTGCGACACAGTAGCGAGTACTCCAACCACTGCGCTATCCGACACGATGAGACTGGAGTTTATTGATAAGAATCAGAATCAGAATCAGAATCTTTATTGTCCCCATGAAAACACAAGGAAATGTGTGTGCGGCGTACACTTCATCAAAACAACGGCACAAAAGCAATAAAACACAAAAGACTTCAGGGATTAAAACAATACACCCCAAAGAACAGAAAAGCAGGTGTACACAACATGAATGTAGCTTATGAAATAATAGAAGTCATGCATCCTACTTTCTAACCCCTAACACAAAACACCCACCTACACACACACACACACACACACACACACACACACACGCACACCCGCACGCACACACACAAACACACACGCACACACACCCCAGAAGTTGTAATCCCTTGTTAGAGGCTGTCCTACGTGGAATGAGGGAATGATAGGAGATAGGAAAGATTTACCTCCCCTTTCTTTTCTGCCAATGGTTTAGATGTTGTGGATTTGTGCCATTTATAACAGACAACTTTAGATCGACCAGCGAAACTTGGTTCGTAGTGATCCCTTTGGTTTCCGGTTATGCAATCGGGAAATTCTTACGAAGTTTTCTTCGTGCCTGGGGTTTTGAAGAGGCAGCGCCTTTAGTTGCAGACGAAATTTTGTTCGTCCTTATCCAGGGGAGGTAAATTCCGTCGTAACTCTCTAATTTGAGGAGGTTGATTTTCTCGAAAACGCATGAGTTTAAAATAATTTGGTTCATCACGGCCTAAAACAAACACTGTTCCCAACGAAAGTTTAGTTGAATTTTTTTTTTTATAGAACATTGCTAATTTTTTCTTCTCCCTTAAAAAAAAAGAAAAGAAAAGAACACACAAAAGACAGAGCCCCAACTTGGGTTCATTGCATACGCTAGCCTAATAACAAGCCCGTTTAGGCCAAAAAAAAATAGTAGTATTGGGCCAATACGAATACGCCAGAAAAGTGATTTACATCTTTACCATGCCCATAGGACACACTTGAAACCTAGACATAATACAAAACGTATTCTGAAAATCTCAATCGGAACCACTAACTCCTCCACCATTTTACATCTGAAAGCAAAAGCAGCTCAAGAACAGCACCCTTTTTTCGGAGCAAAGTACGCCTGTTTTAATTAATCAACAACAACATTTATTCAAGCTTACGTTTCTGTAAGGCATATGCCAGACTTGCTTTGGATCGTGGAGACTTTGGGCTGTTTAACACTTGTCAGCCGCTTCACAGTCTGGTAGGCCTTATTGCTGTTGTTCTTGTTCAGACTGTTCTCTATTTCCTGGCATCGATCTTCTATCCAGTTCTCCTTTGCTGTGCGCATGCCTTTTCGGATGTCATTGTTGATTTTTCGGTAGACATCAGCTCCCTGTAAGGTGTTCTTTTTTTTCTTTTTATTTTTTTTAAATCTCTCTTCGTTTATCACACAGATCCAAAAGTTCAGGTGTGATCCACGGCTTCTTCTTTGGTCGGTGCTTTCCAAGGATCTCCGTGGCGGCATCTGTAACAGCTGAGTTGAAGGTGGTGGTCATGGTGTTGACATCTACTTCACCAGCCCCCAAAATGAGCAGTGGTGCAAATTTCCCTCCAATTGTGGCCTGAAATAGTTCTGCCACCTCCGGGTCTTGCAGTTTGTCCAGGTCGAACTTCAGACTAGTGCACTTTGTTGTATTTACTCTCTTCAAGTGGAGCTGGAAAGACACCATCACGAGATCGTGGTCACTTCCGATGTCTGCTCCTGGAAAAATGCGTGTCCTGCCAATGTTGCCAATTTTTATACACAATCTTGATATACATACATGGTTATTTCAAAGATAAATTGGAAAAGGAAGAGGAGTAAGTTGTAAATATTGTAATTGTACTAATGACTTGTATGAAAAATGTAATTCATGCATATCTTTTATATATGTACATGTTTATTTTAAGATTATTTCGAGAATGGACTGGCTTGACACTGAGCGAAACCATCAGGGTTGCTGAGGACAGGGAATGATGGAGTACGCTGGTTAAACGATCATCTGTGGTGCCCCTATACGACCTCCGAGTTACGGGATAGGATAGGATAGGATGTTTATTTTACAAAATTGGTTTTTAAAAAATATTATAATTGTACTAACTATTTTTTTAAATTAAAATGTAGGCTTCTGACATTTATGGATATTATAATGTATGCATTGAATTATGTTAATGTTGCTTGTTTTTGATATATTGTATATTTTTATTTTTTAAAAAAATTGGAAAAGGAAGTGGGTTTGTGGTTTTAAAAAAGTAACTCTTGTAATAATACACGTACACGTATGCAAGCCTAATTCAAGTTTATTTGATTTTGTTATTTATCGTATTTTCTCTGTAGTCTGACGGCAAAATGAAATTAATGAAGTGATTTGCATTGCATATTTGAACTTTGATTTATGACAATATTAGTGAAATAAATAAATGAACTGGCTGTATTTAATTATATATAGTCTGTTATTGTTCTCCTCCATGCGGTAGAGGAGACGAGAGAGAGATGGGAAAAAAAAGGGGGGGGGGGAATACACACACACAAACACACACACGCGCGCGCACACACACACACACACACTCTCTCTCTCCCTCTCTCTCTCTATTTTTTTGCTCTCTCTCTCTCTCTCTCTCTCTCTCTCTCCCTCTCTCTCTCTCTCTCTCTCTCTCACACACACACGTGTGTGAACACACATACACATGCGAATCTAAGCCAAGTTGCGATCATTCCAATGCGAGAGTAATTTGAACCTGAATTGACGGCTAACGTGTTCAATATTCCAGAAGTGTTACTTATAAAGCAAAGCGGCTTAGTAGTAAATAAACATATTGTTTAATTTTTATAAACTATCTTTTTCAAGTAAATAACTTTAATTTTCCTTTATTTGTTTTCTTTCATCTTTTCTTTACTTTTTTTTAAAAAGAAATTTGCTTTGATGGAATTTTGTATGCCGTTTTTAATGGTAGTAGTTGAAAGAATAACTTTTTTTTTTTAACCTTATACCAAGTAAGTTCATTGGTATAGTTTTAAGAAAGAGTCCTTTGGAAGTAATAAAAAAATCTTTGTTTTAATTTTGTGTATGCTGGTTGTCGTTTTAGCGCGATGTTACTGATTGTGTGTGTGTGTGTGTGTGTGGGTGTGTGTGTGTGTGTGTGTGTGTGTGTAGGTGTGTGTGGGTGTGTGTGTATGTGTGTGTGTGTGTGTAGGTGTGTGTGGGTGTGTGTGGGTGTGTGTGTATGTGTGTGTGTGTGTGTGTAGGTGTGTGTGGGTGTGTGTGGGTGTGTGTTTGCCTAGGTGAGTGTGTGTGTTTGCCTAGGTGAGTGTGTGTGTTTGCCTAGGTGAGTGGGTGTGTATGCCTAGGTGAGTGGGTGTGTTTGCCTAGGTGAGTGGGTGTGTTTGCCTAGGTGAGTGGGTGTGTTTGCCTAGGTGAGTGTGTGTGCGTAAGATTGGGCATGTTTACACGGTGTTATCAGGACAAATCAGTGAACATCTACATAACTTGTTTTGACAGACCTACTTGTTTTGACGTCAGAACAATGATCGATTAGATTAGTGTTCGAACACTTAAAAGTACTTAAAATTGGGGACGAAATATGACCCATTGTCAGCACAACGTATGTGGCGTTTCGGGAAAGTCATAATAATACTGTGTAGCCTCGGCTGTGTGTGGGTGGGGGGGGGGATGTAGAAACGACGTTCTGATGACACACACATGAAACTCCACATGGTTTCTTCTGACTTTTTTGGAAGGCCGTACTATTTTGACATCAAAATAGTGCTCCGTTGAGTTAGAGCTGGTTTAGGATTAGGGTTAGGTTAAGGGTTAGGGTTTGGGTTAGGGTTAGGGTTAGGAATAGCTTCAAAAATTGGAAAATGTCAAAATAATGTCAAAGAAATGGAAAGTGTGTCAAAATAATCATTTTTTTTCACAACAGTCATCAGAACGTCGTTTCTACATGTGTGTATGTGTGTGTGTGTGTGCGTGTGTGTGTGTGTGTGTGCGCGTGTGTGGCTGTGTGTGTGTGTGTGTGTGTGCGAAACTCCCAGCGAAAGTGATTTCGTTGCAGCGTCTATATATCTCTATTGTCTGACCACAGTACAGGCTTGGCTCTCCTCCTTTTGTTTGCAACCGACCTGCGCGTGTGGGACCACAGGCTTAGCACGTGAGTTCTAGAATGCGCCACTATGATTGTAAGCTTGTCACGCGTTGCGGTTGGCGAGTATTCTTGTGAGAGTTCTTTTTTTATTTGATGTTTTCTTTTTTAGGCGAGACTGACTCGCTTTTGTGCTTTTTGCTTGTTTAAAGTTTTGGGCGGAAAAGGAATTTTGTAACGTTGCCTACTGTCTACTATATAACATGTATGTATTTAAACTTATTTATTGATTATTTATTTGTTTATTTAATAATAATAATAATAATAATAATAATAATAATAATAATAATAATAATAATAATAATAATAATAATAAGCATACAGAATGCTTTCACGCACTTTTATTTAATCGAACTCAAAGCGCGGCGATCCGAAGAGATCGCTATTACAGAAACGAAAGATAAAACAGTGTTTTCTAGTAGTTTTTTTTTAAAACATTTTGATTGACTGCACCCAACACTATTATTGAAGATAGTGAGGAAACATGAATGCCTGGAGAAAACCCTTGTTGTCCTGAAAAGTGACGTAAGTTCAGCCCATGCGGGGCGGGAACCCGGGACCTCCGGAATAGGAAACCACTTCCTCAAGAGCCGCCCGAGGTACTCGCCGTGAAGATGGGGAATGAGAGGTGGGCAACAGCGCGCGTAGCTAGCTTCGGAACGAGTTTGTCAAATCAGAACACAAGGTAGAGAATATTATCTCGCAACTGTAGCTCGTAGGCAACGTTCATCAGCCATGAACTTCTCGTGAAGGGTTAAAACTGAGGGAGGAGTTCTCTCCCTCTTCTGTTGTGAATACTAATTTTACAGACTAATTACAGTTTTCATTTTAAAATTGTCCAAAGTAGGGCCCTTTTTGGAGTTGTTCATCTTCTGTCCGTCATCATCTTTCTCTCTTCCTCACTTTCAAAGTGTACACTGGCCTGGATGTTACGGGTTACTTTTCGGTCTGTTTATAGATTTCCTTTTATTAGGCCTACTTCTGTGTTGGTTCTTCCCCCCCCCTCCTCCACCTCCTCCCCATCCCATCTTCTTGATATATTTATCTTAGTTTTAATTTCCGTATTGGGTGCAGCAACGTAATAAACGTTATTGTTACTGCTGTCATCTTTATGATTAGTATGCTTTTTGTTTTCACAACGTGATATATATATATATATATATATATATATATATATATATATATATATATATATATATATATATATATATATATATATATATATAGATATACCCCCTTGCTTTTGGGTACCCCCACTATAATTATATGTAAATTATCACTTGTAGACGGACCGCTAACCCTAACCCTAACCCGTTTCGAGCGCACTGCCTTACCCTAATCGTCGAGGCACTGCCTTACCCTAATCGTCGAGGCACTGCGCTTACCCTAAGATCGTTTTCTGGGAGCCGCCTTGGATCCGGGGACCCAGCTGGGTCCCCAGATCCAAAGTCGGGTACCCAAATGACCGGTTGGTGACTTTTAAGGTGCCCAGAAACCATAGTTTATAAGCCTATATATATATATATATATATATATATATATATATATATATATATATATATATATATATATATATACCTTAAATAGCAATTCCAATGAACTGTATCATTATGAGGTCTGTAAACATAAATATAGCCCCTATGCAATCAAGAAAAAATTCAAACATTCCATCATGACGCAATAACACCCAATCAAAATAAACTCGTCACTGTCTTACGTCATAGAAACTACTTAAGGTTAGAAGATTCGCTTAGCTATTACAAGACCAATCTGGAAGCTTCCTATCCTATCCCGTAACTCGAAGGTCTTTAAGACACCACACCACAGACGATTGTTTAACCAGAGTACTCCAGCTTTCTCTGTCCTCAGCAACCCTCATGTCTTCGCTCAGTGCCAAATCGGCTAATTCTCGAATGTTATCCTCCCACTTCTTTTTCTGTCTCCCTCTTCTTCTGCCTCCTTGCACCTTACCTTGCAGGATGGTCTTTGCAAGGCCTGATGCTCTGGTGATGTGGCCATACCATCGGAGTTTCCGTTTCTTTACCACTGTGAGCATTTCATCGTGTTGTCTAATGGCTTGTGTGATGGTCTGTCTGACTTCGTCGTTGATGATGTGCTGTGTATAGGAAGCTTCGGTCGATAATTAACAAGTCATTCCAGAAAATTCTCAACAATATCGGCCGGCAAAAATTATCAGCATTATACAAAGCTTCTTCTAGCAGCAACCCAAAATCAAATCAAAGGTAAATACACGCTATCATTGCATGTTTTGCAAAACAAAATACTCGGATCTATCGTGCGCGTCTCAATCGTTACACAACCGCTGAAGTTTGAATTTTGCTGTTCGGTTCTGACAGGGAGTTATTTCCCCTGTTTTTAACGATACAGCCGGGTAACATTTGACTCTATTTCGGAGCGATCCACAAGGCTTGAAGTGTGAGTCTTTGGTGTCCGGGGTAGGGTACGTAGGGTCTATTTTATCAACCTAAAACGAACAACCTTACGAGCAATTGTTTTTACGGGGTTTGTCTCTTACCGGTTTTCGTAGCTGCTATTTTTACCTCCAGAATGTTGGCTGGCTAGCTAACGACTGCTGCTATTGATAGGCACAAAAACTCCGGAATTTATTCATTGAAAAACAACAACTGTTTTTCGAAAGTTTTTTTTTTTTTAATGTCAGCTTATTTTTTCCAGTGGTGCAACACTCACTGTGAATGTTAAAAGGGTCTGTCGAGGACGCGTTGTCAACCTGGGTCCCTTATAAACAAAACTAGAAAAGAAAAAAAACATCAACAAGAAATCCAAGGGTGGCGGTACCATGATTACGTCATTCGAGTTGCATAGTTTCATGTTGGAAGCATAGGTGAAGTCTAAGTACATACCAAATTTTGACCAACCCCTCCAGTACTTTGGAGGAAATGCGATTAGAAGGGAGGGTGAGAGTGGTTAGAAAGGGGTTGAACAAATGATGACATCACCGGATATGCATTAGGCATCATTATGTTCTAACTACAAACCAAGTTTCAAACAAAATCCGCCCATTAGTTTCAAAGAAAAATGCGCGCCGATGGACGGACGGCGGAAGATCGAACAGGGCCTTAAAAAACAAACAAAAAACAAGCCCAATAATTCTCCAGATTTCGCTCTTGAACTAACAACAACAGCAACCACAACATTATTGAATGATAGGCAGTGTTCCCGATTACGCACAGTAGTGCGTCAATTACGCACAAAATATGAAAAATGACGCAGAAAAATTTGCATGTGTGTGGATGCACACATTTTTTTGGAATCGCTGAAGTCATAAATACATAAATAATGGAGTGGCGAACTAATTCACGGAATAATCAGAATCAGAACCCAACTGAGACTGCCATTGCAGACGATTAAAGATTGTGTCGGGAGTTGTCGTCCTTAAAAATCGCATGCGCGCGCATTGTAAACTTCCTCAAAGCAAAACATTCACTGAACAAAAAAAAAATCTTCGTTAATCCATTCTTTGATTCTGTCATACACGATCATGTCACTTCTGACTTGGTTGAATGGGCCCAAAACCCGTTCATCCACCGATTTGGGGACTCTCAAAATTTGCACAAGGACTCTTAAAATTTTATGCCTGGGAGTCCCAAGGACTCTCATTTTTTGTGTGTGGAGGGAACACTGGATAGGCTAGATCTACAGCATTTGTGTCTACACCGTGCATGCTCGTGCTATATGCTTACGTGGAGTGCACAGTATCCATGATAGCGAAGAGAAAATGAAGAAAGGAAGAGCGGAGTCTGTGGACGTGCCAAGTTAAAGGACAGAGCGTGTTTACCAAGGCGTTGCTTCCCCCTGGAAAGGGGAGGCTATATAGCTCAACCAACCTACACAATTCTGTCCCTTTTTTTTCCGGACACCCTTCCCATTTAATCTTCAATTTCCTGACAAGAAAGGCCAAGAAAGTAAAAAAAAGGTAAAGCCTACAGCGAAGGATGAAATAACAGTGATCGAGTTCCCTTCACAAGGCCATGACCGGATTCTTTAATGCATTGTTGGGGCGACAAAACCTGCATATATCGGAGGATGAATTACAAACGGTCGAGTAGGCTATCATCCGTTTGTCATACCTCGCAAGGCCACGATCAGATCTTTAAAGGGGCGACAAAGCCTTTCACGGAGGATGAATTACAACTGGTCGAGTGTTATCCGTTTTTCATAAGTCACAAGAACACAACTGGATTCTTTAATGTATTGTTGTGACGACAAAACCTGAACGGTCGGACACGATACTTAAGATTCAATTTTCGCAAATATTAGACACACACATACACACACACATACACACACACACGCGCGCGCATATATGAATTTTTAACCGAATAGTGATCTCTTATAGTGAAACTAAAATTTTTTAAGTTGTGCAATTGTTGATTTCGACCTCAGAAATGAACTTATTTATTTCTTTATTTTAATAGTTTTTAATAGTGCTTGTGTAGCGCTTTTCCAGCTCAAGAGCTGCTCAAGGTGCTGGCCAATACAGGATCTGACTGAGGGCGCCTCGTAAATATTAACAAGTAACAAACTACGTTTAGCGTTATATAACAAACTACGTTTAGCGTAATATAACAAACTGAAGACAATTACTTGGACTGAAGGCCATTGCGATAAAACAAGGATTGTTAACATTTGGCTTGGACTTCGGGTCAACTGTGAGCGATAGGTGTCTTCAAGTATTTTATCGACTGTGAAACGAAAGGTATTAAGAACTATCGCAAAGTAAAACGGCCATTGAAGACAATATTGCGGGAATAACTTGCATCTGTGAAAAAGAGTTTGAATTTGAGTTCAACGTTCAGCGGTAGACTGCGATCAACTTGCTTTTGGGCTCTGTACCAAACTGAAACCACCTTTGAACCTGTAAACAATTATGATAAACAAAAGTTTTCAATCTAAGAGCTTCAATTCAACTTTAAGTGGTAGATGTATTAAGTATTTTAGATAGACTGTGGCCAACACTGGTTGAAAAACCTATCGCCAACGGAAAGTCACTGAAGGCAATAATGAGAAAACAAAAGTCGTAAATAAGAAAACTAAACCTCAGTTTAAACTATAAAGGCGCTTTTAAACAAAACAAATTGCGTTCGGCATTGTTGCAAACTGAACTCGCCTTTAAACTTGGAAGACAACGACGGTTAACAAAACGTTTTAAATAAAAAGATTGAACTTGAGACCAACTATGAGCGGTAGGTGTCGGAAAGTACAATCCCACTGTGAACAAACTGTTTTAAGAACTAACGCAAACTAAAACGCCCATTGAAGACAATACTGAGCAACTAAAAAACTGTCAAATAAAAGAGTCTGAACTTGGGTTCAACTTTAAGCGCTAGATGCCTTAAATACTATAATATAGACTGTTAACCACTAAACGTTTTAGCCCAATAGAAAGCTTTCCACGCCTATTTAAGACAATACAATACAATACAATGCAGTACACTACAGTACATATTTATTGCCTCGAACAAGGAATGTACGCAAGCGTAGATCATTATAATATAAATCAAAAAGCGCATTTAAAGACATATGTATTAAGTGAACAAAAGTTACAATCAACCCTTATTAATCTAAAATTCATCATCATCATCATCATCATCATCATCATCATCATCATCATCATCATCATCATCATCATCATCATCATCATCATCATAATAATAATAATAATAATTATTATAATAACTGGACATGTTTAAGTGCCCTATGGCTCCAGGCCCTTTACAAAGAACATACAGAATAGAACAAATAGAAGATATCCAGTTAGTAACACATTCATGCAAGCAACAATCACAGTTTATTAAATATAAAAAAATAACCAAACTATTTCATCAATACAACACATTCATATTATTACTATCACAGCTGCATATCACAATACTGATAAACAAATGCTCTAAATAATGAAGACTGAACTTCATTTCACCTTTAAGCGGTAGGTACCTCACAAACTGCGCACTCTGAACTAACTGCGTTAAGAACTACAGTAAACTAAATAATAATGATGCTAAAACATAGGTGAAGCATAGTGAAAACACCTCCATGACCAAGAAATAGAGGCAAAGTTACCAATCACCTGTTAGAAAGGAGAGGCCAACGAAAGGTCAAATCAAACTCTGAATAGAATTCTTTACCAAGACAATGACAAAAGACAAGAAGAAGAAGAAGAAGAAGAAGAAGAAGAAGAAGAAGAAGAAGAAGAAGAAGAAGAAGAAGAAGAAGAAGAAGAAAACGAAGAAGAAGAAGAAGAAGAAGAAGAAGAAGAAGAAGAAGAAGAAGAAGAAGAAGAAGAAGAAGAAGAAGAAGAAGAAGAAGAAGAAGAAGGAGGAGTAAGATGAGGAGGAGGAAGAAGAAGAGGAAGAGGAGGAAGAGAAAAGAAAAGGAAATAAACGAAAAGACGAAGAAGAAAAAGGAGAGGAAGAAGAAGCAGAAGCAGAAAGCGGCGAGGACATCACCAACGACGACAATAACGAAGAAGAAGAAGAAACAGAAGAAGAAGAAAAAGAAGAAGAAGAAGAAGAAGAAGAAGAAGAAGATGATGATGATGATGATGATGATGATGATGATGATGACGATAACGCCTTGAAATTATGTCCTGAACGAAAGTGAACAAGATGGCAAGCCATTCAAATGTATTTCCAGACACTCGCATACATTGCCAATAAAATAAGCATTTACAATAGCGTTAATTTGGTTGGCGGTGTTGTGACTCTCCTTTATCCTAAAACATCTAAAGAGAAACATGGAGTGACAGGACGCGATCTGAACCATCTGCAAGCAAAAATCAAAAATTATGAAAATCGGATCAGCCAGTTTTTAGATATAGCGCAACACGTGTTTTAAAAAACGATGAACGACCAAGTAGAAATACGGACGATCCAACATCCTTAGCAGTAGGTAAAGTATGCGCAAAGTAAAAATCATGAATTTCGGTTGAGCTGTTCGTGAGATAAGACCACAAGTGTGCTTTGAACGAAAAAGTGAAATTAGGAGCGACGGACCGACCTACTGTCAGACCGACAGACAACGGGACTGCTACTGAAGGACGGTCCATGATTTGAAGTACCCGTATGCCAAAACTCAACCAAATGGCTTCAGCCTTCATTGAGATATTGAGCATAACGTGTGTAGCGACAAAATGACTCCAGGGACCGTACCTTGACCTTTTTCGGTAGAGCGATAATGATGGCACGGGACGCAATCTGGGTAATGTTCCTCTGAAGTTTTGTCAAAATTCGTTCAGTGGTTCTTCAGCTATGGCTCCCAACGGACCGACAGACCCACAGACCAATATTGAGACTCGTTCTGATTCTCCCCTATTTAAAAAAAAAAATCACGCATACAGAAAGTTGTGGAAGAAGGAAGGAAGCTTACTTAAAAAAAAAGGTTCAACAAAGAAAGAAAGGAAAGTAAAGGTATATCAGTTATCTGTAAAAGGAGGGGTGCCTCCTCCCAAAGCATTTTACTATAAAGACTGCAAGTAGGTTCACAAACCAGGATGTCCAGTGAACAATAAATCCTTTTTTCTCGACCGTAGATAAAGCTTCGTTGGAATCACGCATGGCAGGAATGGGTAGACCTTTTATAACGATCACAATGGATGGTTGGAAAATAAATATTGTCCTTACGTTTCTAGGAGAACACTATACCCCCCAAAACCATTGAGCTCCAAAAGTTAAGTAAAGATTCGCCAACCCTTCCTGAATGAACGACTTTGAGGTGTAACTGTCCACAGTCGCAATTTGGGCGATGTGGTAGGCGTACGAAAAACCATCCTCTGGAACTGAAAAGAACAAATGACTGAAGTTTAAACAATACTGCTCAAATAGGACCATGCACCTGTGTGTGAAAGGGCATCAGCACTTTCTCTGTAGGTGTTAAAGGCAGATTCCTAGGTATTTGAAACGTCCGTACACGCCGCAACAGACAGCTTTTTGAAGATCTTTCAAAAGGAACGGTTAACGTTGAACTACGATGCCATTAATACTGTCAAATGAGCTCTTGCATGCTTGCTTGCTTGCATGGAGAACTACACACTGAATATTATTCATGAGTGGACCCTACTGATAAAGTGAACACTAGCTGCTGGTGAACACCGCTCACTAAACACTGCTCACTGAACACTTCTGAACATTACTCGCTAAGTGAACACTGCTCACTGAAGACTACTCACTAAGTGAATACTCCTCATTGAAAACTGCTCATTGAACACTACTCATAAAGTGAACACTTCTTACTGAACACTACTCCCTAAGTGAACTCTGCTCAATGAACACCACTCACTAAGCGAACACTGCTCACTGAACACTACTTCCTAAGTGAACACTGCTCAATAAACAGTACTTACTAAATGAAAACTGCTCACTCAACACTACTTACTAAGTACACACTACTTACGGAACACTACTCACTAAGTAAATACTCCTCACTGAACACTGCTGAATAAAAACTGCTTACTGAACACTCCTTGCTAAGTGAACACTGCTGACTGAACACTACTCACGAAGTGATAACTGCTCACTGAACACTACTCACTAAGTGAACACTGTTCACTGAACACTGCTCACTGAAAACTACTCATAATGTACACACTGCTTACTAAACACTGCTCACTACTGACTAAGTGAACACTGTTCACTTTAAACTGCTCACTGAACACTACTCAGTAAATACTGCTCTCTGAACACTATTCACAAGTAAATGCTGCTCTCTGAATACTACTCGCCTAAGGAAACACCACTCACTGAACACTACTCATTGAACACTACTAAGTAAACACTGCTCCCTGAACACTACTCACTGAACATTACATACTAAGAAAGCACTGCTCACTGAACACTAATCATTAAACACTGCTCACTGAAAACTACTCACTAAGTAAACACTGCTCACTGAACACTATTCACTGAACACTACTCACTAAGTAAACACTGCTCACAGAACACTATTCACTGAACACTACTTGTGAAACACTGCTTGCTGAACACTCCATGCTCACTGAATATTACTCACTAAGTAAACACTGTTCATTGAAGACTCCTCACTAAGTGAGTGCTGTTCACTGAACACTGCACACTGAGCACTACTCACTAAGTAAACACTGCTCACTGAACACTACTCACTGAACATTACTAAGGAAACACTGCTCAATGAGCACTACTCACAAAGGATACATTGCTCACTGAACACTACTCACTAAGTAAACACTGCTCACTGAATACTACTCACTGAACACAACTCACTAAGGAAACTACTCACTGAACACTTCTCACTATGAAAACATTGCTTGCTGAACACTACTCACTGAACACTACTCACTAAGTAAACACTGCTCACTGAGCACTACTCACTAAGGAAACACTACTCACTGAACACTACTCAATAAGTAAACACAACTCACTGAACACTACTCACTAAGTAAACACTATTCACTGAACACTACTCACTAAGGAAACAATACTTGCTGAACACTGCTCACTGAACACTACTCACTAATTGAATTTCATCACTGAACGCTATCACTGAACACTAATCAAAAACTTAACATTGCTCACTGAAGATTACTCACTAAGTGAATACTCCTCAACGCTTCTCGTTGAATACTATTCATAATGTGTACACTGCTCACTGAACACTGCTCACTTCTCACTAAGTGAACACTACTCACTGAACACTACTCACTAAAGAAACACTGCTCACCGAAAACTTCTCACTGAACACTACTCACTAAGTAAACACTGCTTGCTGAACACTACTCACTGAACACTACTAAGTAAACACTGCTCACTGAACACTATTCACTGAATACTACTCACTAAGGAAACACTGCTTGCTGAACACTGTTCACTGAACACTACTCACTGAACACTACTCACCAAGTGAACACTTCTCACTGAACCTTACTGCAAATTTAGTTTACATTTTTAAGAGAGTATTTTTAAACTGAAGTTTGACATAATTTCTTATTTCTCTTATAGTCTGGTCTGTTTTAATTGGAAGGTTTGTAGATGGCTTGTGGAGGTTTAAAAAAAAAAGTGTCAAAAACCTAGGTTTGGTATCTGAGAACCTCTGGAATTTTTTTTTATATCTCCACAAACCTTCCAAGTCAGACAAAAAAAAAAAGGTTCAGGAACCTAAGTTGGGACCTGAGAACCTCGAAAAAAAAGGTTTTGAGCCTCCACGAACCTTCCATGAACATTCCAATGAAGACAGCTTAGTAGCCTACTGTGATAAAAGGAATTTAATCGTCCTGGCTGGATATCAAACATTACGCCGGCTATATTATGCACTTACCATCTTGCTGTGGTCATCAATGTGGTGGTTATTTTAGTCCATTGTGGGAAAGATGTAATTACCATTTGTTCAAAATTAGATCAATAATATATTATAATTTATTTTTTTTAAAGTGCAAAAACAAATGTAAAACTTAAGTGCGTGCATGCATACTCACACACATGCACACACACATACACACATACACACACATACACACAAGAATTTAGATAAGGTTCCTCTTTTCCCTGTTCCTGGTCGTAAGCACTGTGCAAATAGATGAGCATTTAATTTCCCCGTGTGATGCTTTCTCCACAGTGTTGAAGGCATCGATTATTGAGTGTCATCCTCATATTCCTACCCAATGATGGACTTTCAATGCCTTATAGATAAGATAAGATAAGATAAGATAAGATAAGATAAGATAAGATAAGATAAGATAAGATAAGATAAGATAAGATAAGATAAGATAAGATAAGATAAGATAACAATTTATTTAAAAAGGGTAAAGAGTAAGCACGGGGTGTGCTGTTTTACATCTTGCCCTTGAGGCTTGTAACAGTAACATAGATGATACGTGTGCAGCTGCTATTAGCACCGCTCACGGTCCCTACATTGGTGCCTGAAAGGTGTAATTTCGTCAACTCTGCGAGGTGGAGGGGCGCACACTGCAGTTGACTCGGTGGTGTACGCAACGGCAGAACAATTGAAGCATTGAATGTCAAGCGATAATATGGCAGGATGTACACACAGTGGTTCCAAGCTCGTTGACGGCCCGGTGTGCCGAAATAAATATAACACGAACCTGAGATACAGGCAGTGCACCCCTACTCCTTCGAATGAGAGTATAAACCGAGATGTAGCCTGTGCACGCACGCATTCCATCCGCACGGATTTGACAGATCCTGACACTCACAGACGGGTGAGTGCCGGCTACACAAATACACTCAGCAAGCGCTAGGTCCTTTCTCCTCCATTCCCGGTCTCCAAGGATTGTCAACCGTCCTCGTCTGGACGTCAGACCAAGCGCCCAAAGGTGCAAGTGGGCGGCTCAATCGCTTTGAGGTAAATCCTGTGTCGACCAGCGCCTTGAGCAGCTCTTGAGCTGGAAAAGTGCTAAATAAGAACGAATAAATAAATAAATACAATTTTAAAAATAAATAATTTGTTCTCGGTCATGGGGTTTTTCACAGCGCCAAGAAGAAGAAGAAGAAGAAGAAGAAGAAGAAGAAGAAGAAGAAGAAGAAGAAGAAGAAGAGCTGTAAATAAACAGGTAACTGATATGTTTACTTTTAGATTAACTCACTCACGGTGTCCTTCTAATGCCTTTTCATGCCAATAGTTTTGAAGGTTTTGTTTTTATCAACGTAGATACAATATTGATTTTATCACTTTATCCAAATAAAACAACACAATCAAAACATATCACACAAACAAAACAGACCAAAAAAAAAGAAACAGTAAACACCAACAAAGTGATGCACACATCAACACACGTAAAGCAGCACATTGAGAACAATCAACAACACATAAACAACCAATTTAAATAACCCAGAACACTGCAACAAGAAGCACCCACAAAGAAACAACGATCAAACACAATAAAAAATGGACAACCAAAAAGAAAAATAAGAAAGAAGATAAAAAAAAACAAGAGAAAAAACATAAGAATAACAAGAAAACAACAAAAACAGAACAAAGAACCAAAAAAGAAAACAAATAACCACTCGCAAATAAACACATTCAATAAAAGAAACAAAAAAAAAGACAAAATAGAAAAAACAAAAAAATAAAACATGAAAAAAAAATCACAAAACACCAACAAAAAAAAATAGAAAATCAAAACAAAAAACACAAACAAAAAAACAGCGCCAAGCAAGCCCAACAAAACAAAAAACCATCGCAACATACCTGCACCCACACCGCCAAACAGCAATCCCCTGACAAAACAGAAACACAAAAGAAAACAAAAAAGGAAAAAAACAACAAGCCCCCAAAAAAGCACCCCCAAGAAAAAAATTACCACAAAACGCCAGGAAATAACACCAACAGCACCAAAACAAACAAAAAAATCACAAACATACCAAAAAATAACAAAAATAAAAAAACAACCCAAAAAACAAAAACACCTCAAACAACAAAGAAACAAACAAAAACATTAAAACAAAAAAAACAAACAAACGAACAAAGACCGAAAAAAACATCAAAAAAAAAAAAAAACACCAAAAACTCGACCCCCAAACACCCAAACCCAGACACATGACACAACATCACTTGAAAAACAGAAACAAACAACAAGATAAAAAAAAAAAAAAATCAAAGACAAAAAAACCCAAAAAAAAAAGAAGGGAAAAAACCTACCCCCCTAAAAAACCCCCACAAAAAAAACCACCCACACCAATAAAAAATCAAAAAAAACAAACCAACAAACAAACACACAAACCCCCCCCAACAAAAACAAAAAAGCAAAAACAGCTACAGATCAAAAACAAAAAAAAAAAACTACACAAAAAACAAAACAATTAAAAAAAAAAAAAACAAAAAAAAAAAGTGTACCCCACCAGACCACAAAAAGAAATAAAAACCATAAAACAGACACTAAAAATAACAATGACCACAAACAATAAAAAACAAAAACATATTCAAAGAGAGAAAAATAAAAAAATAAACCACAAATAACAGTGTAGATCTAACAAAAGACTAAAAAGTTACAGAGAAACAAAAGTAAATGCAGAAGTAAAAAATAAAAAAAAAAAATAAAAGTAATGTCAGATGAAATGTAACAGGTGTAAAAAAAGATGAAATAATATGAAAACATAATATATAGTACAAAAACATATAGAGCTTTCAATGAGATGTATAGTTGTAGTGTGAGACGTTAGTGTAGTGTAAGGGAGTATTCTGAGCATTCCTCCAAAGAATGCTACCCTTGGTGTGTGTGAGTATGTGCTTTTTTTATAATGGTTAGCTTTTGTTCTATAAAGGTGTAAAACCTAGTTGTAGGAAATTGGCCGTAGTGTTATAAAAAAAAAAGGTCTAAGGATCTATGTAGTCCTGAAAAGAAAAAGTTTTGATTTGGAAATTAGTGGGTTTATATTAGAAAAAGGACTATTAAGGATAGGTGTATTCACGTGTCTGAGAAGATTTTTCATTTATTTATAAGTCTGTACACATAGTGATTTTTAGACCAACAACAACATTAAAATAAATTTAAAAAAAGACAAAATTTAATAATAAAAAGATTTTAACTTTAACATTGTAACAATTTCAACAGCAAACTCCTACTCAACATTCTTGACATCAAACATTTTCGTTTTTACATGTGAAGGTACTACCAAAATATATGTCAAGCTAGCGGAATGGCAAACTCGATTTCCCCACATTCATCCCATAATTATGCACATGACAAACATCACCTTGATCGCATGAAAAGATTTTGGAGTATACAAAGTGGATAATTTTATGATATACATTGGAAAGAAAATGCAGAAAGACAGAAACGCCAGAGAAAAAGAAAGAAATGGAAGAGCTTTTCTTCACGGATTCTTAACAAAATCAAAATGAACTTCTTTTCGGACGAATTCATATGATTCATGTTTTGTTTTTTTAATCAACAAATCGTGTCTTTACCTTGCTGTTTCTGCAATGTATGTTACAGATCTAAGCTACTGTCAGTAGGCTACTTGATACATGCTGTACGACGAAAGTGTGAGCATGACCAAAATAATAGAACACTAGCATTGGAAATATGATACAACAATAAAAGACTATGTACCGTCTTTGATAAAATTTAGTCCCAAAACCAATGCATCTCTATATATACAATCAGGTACTTTATGCACTGTGTGAGATGATTCAATTTGTTGTATAGTGTAGTGTAGTGTAGCGTAGTGTAGTGTACTGTAGTGTAGTGTAGTGTAATGTAGTGTAGTGTAATGTAGTGTAGGGTGGTGTATTGTATTGTAGTGTAATGTAGTGTAGGGTGGTGTAGTGTAGTGTAGTGTGGTTTAGTGTAGTGTAGTGTGGTGTGGTGTAGTGTAATGTAGTGTAGGGTGGTGTAATGTAGTGTAGTGTGGTGTAGTGTAATGTAGTGTAGTGTGGTGTAGTGTAATGTAGTGTAGGGTGGTGTAGTGTAGTGTAGTGTGGTGTAGTGTAATGTAGTGTAGGGTGGTGTAGTGTAATATAGTGTAGTGTAGTGTAGGGTGGTGTAGTGTAATGTAGTGTAGGGTGGTGTAGTGTAATCAGTAATGTAGTGTAGGGTGGTGTAGGGTGGTGTAGTGTAGTGTAGTGTAGTGTAGTGTAGTGTGGTGTAGTGTAATGTAGTGTAGGGTGGTGTAGTGTAGTGTGGTGTAGTGTAATGTAGTGTAGTGTGGTGTAGTATAATGTAGTTTAGGGTGGTATAGTGTAATGTAGTGTAGTGTAGTGTGGTGTGGTGTGGTGTGGTGTGGTGTGGTGTGGTGTGGTGTCAAAATCACAATCCCCATTGTCCTCATAATCGTTCTAATATAACGTTTTACCAGGCATTACATTACATTACATGATTATTGCTTTAGGTCCAGCGTACTCTTATGAGCCAAATCAGGACCAGTATTATTTTCCAGGCACAGGCCGATACAGGATCTATCTCAAACTGTCTAAGGCGCCCACTTCCTGCCTTAGGTACATCTAGCGTCTAGCTGACGCCCACAACACTGAGGACAATCCTGCGCAACCGGGGGTGTGTGTGTGTGTGTGTGTGTGTAGGTGTGTGTGTGTGTGTGTGGATGGGTGGGAAAGGGGAAAGAGGGGGACCTAGTGCTTGCTGCCTGTATTTGTGTAACCGGCGCTCAACCGTCTAGGACATGAGCGTCAGGATCTTTAATTTTACGTGCAGGTGGAATGCGTGCGAACGCAGACTAAACCTCGGTTTATATTCTCATCCGAAAGAAGAATAATGTAAGAAAGTGTATTGGGTGCTGTATACAGGCACCTGTGTCGCAATGTGAGCGGAGTCTATACTACTACTACATTCGGGCGCCTGTGGAAATAACACATTTTGACGATAAATACAACTAGACTGCTAGTGTTAGGCCTATGTTACATTGATGTCTTCTTCAAATTTCACAGGCAATGAACTAATGCAATTTCATTGTGTTTTGTTTGCCTGGGATAGTTGGAAATATGAGCTTGGTAATTTTTGGATAGTTGTTCTACTATTGTGTCAAATTATTTCTACTCGGAGTGATTGCATAGAAATCTACTTCAAAAGTCAAATGTACTATGATAACCTCAAAGTTGTGGGTTATTTGTTTTTTTCTCTAATTTTTTTCCTGTGCAAGATTTGAAATACGATCTGGTTAATAAGACCCGATAGAGCCTACTCATGTTATTTGATTACAGTGTTCGTCGAAATTAATTTTTCTCTGTACTTCCTTCTTTGTAATATGATAGCAGCACGTTTTAGCAATGGTGGGTAGTCTAGTGACAATTATTATTGTTTGTGAAGGGAGAGATTGAGAGAGACAGAGAGAGAGAGAGAGAGAGAGAGAGAGAGAGAGAGAGAGAGAGAGAGAGAGAGAGAGGGAGAAAGAAAGAGAGAGAGGGAGAGAGACAGACAGACAGAGAAAAAAAGTGAGAGAGAGTGAGAGAGATTAGGTGAGAGTGCAGGTTTGTGGGAAGGAAAACTCGGATTACATTCAATACAATTCTCACACCGTTTCAACACTGGCAAACAGGCATCATGCATAACTCACAGACTCTCGAGTGTTAAATATTATTTGTCAATTTATTATCAATGCTTTACATATTACAAAATTATTACTGGAACACATTTTTTCATTTTTAGATATTTTTCCAATACGGTTTCATTTTATACAAACCATCTACATGAATGTACAGTATCCCTCCATTTTCATATTACTAAAAAAAAAAAAAATTATACACCTCCTTCCTTTTTCAAACACATAACTGCACCCAAACAAACACACACACACACACACATATATACAGTTATTTTTAACGCACTCCGGTGCACAAGCGCGCCACACACAGATTCACATTCAAATAAAGCTTTGCACGAAACTCAGAAATTAATCTGTGATCTGTCTGAACAACATTTCTCTCGCATCAATAACATAATGTAAACACCGCAACAAAACCTGATTATAACCATCCTGTGGCTTTAACTGCAAGTCTGGCACCCGCAGAGCAAGGCTATCAACCATAAGGGGGGTTTGGTAGATCGGGGGGGGGGGGGGGGAATAGGACCAAGGCTGTCCACCACATCACAAGGGGGGGATAGGACCAAGGCTATCCACTACAAGGGGGGAATAGGATAAAGGCTATCCACTACAATGGGGGAATAGGACCAAGGCTATCCACTACAAGGGGGGAATAGGACCAAGGCTATCCACTACAAGGGGGGAATAGGACCAAGGCTATCCACTACAAGGGGGGAATAGGACCAAGGCTATCCACTACAAGGGGGGAATAGGACCAAGGCTATCCACTACAAGGGGGGGATAGGACCAAGACTATCCACCACAAGGGGGGAATAAGACCAAGGCTATCCACCACAAGGGGGGAATAGGACCAAGGCTATCCACTACAAGGGTTGAATAGGACCAAGACTATCCACCACAAGGGGGGAATAAGACCAAGGCTATCCACCACAAGGGGGGAATAGGACCAAGGCTATCCACCACAAGGGGGGAATAGGACCCACAATCCCTACAATAGGGATAGTAGTATATTAAAGTATTTGATAGTATCTAATTGTAAACTTCGCCTAACAAAGTTTTAGAAGGTAGGTGGCACAGCCTTGAAACAAAAATGCACGCCAGAATCTTTCTCAAAAGGTCTTGAGGCTTTTTATAATATATCCTTTTCATTTACCAATCCACACTGATGGCGTCGAATTAATGGAGACTAGTTCCTGGCTGAATTATTTCAGTATTCATTTATTTAACCATTCTAATATAGCGCTTTTCCAGTTCAAGAGCGACTCAAGGTGCTGGCCGATTCAGGACCAAGCAAAAAGAGGAACCAACAACATCATCTAAATGTAATCTTGAATATAACCAAATTTCTCCCACACACACCTTTACCCTTCCCTACTACATACACAATGAAACCACAACCCACTTGCCGCATATAGGCGCGTCTTCTGACAACCAGACAACTGAGCACAATTGTGGACGACCAGGGCAATGGGGAAGAAAGAGACCTACAGTGATACCTCGGTAGTCGAACGACTCTATACTCGAACAATTCGGAGTTCGACCAAAATTTTCGAGAAATTTTTGCTGCGGTGCTCGACCAAAAATTCGGTACTCGACCAGCCGAACACGTGACGACCGCATGGGCTTTGTGATGATCGCGCCATCTCGGCTACTCTCGCTTGTTCGGGAAGCATCAGTTCTCTCGAGAGCGTCACTCAGACAACGCGCGATCAGCATTCGTTGTGATTTAGTGATTTTCAGTGCTTTTAATTGCTTTTTTAGCTTTCATAATGAGTCCCAAGAAAGTAATGAGTGTTAAGGGGAAGGAGAAGAGGAAAACAGTGCGAACAACGATCGAGTTGAAGAAGGAAATTATAGCGAAATATGAGAATGGTGTACGAGTGTCCGATTTAGCGGTAGAATACGGAATGGCGAAGTCGACCATTTCTACGTTTTTAAAGCATAAAGAAATGATTAAGAAGGCGAATGTTGCAACGGGAGTTACGGCGGTAACTAAGCAAAGGCCACAAGTGATTGAGGAGATGGAAAAGTTGCTTTTAATATTTATAAGAAAAACAGTTGGCCGGAGAAAGTGTTAGTGAAGCGTTCATTTGTGAAAAAGCGTTGCATATCTATGAAGAATTAGTGAAGAAAAGTCCGAGTACCAGTGAAAGTGATTCATTTACATTTAAAGCGAGCAGGGGTTGGTTTGAAAAGTTTCGTAATAGAACAGGTATTCATCGTGTTACTAGGCATGGGGAGGCAGCTAGTTCGGATCAAATTGCAGCCGATAAATACGTGGGGGAATTCGATCGGTACATAAATGAACAAAATTTGATCGCACAACAAGTCTTTAATTGTGATGAGACTGGGTTATTTTGGAAGAAAATGCCAGCCAATACGTACATTACCAAGGACGAGACGAAGATGCCAGGTCACAAGCCAATGAAAGATAGGCTAACATTGTTGCTGTGTGCAAATGCAAGTGGCGATTGCAAGATCAAACCCTTGTTAGTGTACCACTCGGACAACCCCCGGGTGTTCAAACGAAATAATATTTGTAAAAGTGCACTACCAGTTATGTGGCGCTCGAACACTAAATCTTGGGTCACAAGACAATTCTTTACTGAGTGGATAAACGAAGTGTTTGCCCCCCAGGTTAAGGCTTACCTCATTGAAAAGAGCTTGCCAATGAAATGTCTTCTGGTTATGGACAATGCTCCTGGACATCCTCCAGGTCTCGAGGATGACTTGAAAGAAGAATACAGCTTTATCAAAATCAAATTCTTGCCCCCCAATACTACTCCCATACTCCAGCCCATGGACCAACAGGTCATTTCAAACTTCAAAAAACTCTATACCAAGGCCCTTTTCAGAAAGTGTTTTGAAGTGACCAGTGACACGAAGTTGACCCTAAAGGAATTCTGGAAGGAACACTTCAGCATCCTCAACTCTGTTAACATGATTGACCAAGCTTGGCGAGGTGTGACCTATAGGACATTGAACTCTGCCTGGCGTAAGCTGTGGCCATCATGTGTCACAGAGAGGGAGTTTGAAGGTTTCCAACCAGAGGCGGGTCCAAGCACTGCTACCCCTGTAATTTCTGATGACACTGATGTCGTTGAGGAAATTGTTGTCATGGGCAGGAGTTTGGGGCTTGAGGTCGACAAGGATGATATTGATGAGCTTGTAGAAAGCCATTCTACCGAGTTGACTGTGGAGGAATTGTTGCACCTGCAACAACAACAGCAGCAGGATCTGATTGTGGAGCAGGAATCTTCAGAAGAGGATGAGGTAAGGGAGGATGTTCCAAGTTCTCTCATCAATGAAATTTGTTCCAAGTGGGCAGATGTGCAGGCTTTTGCTGAAAAATACCACCCAGAAATTGCAGTAGCAAACCGGGCAGTGCATATGTTTAATGATAGTGTCATGTATCATTTTCGAAGAATACTGCAGAGGAGGAAGAAACAATTAACAATAGACCAGTTTTTCACAAAAGAAAAGGAAGCTGCTACATCAAAGCCTGTTTCTCCTCCAAAGAAGAGACAAAGAAGAGAAGAAACCCCTGAAATAGATCTGCCCACCCTTTCATTGGAGAGAGAAACAACTCCTGAAGGAGAACTACCCCGCCACATCATGGAAGGGGACTCTCCTTCCAAGCAGTAACCTCCCCCTTCCATCCTCTCCACATCCATCCCTGTATGCCATCGAACCGCTGCTCAAAGGTATGTTCACTACAGTACAGAAAATGGTTTAAAATTGTTTTATTTTAGTACAGTAAATGGTTTAAAATTGTTTTATAGGATTTTCTGACCAATTTCATACACATTTAGATAATTATTGTTGTTTAGGTACACGTTTTATTAATATTTTGGGCCTGTTCGAGTGCTTGGGAACGGAATAGAATATATACCATTATTTCTTATGGGGAAAAAAATTCGGTACTCGAACAAATCGGAGGTCGAACACGGATCTCGAACGGATTATGGTCGAGTACCGAGGTATCACTGTATAGTGTTTGCTGGGAATATTTGTGTAGCTGACTGTTACGTTGAAACGCGAAGGATAGTATGTCTGAAACGCGCACGATAGATCTAATCGTTTCGCTTTGCAAAGTATTCAATAATAGAGTGTATTTACCTTTGATTTGAGTTTGCGTTGTTGTTAGAAGAAGCTTTGTATAACATTGATAATTTTTGTTAGTCGATATTATTGGAGAATTCTCTAGATCTGCTTGTTTACTATCGATCGAAGTTTCGTGATATTTGAGAACATTCTTGGACAGAAAGAATGTTGTATGACGTAAGTCAGTGATGACGAAGTTTCATTTGATTGGTTGTAGTGCGTCATTCTGCCGTGTTCTAAATTGTTCTGGAGTATGAAGAGACTATATAAGTGCCGCACTGTTTCAAAAGAGGTGTTGATAGTGTGTTGAAAGTAAAGAGAGGAGAGTGAAAAGGCGATTGTATGCAGTTGTTGATGAACGCTGAATAAAGTTTGAAAACTACATACGAAGACTTTGCCTTGTTGCTGAGTGAGCAGGCTGCGTGGATAAACGAACCTGAGTTACACTTTATCAGTACTTCAAGCATCGGGGCTGTATCAAATACTGATAAAAAAACCACCAACATCGAATGAGTGTAACACTGACACTAACTCAAGGACCAAGCATCAGAGTTCACAAAAAATGTTGTAAGATTTCTGAAACTGCCAGATTGTTCCTTACGAACGCTGAGCATGAAAAATCTTGGAGAGGTGGTACTAAAAGTAGGTCACCAACGAGTTAGTAATTGCACGTGTGTCCTCTTTACAAAAGTGATTGTTGGTTTTTGTTTCATTTGACGGTGTTGTAGTTGAGGTGGAGCTCATTTTCCATGGGTTCTACCAGAAGTGGGTGATGCTGGAAAAAAAAAAAAAGGATAGAAATATAATTAAGATACCATAAATTTGGGGGAATAGGATTTGCACATGCACGGCCTTTGAACAAACACCATTTGGAAACACGCACACCACAAAGGACACTCAAAAACACACATGCACGCATGCAGATATACACATACACAACACACATACAAACACACACCACAAGTGCACCCAATCTAATGCGCCTCAGCCCACTATCACACACGTCAATACACAAACATGAGCACCGTTTAGATGTCTCATGTGCAAAATCACACAAAACCATATGAGAAAAAAAAAAAAAAAAAAAAAAAAAGTATTTAATAACATTCCTAGTTTAGGCTTATGTACACATCTGCTGCTGATCTACAAAGTCAAGTGTAAGAACAACAACAATGTCCTTCAAAGGCATAACTCCTAAAATCCTAACTTGACTAAGCATTTCATGAAAGAAACACATTCGACCAAAAAACATCAGGTGGGATTCAGAAAGTGCAAACTCGGCTCCCTGTTAGGGCTTCATTATAACTATTCATCATTTAATATTCATGGATATTCTATACCTTTTTTTACTAAAAATAATTTAAAAAAAAAATAAATAAAAAATTACAAAGCAAGTTGTTCTTTCCTGGTCTCAATTTAAATCTCATTATTAATCATTATCATCATGAACTTGATAAGCCAACAAAAGCTTAAAACAGTACTGTTGAGTTATAATGTAGTTCTCATCATCATCATCATTATCATCATTATCATCATCACACCATCACCACTATTATCACCAACCATCACTTGAAGATAATGTCCACCAACCTGTCCTGGAAGCTTGCCAAAGTCTTGAAGACGAGTCTTCTCAGTTTCCATCTGCTGCAACTCCCTGTGCAAACAAACACAATTCGAACGAAACACCAATGTAGACAATTTATCCCATTATGGCATTAGCATATTTTATTCTTTTTTTTTCATATCCAAGCTGTTCACAATTTATGTTCTAGAAAGTTCTAGAAAGTGCACTCTATTTGCACAGTGCACTCAAATAGCTAAGCCATAACTCAGACTTCATGAATAAGCATGTCACAGGTAAGAAACAAATTCAAGATGCACATGTGCATCGAGTTTGCACAATGTTGTCACACATGAGACCACTGTGTCCCCATCCCACCTCATCCTAACACACCCATTCAGTTCATTAAAAAAAAAGTAAATTAAAATGTTTTAATTCATATAATGCTTATAGACTTTCACAAACATACACAGTATACACCTATATATATATATATATATACATACACATGCAATGTAGTACACAGGATAATGAATGAATGAATGAACAAAATAATTAGTAATTCATAAATCTCACAAATATTTCAACGCCGAAGCGCGCTTCAATATAAATTGGTTTGTAGATAAAAACACTGAAATCATAATTTCATTATGACATTACGTTATACTGAAATTTAGTTTTTCCAGGGATTCTGTAAGCGCTTGCTTGCTCGTTCGCCAAAGGTGAGCAAAGATTCACTTGGGTAACCTAACACTTGCAGCTCACTGGCCCTATGGGCTGCACTCTTTGCTCACTATGCCCTCTTTTTTTTTCAAAGCTGACAACATTTTCGCAGCTTTTCACTTCACCTTACAACGCCTCAGTTTCATAGGCAGCAAGTATTCAAAATAAGTTGCCATACAGGACATAAAAACAAAACAACCAACATGGAAACGTAATTTCCGACAGCCCAAACATTAAAATTAGATAATCAAGTTAAAAAGGTCCCATAAAGATGCAAACAGATGCATATACCTCAGAGTATATAATCGAGCAAAAATTTTCAAGACAAATCTTGTTTTTAATTTTGTATAAAGTTTAACTCCCAAACTGGAACGAGCAAGTAAGTAAACAAACAAAAAAACGAAACCACAAATAATCTCAAAGATAGAAAGACACCAAAAAAAAAAAAAGTTATACTTTTCTTGGGCATCCAACGTCTTGGTGATAGCAGCAATTTTCTGTTGCAGTTGTTGCTTGCTTTCCAACAGATTGGGCTGATGTGAGGGGAAAGAAAAGAGCAACCAATAAACAGTCAAACCAACAAATAGCTTCAGTTGTTACAATAATGCTACTCCTCTGGCCAAATGATGCTTTGTTTATATTTATCTCGTTACATACTCAAATAGAAAAGTCAAAAACATGTATAATGGATGCCTGTGCGCGCAAGTGGTAGCAGATAAATTTACATCTGATGCATGTGGATGCACGAATGTCCAGCAAAATAAATGTCAACTGCTCTGGCAAAACAACCTTTTCTCAAACCGCTCACTATAGACAGGAATGAGGATCCATTTTAACCGTTCAGCTTTGCAGTGATGTAAAAGAATTCTGACGTTAAACGTTTAAAAGCTAAATGAATCAGGACTATGCGTTTTGTAGAGTACACTTTATATTTCCTCTTCTTCAGCATTCATTAATGTGCAGAGCCTGTACATCGGGCAAACAGTCCAGGTTTATCCCTGTAAAATTATGCATGAGATCGGGAGATGTAGCAATAAATGTGTTTTTTATTATGGCATATGTACATGCATGCTGCCTGATCAATAACTAAGTGTTAGGATTTCACGAGACGTACAAATAAGTGTGTATTACTTTTAAAAAAAAATCCAGTTCAAGTAATGAAACTCAGTAAAAAGGGCGATGTCAGCACGAAAAACACGCAAGGCAAGAGGTGATGGTGATAGTGATGATGATGATAGTGATGATGATGGTGATAGTGATGATGATGGTGATAGTGATGATGATGGTGATGATGATGATGATGAAGATGGTTCATGCTAACAGCATGCTCAGAGCACACAGTTGAGGCAGTGAAAGGTGATTTGGGACTTGCGTGTGGAAAGGAGTAGGGGTTTTAGTGCACAGCAGAAGCGGTGGGGGTGAGGTGAGGGGCAATCAAAGACATGTATCTTCAAAATGCCCCTTGAAGACATCTTGAGGTGTAAAAATGTCATAAATCTTTGAAGGATGGTGCTAACTGCTAAATGTTTTGCACACTCACACACACACATGTGTATATATAAGCATTGTTTTGATGGTTGTTGCAAACCTTAATAAAAATGGACACAAGTTTGCTGTGTGCCTGGGGTACAAGAATGCAAAAACCGAAAGTGCTAGCATGACTAATAAGAGAGAGAGAGACTAAAAGAGAGAGCTTTCACATAAACCGTGCACTTGGGGCCAGTTTTATGAACAGGCGTAAGGAACGAAATAGCCAATAGTCCAATAGGAGACTTACACCTCAAAGGTTACATAATTATAACTTAAAGAGGTGTAAAGTATGTCCCCCATGCATTCCTTATACATAT
This sequence comes from Oncomelania hupensis, assembly GCA_036898135.1. NCBI lineage: Eukaryota > Metazoa > Mollusca > Gastropoda > Littorinimorpha > Pomatiopsidae > Oncomelania > Oncomelania hupensis. The sequence continues at coordinate 18,078,741 of CM072521.1, read as the reverse complement.
TCATAAAATTGGCCCTTGAAGACGGTATGCCGTAAACTAGATGTGAACCTAGGCTTATTGTTAGCTCTCACTGATCTCTCCATAACATAGGCTAAACAATGAAGTCACTGCACTCACTACAGCATGTTTATATTTACCAAGTTGGTCCATACGCAATAAACATACCAGTGACGCAGCTAAATGATTGTAGTCAAGTTTTGATGGTGGCACACGCAATGTTTCCAAAGATACGGCAACTCTGCACAGATAGAACATACAAATTTATTTAGTTTAAAAACACCCCATTCTCCCCCTCGCCGCACCAAATTACAATGACATTTTATGGATTTAAAAAAGGTCATGTAATTATTTTATTTTGCTAAATGTGTTCAAAAAGTTGGAATCTGCGAATGCACATTTTTGATGATTTATTATCAATAGGAGCAACAACACCATCACTACCACCTCCATCACTAATCTAACACGCATGCAGTGATGCACCCATACACAATCACACACACACACATAAATAAACATGCACACACAGACACACACACATTTATACATTTTTACACACACATACACACACACTCCCACCACCACCACCACACAATACTTGAATAACAACAACACAAAGAAACTTAAAAAAAAAACACACTTAAAACTCACTGATTCCGTGCATCCATCAGGGCACTGTGGATCTCCTCATCCAGATGTTCTGGTACTTTGTGCATCAGCAGCCTGGAATGATGACAGTACATATGACAAATGCTTTACACTTCTTACACAGCAAAAATACAGATTGCTCAATCAAGCACTTTTGTTAGGTAGGCCACAATCGGTTGGATCGCTACACGCACTCGACTCACGTGGTAGTAATGGAGTCTTAGTGCACTCATGGGGGGGAGGAGGAGGGGGGGGGGGTATCTCTTTTCAACCAATGAGCTTCCTTGTTTCTGGATGAATACCCATAATATTTAAACCACTGATTGGCTAGAAATTTACCAATAAGCCAGTACGTTTTTCTTTCTTCTTGGTGAAAAATAAATATTATTTTCACGGGTGGAAAACTGTGCTTTTTTGGGGATGAAAATCCGCAACTGAAGGGAGTATTGTGCTAAGAAATAAATTATTGATTTTTTTAAAGCATTCTTTTATCTTTTAGACTGTAAATTTTTATTTGATTACGCTCGTCCTGGAATTTACAACAATATTTTTACAGTTTGGTAGTGATCGGCAGACACGTGAGCCACCATACTGGAATTAACGTTGGGTTAAACCAGTCTCAAACCGATACAATTTCTGTGTTAAATATACATGTAGCAGAAGCCGGGCTTTTTATTGATATCTTTACTTACAGCAATCATTTTTCTATAAATCTGCTGAGTTTGGGCCAAATCTAATCGTGCTGGAATTTACTGTTAATTGTTTAGTACTGTAGGGTCTTAGCAATTTTCGCTACATGCAGCTATGCCGATAGCGTCATCACGTGACCAGCTCTTTCATAGTACTAGTAGGCCTAGTCGCATCTTGCCTGTTTCTTTTAATCTCAAATGCTTGCCGTTTAGTTTTTATTTAGTTTTTTTTTTTTTGGCAGTGTGGTTGTTGTTTTAAGCAGATTTCATTCAAAGTCAATTACTGGCTTTTTATCTATAATTTATACTGTTACTGTTAGTGTTATATTTGTGTGTTAGGCATAGTTGTTTTTTCCTTTGCCTTGTTTTATAATATAGAATAATAGGTTGTGTAAAATATTTGTTGTACTTTAGTTTAGACTTACAGTCCTTCAATTACTTTTAGTTATAAATAAGAAATCCATCTTTATAAAGTACAAATTTTTCAGGGATTTTCCAATCAATAATGCTAAATAAAAAAATAATATATAATAAAGATACTTGTAAAATAATAATTGATGTCTTCTGAACTTATTCTGGTGCAGTTATCTATAGCGAAAGCATTCTATCGCACATCTGTCAGGTTATTAATATATTAATAAAACAATTTAAAGCAAACATTATGGAACTTTCTTTTACATATCCATGTGGTATTGAGGATCAGCTTTCCATTGGTATCAGTTTTATCAAAATCGGTGCATATTTGCAGGTTTTATGACGGTTTATTTGTAAAAAGAGTCGAAAACGGTCACAATTCTGGCTTAAGATTCCTTTTTTTTTTATTTACAAAACAATTTTTTTTAATCAGTAAAATATTTGTATCTTTTTTATTTATTAACGTATATAGTTGATCTTTGTATCATTTTCTTATTGAATTCAAGCTCTTTCCATTGATGTATGACAGCTTATTTTCATTTTGAAAAACAATTGTGGCCTACCTACAGTTTTGTGCTGACCTCCCTTCAAAAATTAAGTATGAATCAAGGTATCCCTTACCGCCGATACTAATTTAGAAGGCATGCAATTATTATCATTAATGATTACATAATATTACCTTATTCCAGAATCAAAAAGGTTCAGGACGAAGCTTTTGGTAGATTGTGGTACTGGTTTCCATTTTGGGTGTACTGCTCTGCCCCTGCTTTGTTGCGCTCCTGTAAAAACGCAAAATTACACAGTTCACAATGTTCAAAACTGTGAGCGTTATGTAAAAGAACTTGTACTGTCACGCAGGCATCAACAAGTAAACACTAACAACGCTCGCAGATGGTTGAACCTTCGAGCAAAATGTATCATGTAGGCCCATCAGCCCTGGCCTATGTCATACTAATGGATGTACACAGTACACAGTACAGAAACGAATAGCCATGATAATGATTCACGATCATTCATTGATTTAAGTGAAACGAAACAACTCACCATTCCTCTGCTTCAATCCCTGCACTCTGTTTTTAGATTTTATTACCTTGGCCGCAGTTGATTTAGGCGGACGCCCTGGCATTTTCAATCACAAGCATAAATTTGCACTGTAGAAAGCAGAAGCTTCGTAAAACAAACTCTCTACTAGCCGCCCTTGTTTCGCCGGACAAGTGCCCTCCCTTGTACAAAGTCGTTTGCGGTGCCGAGTGGTCTTTGTTCCCAATGTAAAGCTGACAAGCGGTTATTTTTCTCTGTCAACCCAAGAAATGTAAAGTGTATTTAATAGTAGTTGTAAATGTCTGCTCAATTAATTTCCGTGATTGGAAAGCTATAATAATAATAAAACTACTACTACTACTACTACTACTACTACTACTACTACTACTACTACTACTACTACTACTACTACTACTACTACTACTACTACTACTACTACTACTACTACTACTAGGCTACTACTACTACTACTACTACTACTACTACTACTACTACTACTACTACTGTTGATTGATTGATTGATTGTTGCTTTAGGTCCAGCGGACTCCCCCGAGCCAAATCAGGACCGGACAACCCCCAATCCGCATAAAAGATCTGCCGAAACAACCCTAGTGGGAAAATTGAATGCCCTCCACCGGCCAGTCACTTTACAATAAAGACATCCCACGCAGGGGATGGCTGAGGCTTTACCCCAACTACTTGAACCACCGGTTACAAAAACAAAATAGAATACAAACATCATTATAAATCATCAACAAAACACATACATATAAAATGCCTATAGTGCTAAATAATAACATCATAGGAAGCCCTAGTGACCACCCGGCAGAAAGCGTCCAACACTCCCAAGCTGATCCAACAGACCTCATACACAAACAAGGAGTCTTGTCCAGGAAGAGTTTTCAAGAAAAAGGGTAGGTCATTGATCTAGCGAAGAAGAAGATAGTATAGCAGAGTGATAGAACAGATCAGGAATGGGAAAGAGCAAATGAGGAAGACAGCGAAAGTGGGAATTTAAAGCACTAAATTTCCAGAAAGTGGGGATACTATTTATACTGGAACCCCCGGCACTCCAACGGGGGTACTGTTGCCGCAGTGAATCAGTCATGCCTACAAAGGCAAGACAGGTTTTCAACTGGGGCTTTCACTTTTCCCTTTATAGGTTAGAACAATCTACAGTGGCAAGATTGCTCATGACCCCAAGGGGTACTACTACTACTACTACTACTACTACTACTACTACTACTACTACTACTACTACTACTACTACTACTACTACTAATTATTATTATTATTATTATTATTATTATTATCATCATCATCATCATCATCATCATCATCATCATCATCATCATCATCATCATCATCATCATCATCATCATCCATTTTCTTGACCGACAATGTAAATCAATTAGGCCTATTTTTTATGCTTTTAAAACGCTGACGAAAACTGAACCTTGGGTCAGAAAGATGAACGACCGAGAACTCAGCAAAAGATATTATCTTCCTTTGAAATTCAGTTTAAAATGGAAATTTAGATTGACTGCATGCAATGTACCGCCACTTAAATATGGAAGAGAGAGGAAACCGGAGTACCCAGAAACCCCCCCTCAGTGACTTGAAAGCCAGTAGACCTAATTAAATAAGATCGTCTTCGACGGGGATCGAACTCACAACCTTCAATGTGTTCAGTGCTTTGGGGCCTACTTGATTTGGCAACTGGAACTGTATGAGAACATAGAGGGGCCGGGTAGCTCAGTTGGTAAGAGCGTCTTGCTAGTAACCGAAAGGTCGCTGGTTCGAATCCCGGATTGGTCAACGTGTGATCATATTATTTTCCCCTTTACCAACAACTGGCCCGCTGGTGTCAGTATAAATCGGTCCAGTAGTCACCTATATGCGAAAGTGTCGTGTGACTATAATCTACAAACAACATGAGAACAATTTGCAGCTTCAAGATAATAATTATTTTATGCGGAGTTTTTAGGCACAGCGTGTCTGAGTCTGAGAAAGCATGTAAGCTTACGGTACCTTGACTAAGTACAGGGAGTAGTCTATATGCCTCAGCAGCCTCGGCTACGCTGTATGATTCTGAGACCGGTCCGGTTCAAGATAATAATTATTTTATGCGGAGATTTTAGGCACAGCGTGTCTGAGTCTGTGAAAGCATGTAAGCTTACGGTACCTTGACTAAGTACATGGAGTAGTCTATATGCCTCAGCAGCCTCGGCTACGCTGTATGATTCTGAGACCGGTCCGGTTGACATCAAGCTTGAAGTTCTCTAATGTAGTCAGGGTACCTTTTTTTTTTTTAAAGGCCCCAATTCGAACGGGTTTACCATAAAATTCGCATTATTACATTAAAACAATGATAAAGTGAGCTTTCGTTGCTCAAACCAACGTCCCGCTACAGTTAGAATTGCCCATTTTGGTTCTGACAGGGAGTGATTTCCCATGTCTTAACGGTACATCAATATGTTACACGGTTGTTATATTTTTCAATGGTTGATTCAGCCCCGATGCTTGAATCTTGATAAGTGTAACTCAGATTCATTTATCCACGCATCAGCAACAAGGCAGGAGTCGTCGTATAAAGTTTTCTGACTTTAATTCAGCAAACATCAACTGCATACAAGATCACCTTCCGAAAATCACTTAACCGATCATCATCGAAAATCTCCATAAATCAATCACTTTTTCACTCTGACACAGTGCACCACTTATATAGCCTCTCTATAATCGAGAGAAAGTTCGAACATTCCAGCATGAAGCAATAATACCCAATCAAAATAAAACTCGTACTATGCAATGGGCTCGGAACTATGCGCTGTCTGACGTCATATAACTTTATTTAGGTTAGGAGAATATCTTATTGCTATTACTAGGTTTATCTATATGCTTCGATCAATAGTAAACAAGTCATTCTAGAAAATAATCTAATAATATCGACCAACGAAAATTATCAACATTATAACAAACTTCTTTTACCAACAACGCAAAATCAAATCAAAGGTAAATACATTATGTTATTGCATGCTTTGCAAAACAAAACGATCGGATCTATCGTGCGCGTCTCAAACGTAACACAATACCATTGCCCTGTGACCCTGAACCTTATTTGTGAGTGAACCAGGTGGCTCAAAGATGGCGTCTTTGGTGTCTGGGGTAGGGTAAGGGTCCATTTTATCACCAGTGCAGTCCTCCACAACAGCGCCATCGGGAAGTGGTTCAGAACAACAATCGGCGTGTCTACTCTCTCCAACATTCTTCAACATCTTCCTGGAGCGCATCATGTCAGATGCCCTTGCAGATCACGAAGGAGCTGTCAGCATAGGAGGTAGAGCAATCTCCAACCTTCTTTTTGCGGATGACATTGATGGATTGGCTGGAGAAGAGCAAGAACTTGAACAGCTGGTACAGAGGCTTAACAAAACCTCCAGAACCTTTGGAATGGAAATAAGTGCAGCAAGAAGACCGACCATATCACTCCGGTTCTCCGACAACTTCACTGGCTGCCAGTCAAGAAGAGAGTCGACCACAAAATCCTCTCCCTGTGCTACAAGTGTGTCCATGACCCCACCTCTCCCCGGTACTTGAGAGACGTTGTCCCTACCCACAAACCCTCAAGGCGCCTTCGCTCCTCTTCCCAGTTTATGTTGTCCGTTCCAAGTGTGGATGGTCACAGGAAGAGGCGCTTGGGTCACCGCTCCTTGTCCCACTTGTGGCCCAGCGTTGTGGAACGCTCTCACCAAGGACTTGAGAGTCGTAGAGACACTTGACTCTTTCAAGAGACGTCTGAAGACATATCTTTTTTTTTTTTAAACTCTTTTGACTGTGTACATAGAGCAGGGTTTTTCCACCCTTTTCCCCCCAACCCCCTGCGCCCTGAGCATGCTGCCAGCATGCATATGTGCGCCATACAAGTGGACATCATCATCATCATCATCATCATCATCATCATCATCATCATCATCATCATCATCATCATCATCATCATCATCATCATCATCATCAGAGAAAACCAAAATAATGACCAACAACACCAATGGCATCTACACGAACATCAAAGTCCAAGGCCAATGCCTCAACACAGTGCATAACTTCAAATATTTATGAGCCATTGTATCAGATAATGACCCCGACAGTAAGTCCTCACCACGATTGCACAAACAACTGCTGCCCTGACAAGGTTGAAGCCTATTTGGAATGACAGGACCATCAGCCTACATTCCAAGGTAAGGCTGCAGCGCTCCATTCTCATCTCTATCTTCCTTTACGCTTGCGAAACATGGACCCTCATAGCAGACCTATAACGAAGAATACGAAGTATGGAGATGAGGTGCTACAGAAGACTTCTGGGCATTACCTATACCCATCACATCACCAAGACGAAGTCCGGCAGACCATCATACAAGCAATTGGACAACACGATGACATGTTCACAGTGGTGAAGAAACGGAAACTCCGATGGTATGGCCACGTCTCTAGAACATCAGGCCTTGCAAAGACCATCCTGCAAAGCACTGTGCAAGGGGACAGAAACCGATTGAGGCAGAAAAAGAGGTGGGAGGACAACATTCGAGAATGGACTGGTTTTACACTACGTTGGTTAAACGATAATCCGTGGTGCCCCAACGACTTTCGAGTCACGATATAAGATAGGATATAATTCTTTATTAGAAAAGAAATCAGTACGTACATCAAGATGCTAACATTAAAAAGGTTTCTATAACGGATTATTTAAGACCTATCCTATCCTATCCTGTCCCATAACCCGAAGGTCGTAGGGGCACCACAGATGATCGCTTAACCAGCATACTCCATCAATTAGTGGATAGCCTCATCATGTGTTGTGTCTTGGGCAAAAAAAGACCTGGCAGGGCCCAATCCTCTCCAGGCTGTTGGCCACAGCCGAAATCCACGAATACAGTGTGGCTCGCCTTGGCCCTGAGCACGTGGTCGTTGAAGCTGTAGTAACGTGAGGTTCCTCCGCCCTGGCCGGTGACTTCTGTGTAGAAGACTTTCGCCCAGTGATACCGTGCTAACATCACCCCTGTTAGTCGCCTCTTACGACACGCCGGGAAACGTTGGGTCTATTCTATTTGCTCGAACCCACAGAGTCTTATTTAAGACCGTTGTCAAAATTAATATAAGCTTACAAAATAAGAATCAATTCACCGAATACTAAATATTTAGCAGATATTCAGTGTATGTGTTTGGAAAATATATCAGTTCACCTCATTTTATTTGAATGTCCAGTTTTAAGTGAAATGAAATGTATGGAAATCAAGGACATAATATGACTGATAATATGACATTCTTTAGAAGATTTATTATATAATTCACTTTTAATAGCAGTTGTGAAAATTATTACTCGTCTATTGGTATTGTGACATGGTGAAACCGACAGTTCCCTACATTTTTATTTATTTTATTTAAATCAGTTTAAAGTCCCCTCTCTTCCCGTTAAGGATTTTCAGAGAGGAGACGTATTTCCCTACATTATAAGTATTGTTAAATATAACCATTAGATTTACTAGATTATCGTACCACTCGTCTAGCAAATATGAGGGCCGCCCTGAAGTTGACTCATATAGCGGGTCGTAAATAATTATTGCATAATGTGCTATTTCGAGATGAAACGGCCGGCCCCCCCAAAATGACTAGCTGATATTCCGTGCTCCGGGAACACAAAGTCCACTCACCCGTTCCGATACGTAATCGCCACCTGCTATGCCTCTACGAGTCTCTCTTAAAGGAGCCGACCAACTGCAGGGAAACCTCTGTCGGCATGACACAAAGACGCTCTACCCTACCAGAGCGGAAACCCCGCATGCGATGGTCAGCTTGTCAATCACTGTCAAATCGAATATTTGACGAATCGTATATAACACACCCTACACGGACTCAATAATTACCTCTGACCAATCGAAGAAACAAGCAAGATCTTTAAATAAGAATGTCACAATCGAAATCTTCGCATTCAAACAAAGGCAAGGACACAATTCGCATCGGAAGCTCATTCAGGACACTGCACACTAGTGTCAAGCTGAAGATCAATATTCCATGAGGAGTAACTCCCAGAGATTGTCAAATCATCTGGGATGGATTGTGGAAATACAACTAGCAACCGCACGTTGACTACTGGAAGCAGAGAGGCCTACCCAACGGCGTGACCTTTATTCCACTTGCTATCCACCGAGTAACCTATCCTATCCTATCCTATCCTATCCCGTAACTCGAAAGTCGTTGGTGCGCCACAGATGATCGTTTAACCAGCGTACTCCATCTTTCTATGTCCTCAGCAACCCTTATGGATTCACTGATTGTCAAGCCAGCCCATTCTCGAATGTTATCCTCCCACCTCTTTTTCGGTCTCCCTCTTCTTCTTTGGTTTCTTCTTTGGGCGTACCTGCCAAGGATCTCTGTGGCGGCATCTGTCACAGCTGAGTTGAAGGAGGTGGTCATGGTGTTGACATCTACATCACTAGCTCCCAAAATGAGCAGTGGTACAAATTTCCCTCAAATTGTGGCTTGGAATATTTCTGCCACGTCCGGGTCTTGCAGTTTATCCAGGTCGAACTTAAGTCGGGTGCACTTTGCTGTTTGTATTCTCTTCAAGTGGAGCCAGAAAGACACTCTCACGAGATAGTGGTCACTTCCGATGTCTGCTCCTGGAAAAGTGCGTGTCCTGTCAATGTTGACGCTTGATCTGAAGCGTGTCTTCATGATGTAGTCGATCTTGTTTTGATGCTCCCCGCTGGGACTGTGCCAGGTCCATCGTTTGGATTTTTTGTGGAAACTAAGCGTGTTTGCCAGTACTAGATTGTTGTATCTGGCAAACTCCAAGAGTCTCAGACCTCTGTCATTTGTCTCGTTGTTGCAGTGGGGTCCACATGTGTCTCCCCAGTTGTGGTACACATCTTGGCAAACCAATTGGCATTCCAGTCGCCTTGCACTATTACTATATCCGTCTTGGGCACTTGGTCAAGGACAATCCGCAGATTTTCATAGAAATCCTCTACTTCGCTGTTGTCATAGTCTGATGTTGGGGCATAGGACGGGATGATGGAGTTGTTGAAAGGGGCTGCTCTCAGACGGATGGTAATGAGTCTACTGGAGACTGAGCGGAAACACATGACAGTGGCTAGAATATCTTTGTGGACCAAGAATCCAACACCGTGTTCGTGCCTATCATCTCTCCCGCTGAAATTAAGCTTGTGGCCTTTGTCGGTACGCGGTCGTTGTTTCACATAGGCCTTTCCAGCGCAGTTCGCTGATACCTAAAATGTTCCATCGATAGTGATCCAGCTCGTGGGGCAGTTCTTCTAATTTTCCATATACAGTTAGGGTCGTGACATAATCGGTTCCTATGACAATGTTGTCTCCCGTACATATCTTGATAGGTTGTCCATCAATAGCGCACTTATCACTTCCGTCCTGGTGGCCAACGGATGGCGCGGCCCTTGGTGACCAGGGCGACGACCGATCCGGTATGGAGTGAGTGGTTCTTTTCATCATTGGGCAAGAAAGACCTGGCGGGGTCCAATCCTCTTCAGGCTCTTGGCCACAGCCGAAATCCACGAGTACAATGTGGCTGGCGTTGGCCCCGAGCACGTGGTCATTGAACCTATAGCAACGTGAGGTTCCCCCGTCCTGGCTGGTGACTTCTGTGCAGAAGACTTTCGCCCAGGGATGCCGTGCTGACATCACCTCTGTTAGTTACGACACACCGGGAAACGTTGGGTCTATTCTATTCAGTGCACGAACCCAAAGGGTTAATGAGTAGCCACTCGTCAAGAAGACAGAAGGACCGTTCCTTCATAATCTTCCATTGAGGAACTTCCCCAGAAGAAGCTTCCCACCACCGCTAAAATTTCGTCTCCAGAGCTGAGTGACACAAAGATAAGCGCGAACTGCCAACAATTGACAACCAGTACAATTTATCCCAGTAGTCTATGATGACAAACAGTCGCGCAATTTATATAGTATAAACATTTCGTGTGTGATTATAGTATTGAACAAATAATGTGTTAATTTGGAAATATAAGTGAGAGAAAACCCCTCAAATCTACTTTTGTTGCTTCACTTATGTTGGAATGTTTGGGTTCTTGGGCTCTTTTAAAACTATTTTTATCTTGTTATTTACACAGAAAAGTCAGATTTATTACATTTGAACTAAACATTACGATTTAATAGGAACAATAAAATTTCAGTATACTATACCACAAGATACGGTTTCGAAACCCTTTAATTTTAGGTCAACGTCTGTGTACCTAATGCTTTTAAGGTAAAATTCTCACTTGTACCCCAATAGTTTTGATATTGTTTGGGTTTCCGCTTTTATATGTAGTTCAAGAAGATATGACACGGATATATTTTCTTTAAGCCGAAACAATGATGCAGTAAATAGCCTTTACATTACAATTGTAATTATAATGTGTTTTCCTTATCCTTTTATTTTGTGAAATCGCTTTTGGTATCATTGTGTTTAGAATAATCTAGGCTTGTGTCAGTTCTTTTGTTTAAGATAATAAAGATGTATTGTTTTGTATTGTGTATTGTATTCAGTATTAAGCTTTATTGTTATAGAAATAAAAGTCTTTTTGTAAAGTTTGCATTTTGCTTTTTTAAAATAGATATCCCTCAAGGCAATGAACCGCAGAGTGTCAAGCTCATTCTATCGATAACCATTCAGCCAGATGCGCACGCACCTCGTGTCAGCACGTAAAAGTTAGTTTCAGTGTGTGGCTGTTATTCCATTCATCATGCCGAAGAAGGATCTAGAAGAAGAGAGTGCGATATTCTTTCATGACTGACACTTTTAATTTCTTCTGTCAAGTAATCAAAATTTAAGAGAGAGGAAGAGAGAGAGAGAGAGAGAGAGAGAGAGAGAGAGAGAGAGAGAGAGAGCCAGCCTTGTTCCCTCCACTCCCTCCTCCCCCCCAACCCTTCTCCCCCTTCCACCTTCCCCCCCAAAAAAAAATAAAAAAAAAATCCACGATCTACGTCGTGTGGTTCTTTTTCTTACTTGTAATGAATACGGGTGTAAATCTTCTAGAATTTCACACTTGACAATGACTTCAACTAGCTTAAAACGATTTTAACCCTAATCTATGCATTGTGGATGAAATTCCGCCAAAACCACGTTCCGAACAATAAACCTAACCGGATTTAGATTAGTCCAATTCAAAGTGGTTAAAACCTCACTTGTCAATCACAGCATTGACGTCACTTGATTGACAGCTTGGCAAGTTGCTATGTAAAGAAGAGAGAGAGCTGGCGAGAGAATGGTCATTGGGGAGGGTTGTGAGAGAGGGGGGGGAGAGAGAACACGTTGAGGGATATAGAGGGAGACAAACGGTCATCTGAGCGTTAAAAGGGCCTAAAAATCCTCCGCAAACAGGAGACAAGGGGAGACTGAGGGAAGAGACCGAAGATTAGAAGGCGAACTTCACAAAAAGAGCGATCAGACGAGAAGCTGTAGCAGACGGACAAGCTGACGCAGACGACACTTTGAGCTAACGCAGACGACACTTTCTGCTAAACGACCAAACATCATGAAGGGTTTCACTGAACTTGGTTTTGCTTTGGGTCTTCTTCTGGGTGAGTGAATTTGTCTTTTTACCACAAACGTTTACAAATGAATTTCGTACTAGTAGCCTATCACGAGCGAAGTTCATCTATATAGTATTCATTCGGTTTACGTTATTTTGTGTTCTTCAATAAGCTTAAGTGCTGTACTTATATATTATTATATTTAAATAATATAATTAATGTTCCTGCCATAAGTCTTTTACCACTTTTTTTTTTCTTATTAGAAATATTTTTAATATGTCTTTTGTGTCTCAGAAGCAAGTTCACCTATATTGGCTTTTTTCCCGCTGTTTTGTTTGTAAACTATATTTTGTATTTGTATTTTTTGTGTGGGGAAGGGGAGGCAGTGAATGTGTGTGTGTGTGGGAAGGGGTGGGGGTGGTGGATGTGGGTGTGTTTGGGGGAGGCGTGGAAGGAGTGATAGATTTTTCTCTACCAATGTGAAAATGTAAATAAAATTAACTTGTTAACTATAATCTTTGGAATAAGTGTTTTATTTTTACGTTCTTAGTATTAATTGTATTTTATTTATTGTCTGTTCACACAATGGTTTATTTTAGACCAAAAAACCAACATAAAATGAATTGTGTGTGTTGCGTGTGTGTGAGTGTATGTGTGTGTTCTGAACAGAATTGGAAATCACAAAACAATGAAATATTTAGAAAACACTAAACATTAAATGTAGACCTAACATAAATATATTCATTTATTTCATTGCACCTCTGTTCACATCTGTGATATTAGGCACAAAAACACATATAAATTTTTAACATAATTATAAATAAATCATTACAACTTGCCTCTTGGAGGTTCTGCAACAAAAAAAGCTAATAATATAAGTTAAATATGGCGTCCGTGAGTATGAAACAACACAACGCTTTAACACGTATTCTACTGATGCAGACTCTGTCCCTATCTTACATTATTCATAAATGTCTGCTGTAGCAGCGGCGGTCTTTTAGAAAACAAATTTAGAAAAAGCCGTTTGAAGGAGATGAAAGAAATCATTCGTTTTTGTATTTTGTGCAGATCCGCGAACTGCCAGTAACTTTAAATTTCTAATAGAGGGTTAAATGAATGAATGATTTAATAAAAAAAATAAAATATTGAAATGAAAGAACCAATGTATGAATGAATAATGTATGAAATAAGAATACATAAAGGAATGTACGAATGAATAATGAATATAATAAATAAATCCGTTCCTTCGCGAAGCTTGGCAATTCATAATAATTTGTTGTGTGATGTTTATGATGATTGTGATGGTAATGCTGACGACGACGACGACGATGATGATGAATAATGCTGACGACGACGACGACGACGACGATGATGATGATGATGATGATGATGATGATGATGATGATGATGATGGCGATGATGATGATGGCGATGATGATGATGGCGATGATGATGATGGCGATGATAATGATGATAAAGTCGACTCATATCTGTACAAGTATTTGCTAAATTCCCATAAAATTGTCAGTAAGCTGTCATATATAAGCCTCTATATATTATTATTGTTTTTATTATTTTTGTAATCGTGTACAGTACTAAGCTTACTATTGACGAGAAGTTGCTCAATAATAGCCA
>CM072521.1:18057259-18062259 GCA_036898135.1 Oncomelania hupensis | reverse complement strand
CGGATGTTGTGAGTTATCTCCCCTCTTTATAGTTTATCGTGTCTGTTTGTTTGTCTGGTTGAATCTTTCTTTTATTTTCCTCTTGTGTGCTTATTTCTATCTTATTATTCCGTCTAATTTTGTATTTTCTCTTTCTTCCTTTCTTTCTTGTTTGCTCTTTCTGTCCACCCCACCACCCCTCATTTTTTAATCTTCTTTCTTTCGTTCTCCATTTTACCCCCTTTTCTTTCCGTCTATCTTCTTTTTTTTTCTTTCGTCTCTCAAATATATTTTCTTCTTCTTTCATTCTTACTTTCTGTCTGTCTTTATAATTCTATTATTTAGACAATTGCATGCAAACCTTTGGTCCGGAACAAGAGACTAAAACTGGCTTGGAGTCTTACAGATCAGTTGATATAGTTACAGACTGACTAACCCTCTCACTTAGGCCCTGACCATTGGAATAACAGGATTACTGTACAGTACTCACTGACTGACCTAAACTATCTTGTTGATTATTGTGGCCTAGTACCTCTTTGACTGATCAAACTGACTGACTGACCAACTGACTGACCTATAGCTAACAACTATCTTGCTCATTACTGGCCTAGTACTTTTCTGCTTGACCAATTGACTCAATTGTTTACGTTGTAGTAACTTAGTGAACCAAGCATCTCTCTCACTTCTGCTGTCCACCACCACCCCGTCTTCCCCACTCACACACCCGACTTTATCTTTCCTGTCGGTTTTTGGTTATTTTTTAAATTTCTCTTTATCGCGCACTGAGCATTCGACAATGGATGGAGACACGCTTTTTATAAATGTTCATAATCGTCATCGTCATCATCATCATCATCATCATCATCATCATCATCATCATCATCATCATCATCACCATCATCATCATCATCATCATCATCATCATCATCATCATCATCATCATCAACTGATTGGCCAACTGGCTGACTGTCTGTTGGGAGTTGCTGGCACCGCAGGTGTTGAGCGCTAGTTTTACAGTGCTGAAGGTGCGGGCTCGATTCCCTCGGGAACGAAATCAAATAACTTAGGTATGAGAGATGTCAGGCGAAAGGAAGGTTTTCTACGTGTATTATGCTCTGTTGACCACACTCCTTTAATAATAATAGTGTTGGATGCAGTCAATATATAATGTCAGAATAACAGTTGATTTCCTGTCTGTTTTCCAAAAGTGATCCCCAGAGATCGCCGCGCTTTGAGTTTGTTGTTTAAAAAAAAGCGTGTATAGTGTCCAGCATTATTGTGTAGCCGTGCACAAACAAGAACAAGGCAGAATCAATGTAGGTCGTGGAACTTGTTTATTGAAATTTCAACTTGTTCACTTGTTAAAAAAAACTAATAAAACTCTGAGAAAAAAAAGAAAAAAAAGAAAAAAACTCTGACCAGACTTTGAATTGTCTGCAACATACAATAGAAAAACATAAACTAACATTTTATGTTCACGCTGAATATATTCTATTCAGTCACAATTAAATAATAGATATTGGGAAAACATTCATGACATATGAGCAAGCACTAGATAAAAATTCTAATTAGCATTCAGGCCTCCCTGCATTCGAGCAGCAATGAGAACCCCAATTAATTAGAATAACATCTTTGTGAAATTACAGCTTAGAATCACTCGAGTTTATTATTTACTACAAGCAAATACAAGATCTAAGTAACTCCATAACTCACACTGGTGGCAACTTTTACTTCCACAATGAGCTTTACCTTTCTCAAGGAAAAAATATTCTTTTATTGACATAATTAAGTCAATAATTCATTTTACAATGTACGCCAGACCATAATATTAGCCCACATGTAAACCATACCCGTGCTCTCATCAGTCTCATGTTCACATTCCCAATTCGATTTCTACACAATAAAACCACATCTAATTACTCTACATATCACTTTTTTATATTATCATCAACCTTAATTACATATAAATAAAAAATACATACGTTTTCAACACAATACTCAACAGTCAGCACCCCGCCAAAGAACTAACGCTTCTTTTTTAACGGTGACAATCATATTCATACACAGAAATAAAGTGCCAATTGTAATAAAATCTTACTAATGCAATCCAAAGAATGGTAAAACAAAAACTATTTTATTAAACAACTTATGCACTCTGTAACTAAATAAAAAATACAAGATACTTTTATTAAAAAAAATAATTTTAACAATTTACAACTTCCTGTGGATGAATAAATGAGTAAAATGAACCTATTTCCTGCTACTGAATTCCTATTAGCTCAGGGGTATTAGATTTATAGTCATCCCCACAATGACAATACTTATAATACTGGTAATTAATAACAAAGGTTTACAATATTAATAATATTAAAAATAATAATACATTAAAATATTTATATTTGGAAAAATTAATAACAAACCATCTATTTTATTACCAAAGTAATAAATCCAATAGTATCTCTGAATAAAACAATATGAACACATACCCCTGTTTAATAATCATAATAGCAATTCTTAAGTTGACATTAAAAACAATAAGCCTTTAATTAATTTTAATTATCAAATAAAGAAAAGAAATCCAGTAGCACCTACCTGGGGCTACAATTGTACTAACACCTGACCAAATTGCCAAACTGGATTTTATAGTTGAACAAGTCGGCTGTTCAACTGACTGTGTAAGCTTACTCATTGTATAGTATAAAGACCAAATCATGAACCTTATCGAGTTTCAAAAGCGAAGTTTTCTTGTACAGGAAAGAACCAACCATGTAACTTTTGTCCGACCTGACATTTACATTTCTTACTTTGAACGTTTACATTTCTTCATGTCACTTTCCCAGCTGCCAACAACTCAACGTCGAGCGTAGCATGCGCAAATGTTTTTTGCCAAAATGGAGGCACCTGTATCAGTTCAGCTGGATCTGCCGTCTGCAGCTGTGCTTCCGGTTTCACCGGAACTTACTGCCAGCAAGGTGAGATTGAGGTTGAATTAACTGAGTATGAACCAATCATGAATGCAGAGTGCACATTTGGACAGATGAAGAAATAGTGATCGGGTGGTGGGATGAATAGATAAGCTTATCTCGATTAGCCTGGTTTGGGCAAGGGTGCCTTAGAACTGCACTTTGAACTTTCATCTTGTTGTGGTCGTTGTGGTTGTTGTTGTTGTTGTTGTTGTTGTTGTTGTTGTTGTTGTTGTTCTTCTTCTTCTTCTTCTTCTTCTTCTTCTTCTTCTTCTTCTTCTTCTTCTTCTTCTTCTTCTTCTTCTTCTTCTTCTTCTTCTTCTTCTTCTTCTTCTTCTCCTTCTCCTTCTTCTTTCTCCTTCTCCTGCTCCTTTTTCTACTCATCATCATTAATGTCATTATGATTATTATTTTTTTTTAATATCGCAGTTAACGGAATCGGCTCGTGTGGTGGCATCACGTGTCAAAATGGCGGCCAGTGTGTGCTGTCGTCAGGGTCACCTTTCTGTGTCTGCACCACAGGATTCAGTGGAACCTACTGCCAGACCAGCAGTGAGTACAATTTACTTTTATTGGCGCAGTGCACTGATCGTGCACTGGAAGAAAGGAGCACTGATATGAAAGAACTCCCTATTTCCCCGAAGTCTCCCTACCGACTCCTCTCCACACCCTCATTTTCATTATTGTCATTAATTTATCTCCCTCTCCCGCTCCCCCTTCTCTCAATCCCCTTCCCACATCACCCTCTTTTAACAAGCAGCTAGACCCTCTCCTCCCTCACCAACCCTCTCTACCCGACTTTCTTTAGTGGTCGAATAATTATCCGGGGAATAAAATTATCAAACCGTCAACTCTTAGAACCTGGCTTGGATTAATTTGATAATACGCTTATTATATCTAGCACTATCAAAAATACTTTCCTTTCACAGTAGAGAAGAGAAAAAAAGAGCGAAGAAGAGGAGGAGAAGGAGGAGGAGGAGGAGGAAGAAGAAGAAGAAGAAGAAGAAGAAGAAGAAGAAGAAGAAGAAGAAGAAGAAGAAGAAGAAGAAGAAGAAGAAGAAGAAGAAGAAGAAAAGGAAATGATGATGACTATGACAACAATGCCGCTGGACGACGACAATGATGATATTTGAAAATAAACTCGTTTGATGATGATGATGATGATGATGATGATGATGATGATGATGATGATGATGATGATGATGATGATGATGATGATGATGATGATGATGATGATGATGATGTTAAGTCAAGTCCAGTCAACCAATCTTAATTACCCACAGTGGAGAATTCATACAGAACATTGCATCTCAGCAAATAAGAAAAGAAGACTAGAATTTTTTTTGGTTAAAACAAATAGAATAATACATAAAATCATGGTCACACACTATCTCTTTCAATTCGTTCTTACTACTAACGCACATAACAAATGTGCAGTTCATTTCATTTGGTTGATAGAACAATTCATATCATGCACATACAATTGAGATAACTTTCCCTTCGTTATGATAGCTTGAGGGTATGAACATGATGATGATGATGATGATGATGATGATGATGATGACGATGATGATGATGATGATGATGATGATGATGATGATGATGATGATGATGATGATGATGATAATAATAATAATAATAATAATAATAATAATAATAATAATAATAATAATAATAATAATAATAATAATCGTCATCAGCAGCAGCAGCAACAGCAACATTGACAAATGTTTGCACGTGTGTGCAGGTCCTAACAATATATGCAGCCCCAATCCGTGTCAAAATGGCGGCCAATGCGTCACTCAGGGGACATCCTACGTCTGCTACTGCAATATCGGCTACACCGGAGCGAACTGCCAATATCGTAAGTAAGCTTCTGCATCTAATCCTATCCAATCCTATCCAGTGCACGCGAGACCAATCTAATCCAGTTTAAGACAAATCCAACATAGACCTATGTCACATGGTGAAATAAACAGCAAGCATTCAGCGGATAATAAGGACGGTCGGAGCGATCGGTTGAAAAAGACGCATTTGTTGCTCATAGATCAGAAGCGG
>CM072521.1:18044759-18049759 GCA_036898135.1 Oncomelania hupensis | reverse complement strand
CGACTTGACTAGCCACCAGGTGACCCCGACGTATCAATGTATTTTCTAGTATTGTGAAGCTCGTGATGTGTCTGCGCTAGCCGGGTCACTCCTTGCGAATCACTGACCTACTGTAGTATCCCTGATGCGAATAAACATTCCATAGGGCGACCATTTGTCGTCTCGCTCATCACCTTTCTTTTCAGTTGCCATGGCTTACATGCCTATAACTACGTTAAGTTTCACGGAATCATTCACTAGCTCTATAATAATAATAATAATAATAATAATAATAATAATAATAATAATAATAATAATAATAATAATAATAATAATAATAATAATAATAATAATAATAATAATAATAATAATAGTTGTAGTAGTAGTAGTAGTAGTAGACTCTAGTAGTAGTAGTAGTAGTAGTAGTAGTAGTAGTAGTAGTAGTAGTAGTAGTAGTAGTAGTAGTAATAATAATAATAATCCAAGATTCTATCACGCGCTTTTTCTTCAAAGCGCGGCGATCTGAAGATATCGCTATTACAGAAGGCAGAGTAGAAATCCTTTTTTATTTTTGAAATTTAGATTGACTGCCTCCAATATCATTATTGAAGGGAGGGTGAAAACCGGAGTACCCGCAGAAAACTCTCGATGTCCTGAACGATCTCGTTCCTAAAGTAATGTGGTAAGTTCGCCCCACGCGGGGTTCGAACCCGCGCCCTATTAACCGTGCCACCAGACCACCCCACCGTGATCTGACAAATTCCCCTTTGGTTTTATTGTCCGAAAATTATTAACCAGCTGGTGAAGATTGCAGAACGAGTAAAACACACATACACACTCACACACACACGCACACCCATACATACACACACCCACACAGGCACACACATTCAATTAATTTTATTTCCATTAAAAGAAGCAGCAACAATTAACACAGCAACAACTAACAAACAAAACAAAATATAGATCGGAAGAGGAGGGTAGGTTGAGTGCTGAGGGAAGGGAATGATAAGAAAGTATGGTCGAAGGATAGGTTAGATGATCATTGGATCATTGGGTATCGCGGAAGAGACGAGTTTTGACGTTGATTTGGAATGTGTCAATAGCAGGTTGGTTGGCAGTCGAAGTGACAGAGGCAAGGAACGTCTATACATGTGAAGGGACAAACAGAAAACAAAAACAGTTTAACAAAATATTGTTAAAAATGAAAATGCGCGTGAGTCAGCTGAAGACAATTTCAAAACTTGGGAAGCTAAAACTTCCCTTCAAATCTGGCAAGAAGATCTTTAGCGTATAACTTGCTAGTAGACGTGTACATATACAGATGGACATCGACAAGTAAAGAACACGAGAAGGGAGAAGGGTAATAATGTTAATCGTTGATTGTTTTGCAGATCCTAACGTGTCTTATTGCAACTCCAGCCCTTGCAAGAACAATGGAGTGTGCATCCCGTTGGTCGGCGGTTACTTTTGCCAGTGCCAGGACGGTTACCTCGGTTCCAACTGTGACACTCGTAGGTGGAAGATTTTCTGTGTTAAAATTAAATAGGGTTAGAGACGGGAAAATGTAAACCCATGGCATGAGATGCTATTGGGCGTGGGACGTCCTATCTCTTGGATCTTACTGAGTGCAAGCTGTACAACAGTAATATTCCGTATTTATTAACTTGTATTCTTTGCGCGTTTGTGTCCTTTCTTTCTTTCTTTCTTTCTTCCTTCTTTTCTTTCTTTCTTCCTTGTTTTCTTCTTTTCTTTCTTCTTGTCTTTTTTCCTTTCTTCTTGTATTTCTTCCTTTCTTCTTGTCTTTCTTCCTTTCTTCTTTTCTTTCTTCCTTTCTTCTTTTCTTTCTTCCTTTATTCTTTTCTTTCTTCTTTTCTTTCCTTCCTTTCTTCTTTTCTTTCTTCCTTTCTTCTTTTCTTTCTTCCTTTCTTCTTTTCTTTCTTCTTTTCTTTCCTTCTTTTCTTCTTTTCTTTCTTCCTTTATTCTTTTCTTTCTTCTTTTCTTTCCTTCTTTTCTTCTTTTCTTTCTTCCTTTCTTCTTTTCTTTCTTCCTTGTTTTCTTCTTTCCTTTCTTCTTTTCTTTCTTCCTTTATTCCATTCTTTTTTCCTCTCTTTCTTTTCTTTCTTACTTTCTTTCTTTCTTCCTATCTTTCTTCTTTTTTTACTTCCTTCCATTATTTCTTTTCTTTCTTTCTTTCTTTCTTTTTTCTTTCTTTCTTTTCTTTCTTTTTTTCTTTCTTTTTTCCTTTTCTTTCTTTCTTTTTTTCTTTCTTTTTTTCTTTATTTCTTTCTTGACCCACGGCCGTAGCTCCGTCTTCCTTCCTATCTTCTGTTTTCCTTACGCCTTTTCTTATTTTCTTTATTCCTTTCTTCCATTCTTTCTTTCCAATTTTCTTTCTTCCTTCCTGTTTTTCTTCCTTTCTTCTTTCATTTCTTTCTTTCTCTTCCTTTTTTTCTTTCCTTTTCCTTTCTTCTCTTTCTTTTCAAACTTACTTCCTTTTTTCTTCCTATCTTTCTTCATTTCTTACTTATTTCTTCCTTCTTTTCTTTCTTTTTTTTCTTTTCTTTTCTTTTTTTTCTTTCTTTCTTTTTTTTCACAGCAAACAAGGCGTATAAATGTTGTCGCGGCGTTCTGTGAAAATGAATTCAGCTAAGAGTGAAAATTAATTCGTCAGCGTTGGAAACAGTACAAATGAACTAAACTAAGAGAGATAGTACATAACAATAGCAGGCTACCGTAGTATTTGCACACCAATAGGCCGGTTTCCATTATTAAACCGGCTAACTTGACGCGATTGTTTTATCGCATGAAGGTCATGTCGTTTTGTTTATATTCTTGGTTAAATTTGATTAGTAAGACTTGCTTTATTTACATCTTGTATCATTTTTAACTGTTAACCGTTTAGTCTGATTTTGCTTAGTTTAATGTGGTCCTGATTCGGCTTTTGGCAGTCCGCTGGAACCTATAAACATTGAATATCTATCTTCACATAGACCTTTCCTGCGTAGTTCGCTCATTGGCCAGTTCTTCTCATTTTCCCTCCGCAGTTGGGGTCTTGACCTTACAGGTTCCTATGACGATGTTGTCTCTCGTGCGGATCTTGCTAGGTTGTCCATAAATAATGCATCTATCACATCCGTCCGGGTAGCCAACGGAAGACGCAGTCCTTGCTGACCCTGGCGACGATCGATCCGGTATGGAGTGTGGGATTCTTTTCATCATCTTGGGCAAGAAAGACCCGGCGGCGCCCAATCCTCTTCCAGGCTGTTGGCTACAACCGAGATCCACGAATACAGTGTGGCTCGCCTTGGTCCAGAGTACGTGGTCGTTGAACCTGTAGTAACGTGAGTTTCCTCCGTCCTGGCCGGTGACTTCTGTGTAGAAGTCTTTCGCCCAGAGATGCCGTGCTGACATCACTACTGTTAGTCGCCTCTTACGACACGCCGGGAAACATTGGGTCTATTCTATTCAGTGCCCGAACCCGCAGGGTATGGTTTAGAAGCAGATTACCCATGGGACAAAGCCGTGAAGCCCTACTTTAGGGTAAAGATTTACATTCCACTTGGTGGACTAATCCACTGAGTCAACTGCTTCAGGAAGACCACCGCAGATTGGAGTCAGCGTCGCTTCCGGGCCGATGCCTGTATAACCTTAGTAACACTCCGATAGCGGCGAAAGGTTTGTTCCATGTTATTGTATTGGTTTGACTGTTGCTGTGTGTACAGGTCAAAACAGCAGTGTTAACTGTGCCTCCAACCCGTGTCGAAATGGCGGTTCATGTTACACGACCTCTAGCAATCAGTACGTCTGCAGCTGCCTCAACGGCTTCATCGGCGTCAACTGCGAAACACGTACGTACGTCATGATGCATGACTTGGTTTCATGACTTCAGTGATTTACTAATTTTACTGAGTGGTTGATGGTTTTGGTGGACTACTTCATTCATGCAATCTTTAACTCATTAATTAATTCATTCATTCAGCTATATGTATTTGTTACACTCCGTTTGATGTTTTTCTATCAGTATCTGATTCAGCCCCGATGCTTGAAATCCTGATAGGTGTAACCGATTCGTTTATCCACGCAGCCTGCTCACTCAGCAGCAACAAGGCAAAGTCTTCGTATGAAGTTTTCCACTTTTATTCAGCACACATCAACAACTGCATACAATCGCTTTTCCACTCTCAACTTTTTACTTTCCAACTCACTATCAACAACAACATTTTGAAACAGTGCGGCACTTATATAGTCTCTACATACTCGGGAACAAACGAGAATATCCTACATGAAACACCACAACCAATCAAAATTAATTTCATCATCACTTTCTCACGTGACACAACCCTATTTGGAATGGAAGCTTCCATGGTAACCAACAGAACAATCCACACGCTTCGATCGATAGTAAACAACCAATTCCCGAAAATTCTCAAACAATATATCGACCAACTAAAACACCAACGTTACACAAAGCCTCTTCTAATAACAACGCAAACTCAAATCAAAGATAAATACACTCTATTATTGCATGCTTTGCAAAATAAAACGAACAGATCTATCGCGCGCACTTCACACATAATATCGTGCGCATTTCACACGCACCATCATACGCGTTTCAACGTAACAGTATTAAAACAGAAATAAGCAAATAAATCACATAACAATACGAATATGTGTATACCGCCCAATGTAAACGACAATAGGCTACTGTAGGCGAATACCAGCACATTTCGAACATGATTTGATTTGAATGTCATTTTTGACACCTTATCGTCCCTATTTTATCGGGAAATTCTGGGCCGCCTCCCCTAGGTAAGGCGTAGTCGCAGCCTGTGGCCGCGCCCAAACCCAACCTACCTAACATTAGTTGTGTTTTTGAAATTTTGCTGGGGGAGCAAACCGATGTACCCGGAGAAAACCTCCAAGACGTTGCCCGAGTCGAAAGATAATACTATTCGGAGAAACATAACACCCAGAGGCGAGATCGATCCCACACCTGTCAGGCGCCATTGGTTTCTAGC
>CM072521.1:18032259-18039759 GCA_036898135.1 Oncomelania hupensis | reverse complement strand
CACAGAATTGCGAGTTAATTCTTGCAGAATTTCGCACAGTGCACTAACGGTACCCGTTACTCAGTAGTTTGCCGAAGGCAGTCACAACAATTTCAACTATTAGAACTGTACACTCGGCATTTTATATTCTGTCTGCACACTGAAATCTTGAAATCTGAAGTTTAGCAACTGTGGACTCATTATCAGTTTCGTTTGAGCACCAGTTAATTTAGCAGATCAGGCGCTGAATTACGACAGGTGATGATGTAAGTTTGAATTGACCTTTTTTTTTTAATAGTCACAGACGCCATTTTATATTTTGAAATGTTTATGAGTACACTGAATATCTTTCTATCAAATACTAGCACTAGCTCAGTGCTACCCTTTTGGAACTTGTGACCTATAAAGTGTGATGACACTAACCATAACGTGTTTTGTAAAGACCTTTTCATACGAACTATCCAATTCAATCCAATATCCACTTGTATGGCGCACAACTCCATGTCACAGAAATACTCGAGGCGCACACTCTACTAACACCACGTAGCTAAAATCTCACTGTTTGCTATTTCTGCGGGCTATGCCGCCACATTACCGGGCTATGCCGCGCGCCACGTGGTCGGGCCTACTTCCTTAATCGAGTACGAAGCAGGTCATCAAAATAGACGACGAGTTCTTCTTACAAAGAGGTAAAATGCTACCCTCGAACTGCTGCGGAATGGCTGCCCTTCCCCGACGCCATTTTTTTCCGCTTTGAGGCGAACAGTTTAAACTGATTGAATGTGAATGTATTTTCATATTATATTACCTTTTACACTTGTTTGTGTACTTTTAAATATCACCTTTTTTTTTATATGTACATGATTGTATTTATCGCATGACTGCACCCAGTGACAGGTACTTTTATGCGTGCACCTGCACTGGCTATCTGCACCCCGTTTTACTATAGTAATCACGTAACCTGCACCAGGAATTACTGTCTAAACGGGCACTAATAATAACTGTTTACTGGCACTCGATTGAAGATGTTGTGTGAGTCTTTATTTCACGTTGAGACGCGTGCACGTTTTATACCGTTTTAGAAATGAATGCAGAAGAATAAACTATAGTCACTAAAAAGGCCATCCTATCTCATTAAGTGATATTCTGATACATTCACGCAGTAGTTTATTTGGTTGATTAATGCTTCTGTCTAAGGGGCACCCAGTGCAATTCAGCGAAAGTAAGGCTGATGATGATGGGGATGATGATAATGATGATGATGATGATGATGATGATGATGATGATGATGATGATGATGATGATGATGATGATGATAATAATAATAATAATAATAATAATAATAATAATAATAATAATAATGTTAATTTATATAGGCCTTTTCTTAAGCAAAAATCAACTTAACGTTCAGATCAAAATAGATTACTGTTCTGGTTTGTTTTGTCAACAATGCTGCTGTGCACTGGAAATTCTCAGTGTGTCAAAGGGAGTTGTTTTACATCCGCGGATCCTACCTGAACACACCGTTTTCATTAATTGGTATTGTTTATTTGTGTTTTTAAGTAGATTACTTTGATGAAAATGCCGTTTATTGAAAGGGGTTGTTTTTGCAAACAATGCTCTTGTGTACAGGCATCCAGTGCAATTCAGGAGGAAGTGCCACGTGCCAGAACGGCGGTACGTGCCTGACCACACCACTGGGCTTCGTCTGCGCCTGCTCCCTGGGCTGGACCGGTGTCACTTGTAACGCCCTCCGTGAGTTTTCTTAATAAATAAAATATGTTCTAACTTCTGTTCTATCCCATTATTTTCTATCGTATCGTTTCGTTTTGTATTGTATCTTATTGCATAGGCTATTGCATTGTATTGTATTGTATTATATTGTATTGTATTGTATTGCATTGCATTGCATTGCATTGTATTGTATTGTATTGTATTGTGTTCACAGAGACGTGCGCGATGGGCCAACTGCTGTGCCGCAATGGCGGCCAGTGTTACGACACTCCGCAGGGCAACCGCTGCAACTGTCGCTCAGGCTTCACTGGTGTCGAGTGTGAAACTGGTGAGTAGCGCAGCTGGCCATAGTAGGCTACTGCTTAAATAGCTGTTATCACAGTCTCCAGGCAAAAGGGTTGGAGTGTGAAACAGTGTGGTGGTGGCTAAGTTAAAACAACTAATCTCCCTTTGTTTTGTCTGCTTTTACAACAAAAACGTATTACACACATCAACAACAAAATCAACAACACTCGTTTGGCAAAGCAGTAATAATACCAATTTTCAACGCGCGCGCTTGTGTGTGTGTGTGTGAGTGCGCGCGCGTGCTTGTGTGCGTGCGTATGTGTTGGATTATGTGTGTGCGCCTGTGCGTACAAAACCTTGCTTTTCTTAACTACAAATGGGTGTATTTGCTTAAAACCCACATTTTTTCCAGGACCCCACTTTTTTCTAAGTACACAGGAGTGCTTTTTTAGTGCATGGGAGTGCATTTGTAGTGCATGAGAGTGTTTTATGTACAAGAGAGTGTGGTCTATCCGGAACGGACAAAATCCAGCCACTTTCGGGCATATTTTAAAGAAAAATCGGCCTAAAAACACTTTCCGATTCTACATTCTTAAACAAACCCAATTGTGATGTTTTGCAAATATGTATGTGTGATGTGTGTGTTTTCTAGCCTGTACTCCTATCAACACCCTGTCGTGCCCGCGCTTCAACAACACGGGTATGTTCTACCCGTATCCCGACTGGGAGGACGGCACCATGACGTACGTGTGCAACGCCACGGGTGTCTTCCGTTTACGCCGCTGCAGCGACGGACAGATATACAACCCTTTCACCTTTACCTGCATCCCCGCCATCTCCATTTCACCGCCTTGAAGGTCAAGGTTGCAGTAATTTTTTTTCCAGGGGTACGGTTAAAAGTCCTTAGAAACCTTTCATGGTCAAGGTCGAACTAAAAGGACAAAGATGATAGGGTTGGGTTTGTTTTAGTGTTTCATGGATCTCATGGTTTGAATTCTCTCTAGCCGAATTTCAAGGTCGAATTTTCAAGGTCAAGGTTGAGGTGAAAGACACAACTTATATTGGTTGGTATAACTAAATAGTAGAAGGGATTGTGTGTTCAGGTTGTTCTTTTTTTTTAATTAAACGTTGTGATATCGCTAATAAAACATGACAATAAAATATATTCACACTTTACAAGACTTGACTGTTGTCATAGCAAAAACAATAACTGTGTGTGTGTGTACAAGACGAAGGTCGATGTCAAGTCAGCCTGTTCATTGAGCCCGAGAGGTGACTTTGAAACAATATAGCTCTTAGGACCTCTGAAAAGAAAATTTTAGGAGACCTCCACTTTTAACATAAGGGCAGATTCATTGTTTAATAGTTGTGTTTGTTTGTTTAGATTTGTTTTGGAATTAATTTAATCTCATGTAAGGAAGAGGTGTGAAAAACCACGGGGGTGGGGATTGAGAGAGAGGTCGGGAGGAGTTTTTTTCCCCTGAATACAGTTCATAATATTTTGCTTTTGTTGACTGTGGTGATTTTACCGACTTTTGATACCATTGGTATAAAAAACTTATATCTGTCAGAAACTTGCTGAATTTTAATGTTGTCATTTTAACATTTTCTGATTGTAATTATTGCACCTACATTTTTAAAGAAATTTGCTGCTGTTGTTGTGTTTCCTCCCGTCAATATTTTTTATTTTTTTATTTTTTTAAGTGCATGCCACTTCTTGACATTTTTCTATGCTGCGCTGGTGTATGCCTGTACATATATTCATTATTTTTATCTGTTTTTCATGTTACGTTTTCTGTTCTATATTTCTCTTGTTTATTTTTTTATAACACTGTGATGTTTATTTTTCTTGGCCCATCATACAAGTTTCCAATTCATAGCTGATATTTTTATTTAATTATATTTTTTCGCATAAAAAAACAACTAAATTTACTTTACTACTAGCAAATTTGTTTGTGCCTTTAAAAAAAAATTTCTTTTTACGAGAACTGTTATGTTGTGTTCATTGATGATGACCTTGTCAGAGACTTGAGATTTGAAGAAATATGTTATTTGTATACCGAGATTTTTTTAAAAACTTTATTTTAATTAAAAAATGCACAGAATTGCAAACATTATTGTTTTAATGTGTGTGTGTGCGGAAGTGCGCGCTCGCGAACGTGTATTTGTGTGTGTGTGAGTATTCGAGTGTGTGTACTTGTACCATTGTTTTGTTTAAAGACGATTCCGCAAATAGACAGGACGAAAGGCTTATTATATTGACATTATTGTTTGAGTGTCTGTGTGTGGGTGCGCGCGGACGTGCGCGTTCGCAAGTGTATAATTCGTGCGCGCGTGTGAGTATTCGCGTGTGTGTACTGTACCATTTTTTGTTTAAAGACGATTAATCCAAATGCTTGATGTTACACTCGTGTTTTTTTTTATCAGCCCCGATGCGTGAAGCCTGATAAGTGTAACGCAGATTCGTTTATCCACGCAACCTGTTCATTCAGCAACAAGGCAGGAGTCGTCGTATGAAATCTTCCAATTTTATTCAGCGTAAATCAACAACTGCATACAATCGCTCAATCGCTTTTTCCACTTTCACCTTTTTCAACCTCAACTTTTCAACTTTATTTTTTCCTACTACTCAACTCTGAAATAGTGCGGTACTTATACAGTCTCTCTATACTCCAGAGAACGTTCAAACATTCCAGCGTGACGCAATTACAGCCACTCACAATAAGATTCGTCATCAGGACTATCTCACGTCATATAACCTCGCCTAGGCCAGAATCATCTCTCAGCCACCACCAGATCTATCCACACGCTGCGATCGATAATAAACAAGCAACCCTAGAAAATTCTCCAATAAAATCGACCCACGAAAATTATTAACATTATACAAAGCTTCTTCCAACTACAACGCAAAATCAAATCAAAGATAAATACACTTTATTATTCAGGGGCGGATCAGAGTAAATGCCCGGAGGGGGGGCACTGCCATTTTTTTAAATTTTTTATCCGGTATACAGATTCGTGCTTGCACTCAAACACAGTAAAAGAAAGGTTGACATGAGTGTGGTTTTTGATGTGTGTGTGTGTGTGTGTGTGTGTGAGAGAGAGAGAGAGAGAGAGAGAGAGAGAGAGAGAGAGAGATCAACACGTGCGTGTTTCGCGTGAAATTAGAAATTAGTTGAGAGAGAAAAAAAAAAGGTTGACACATTGGCCCACAGCTAGAACACTTACTTTCTCAGGCGTTCAGCATATTGGGAGGTTGAAGAGCCATGATGGTGCGGTATCTTCCCGCAAACAGTTCTACGACATCGTCAATGTCCACTGTGATGTGTCGGTGAGCCCTCATTAGAGCGAGCCCGTTGAGCCTGGTCTCACCCATCGTTGATCTCAGATAGGATTTCAGCGTCCTGATGCCGCTGATAGTTCTTTCACATTCAGCTGTTGTGATCGGAAGAGTGGACAAAAAGGTCAGTAGCACGTGAATGTTCGGGAAAAAATCCACATTGCATGCTCTGAGAGTCTTGGCCACAGTATCAGGAACGGCCCCTGCATCAGGGCTCTCCCACTTGTGCATCCATCGGATGTACTCGGTGTCCAGCTCATGAAAACTTGGCAGATCTGTTTGCCATAGACTGGCAAGTCGCTCGATACCCTCGGGTACCTTCCGAAAACCTGCCACTGGCCCGTTCCTGCCTTGCACGATGGTACAAGACCAAGCCCGTCAACAGCAATTTCAGAGCCGGTGGTGAAGCGAGAGTCCAGCTGGGCGAAGAGGTGATCCAAAAACGGGATACCTATGGACCTGCGGAAGTAATCTTCAGTTGTCTCTGCTGGCGGGTTACTCCGACATGTCTGTCGTTCTGCACCCCTTGGTCTGCGCAGAAAAGAATTGGCTGTTGCTGCCATCCGACTTGCTTCCTGAAACCAGCTGCTGAAGGTTGCAATAACGTCATCCCTGAATCCCTTAACTGTTGTCGTCACTGCGCTTATTTCTCCGTACACAGCCACAGCATTCTTTGCTTTTTGCTGAAGTTTCAAAGTCAGTGGACGGAGAACTTGCAGGCATTTTTTGGTGACGACAAAAGCAACCAGAAAGTCACCCGACTGGAAAGCGTGCGCAAACCCTCCAGCTTTGGTGAGCGTTTCACTGTCCCAATCTGTGTTCTCCTGCACCATCTGGCCAAGGCAGTCATAGACCACAGGAAGAGTTCGGCGAAAGTTTCAAAGGCAGAGTGCCTCTCGACCCACCGTGTTTTACACAGGTCGACCAGTTTCCTCCTCTTGCTTTCTGCTTGGGCTGACTCCACCACATGTTCAAACTTTCTCTGTCATTTTGGAGAAAGAGAGAAGAACAGGGACACTTCTTTCAGGACTCCAAACATGTTCTTCACTTCTAGAATTCTGCAGGCATGAACAACACAAAGGTTCAAGCAATGAGATGCGCAGTGGAAGTACAGAGCCTGCTTGTTAAGTTCTTGAATGCGTGCCCGAGGGCCAATGAGGACCCTGAACAGGTGGATGGACTAGTGGGGAAGAGGGGCACGCTTTTCTTCTTTCCACCTTTTAAAATTTTTGTATTATTATTATTTTTGTGTGTGCGTGTTTTTTTTCCCCGTTTTTTTCTTCTCATTTTTTCTTTTCTTTTCTTTTTTTTCTTCCCTTTTTTTGGGGGGGTCGCCCATAAGGGGGGGTGGGCACGTGCCCACTGTTGTCCCCCCCCCCCTCGTCCGCCCCTGATTATTGCATGCTTTTAAAACAAAACGATCGGATCTATCGTGCGCGTCTCAAACGTAACACTTGGACTAATTTAACACAACGCGCAACAGCGCCACGAACGTAGGGACTACGAACACATACAAAGTAACACAGATACAATAATAACCAAGACAAACAGTCGAGCGCACGCCGAAAAACAAGAAGAAGAAGAAGCAAACAACATACCGGGGCAAAAACATGCACACATACAGACACAGGTGCAATCATAACTGCACACACTCTCGGTCAAAAACGCGCAGACATGTACCCAGACCCGTCCAACACAAAGAGACAATTAGAATCTATTCACATGTACAAACACATACACGCACACACAAACGGAATATATATCAGGCAAAAGATTTCAATAGAAAAGCACGTAACTCTTCTGTAATATGTATTGTATTGCATTTTTATTTCCAATTCATAAAAGTCAGCTTCGTTGAAAACTGACTGGTCCAATACATGACATACATAACAAAATATATCATAATGCATAAAGGAATGATATTATGCATAAATGTGAACGATTATAAAAGAATGATATGTCGCGGATTGTTTGCATAGGAAAGTTAAATATCTTGGAATCATGTTAAGATAATCACAGATTAAAAAAATATATCAGAATTCTTTTTTCTTCGCTCCCTTTGTATCGTCTCTTCGTCCCCCCCCCCCCACCCCCCCTCTCATCCCCCAACCCCTCGCTTCCTCTGACACCCCCCCTCTCTCTCTCTTTCTCTCTGCCTCTCT
>CM072521.1:18017259-18027259 GCA_036898135.1 Oncomelania hupensis | reverse complement strand
CCCTACTTCCTATTGCCATATCGCCAATGCTGGGTGTACACATGAACCTTCAAATGTTTATTCATTCTATCAAATGTGGTTCTTCCAATACAGAAACTCGCTCCAGACACAAGCCGCAAGACCCATGGTAAACAACACAACGCGGTTTTATCGAATTTGATGGGACAGCTTCATGACGGCACCGAGTCAAAAGACGTATTCCTGTTTCCTCCGTGTATAGACTGAACCAGTAAGTAAACTGGGGCTAACAACTAGAACAACCCATCTAAACGGTTTGTATAAGTCTAGGACAACTTAGAAACGCTTCATGCGCCTTACCCGAGATTTAATACAATGTTTAGTCTTCTTCGATCGATAATAGTACTTAATTCCGTAAAAGAAACTATAACAACTTGGCGATCCCAGGGAAGATTTTCCCTTGAAATTGACAGCATCACGCTGCCTTGTACTTACTGTATATGTGTATGTGTATGTGTGTAAAGACCATCCTGCAAGGCACAGTGCAAGGAGGTAGAAGAAGAGGGAGACCGAAAAAGAAATGGGAGGACAACATTCGAGAATGGACTGGTTTGACACTGAGCGAAGCAATCAGGGTTGCTGAGGACAGGGAAAGATGGAGTACGCTGGTTAAACGATCATCTGTGGTGCCCCTAAGACCTCCGAGTTACGGAAAAGGATAGGATAGGATAGGATAGGATAGGGTAGGATAGGATAGGATATGTATATGTGTGTATGTATATGTGTATATGTATGTGTGTGTATATGTGTATGTATATAGATCTATATGTGTATAAGTGTATGTGTATATGCATAATTATGTGTATGTGTATGTGTATGCGTATATATATGTCTATGTGTATATGGGTATATGTATACATGTATGTGTGTATATATGCATATGTGTATGTCTGTTGTGATGAAATGCCTAGAGCGTATTGTGCTCTCGCTTCTGAAGCAAGGCACGCACACAGCGCTAGACCCGCACCAGTTTGCATACAGAAGTAACCAAGCAGTGGAAGACGCGGTTCTTTCCCTTGTTCAGTACTGTCAGGCGCATATAGAGCAGGGTGGTTCATTAGCCAGAATCTTATATGTAGACTTTTCGTCTGCCTTTAATACCGTGCAGACCCATCTCTTAGTGCAGAAGCTGGAAGCGATGAACCTGAACCCCCACCTCACCCTGTGGGTGGCTGACTTTCTGTCTGAGAGAACACAGACTGTCTGTGTCAGGTCTCCCGCCTATGGCCCCCCACCCCCTCTCCCTCCGTCCTCCTTCTCTACTGATGCAGCTCTCGCTGTCTCCTCGTCTCTCTCCTCCTGCTCCTCCTCTGTCAAAACTATCAACACGGTGACCCCTCAGAGCACTGTCATCTCCCCCTTTGTCTTTACACTCTACACAGATGACTGTCGCAGTGACCGAGAAGATCTCAGGATCATCAAATTTTCTGATGACACGGCTCTTGTTGACACTTCAGATTCAGCAGCTAATTATGAGGAAAGTATATCAACCTTCGCACAGTGGTGCGATCAGAATTGTTTGGAACTAAATGTGACCAAAACAAAAGAGATGGTAATTGATTACAAGAGAAATGTAACAGATGTGGCGGCACTCCAGCTGAAGGGACAGGTGGTAGAGAGGGTAGAGGAATACAAGTACTTGGGCACAATTGTTGATCACAAATTAAACTTTTCCAGAAATGCCGAGGTTGTCTACAAGAAATGCAGACAAAGAATGTACATCTTGTATCAGCTGAGATCTTTTAAAGTGTCCAGTCATATCATTGAAATGTGTTACCATGCATTTATTGAGTCTATTCTAACCTTTTCTTTTATCTGTTGGTTCAAGGGATTGAATGTGAAGAGCAAAAATCAGTTGTGTGGAATAGAGAGTGTGTGCAGCAAGATAGTTGGCAAGAAGCAGGCGACTCTGGAACAACTGTTCCACAAAAGAGCCCTCAGCAAGGCAGTCAGAATTCAGAGAGACACTACCCACCCACTTTCCTGTCTGTTTGAACTTCTTCCATCTAATCGCAGATTCCGCTGTGCACTAATGCGTACACAGCGCTACAAAAACACCTTCATCCCTACTGCCATATCAATGCTAAATGAGGCCAATGCCAGACCCTCAAACACAAGACTGTCTTGATGTAGGAGTCTCCCAACTATCTCGCTGAGTGTATGTGCATGTTTGTATGAAGACAGGCGCGTGTGCATGTGTGTGTTTGTGAGTGTGTGTATAATATGTGTGTGTTTACTATGAATGTCTGTAAACCAACTTTTAAAATACCATTTACGTGCTTTAGCTGTATTTTTTGACAACTGTTATAATCAGTCAACGGTACGTTATTATTGCTTAGGTTGATCATAGTCTCATACAGTTATATATTGTTGACCTACTAAGATTCATATTAAACTGAGATTATTTATCTAACACTGTTGCAACAAAATAATTTTTTATACGTCCAGAGTGGTAAACTATCATATACACTATGTTTGTATGTATTTTTATTATATTTTAACTGTCTAAAAAGGGCATTGACATACGTGTGATAGAACCAGAGTGCGTGGATAGGTGTTTGAAGGAAAAGATGAAGTGTAAGAGTACGCAAGTGATTAGATTTATAGAATGTATATAAATTTAGTATTGATTTTGTAGCTTTGTTAAATGTTATAACATGACTGTTTTTACTTATGTTTTATATGCCTGACATACATTGCTGTGAAGTTCCTTATGGGATAATAAAGATTTGTTGTATTGTATTGTATTGTATTGTATATATATGTGTATGTGTGTATATATATGTGTATTTGTGTATGTATATGTGTATTGTGTACCGTGTGTGTTCGTGCGGGAGAGAGAGAGAGAGATTGTATTTAGCTTGCTGTTATACTGAGGAGAAGGGTGTTCTACTGTCTTGTTGTATTATTACCTTTTGCCACTGTGACACAACAAATTGTCCCTTGCTTTTTGTGGAATAAAGATTTCTTGACTTGATTTGACTTGACTTGAAGGTAAGGTGGTTGTACTTCTGGCATACCTCCCTCCTCTCGTTCACCTTGTAAGGCATTGTGAGTCTCGCTGTGTGATCTGTGCTTCTGTTAGTATGTCGCTCCGTGCCTCTATCTCTGTCCGACATAGACTTTGAAGGTAAAGGGGTTGTCTTTCTGGAAAACTCTTTTCTCGCTTACCTTCAAAGTAACAGTCAGTGCGATTCTGTCAACTTTGACGGGAACTCTTCATTTGAGAACACCGAGTTCCTTTTCCTACCTATCCTATCCTATCCTATCATATCCCGTAACTCGAAGGTCGTTGAGGCACCACAGACGATCGTTTAACCAGCGTACTCCATCTTTCTCTGTCCTCAGCAACCCTCATGTCTTCGCTCAGTGTCAAGCCAGTCCTTTCTGAGTTCTCGAATGTTGTCCTCCCACATCTTTTTTTGTCTCCCTCTTCTTCTGCTTCCTTGCACCGTGCCTTGCAGGATGGTCTTTGCAAGGCCTGTTGCTCTGATGACGTGGCCATACCATCGGAGTTTCCGTTTCTTCACCACTGATTTCTCTACATGATTATCCAAGTGTTCGGAAACGCTATACCTTTCTTTCTTTTTTTTTTTCTACAATAGTTCTTAATATTAGTTCTGTATGATATTTTCACTTCACACACACCTACACGCATACACACACGCACACACACACACACACACACACGTACGCACCCCCCTTATACTCCCCCCTCCCCTCCCCCACACACAGAAAACTTACTAGCAACGACGGCTAAGCATTCCACGTGTCTGCCTCGGGACTGGGCTGTGAGCTGTCCGGCCCTGGTCAGGTTTCTGTAGCAGCCGGACACCAGGGCCATGAGGAACAGCAGCAATGCAATAGTGCACAAACCTCGCGATGCGTTGATCCACGCTGGACACACATACCAAACAGGGGTCAGTGAGAAATTTGTGAATGTGATTGGTGATGGAGATTTGTGATGTGATGAGATGTGACGTGATTTGAGGTAAATGTGATTGAGGTGACTGCTATGTGATGTGAATATGATGCAATTTGTAAATGTGACTGTGATTGGAGTCTTAATTATGTGAAATGTCTTGCACTGCTACATAATTTTTTTAATGTGTTATAACAAATTATGTTGAACATGGATACTTCACCAGGCTTTAGATTGTTTTTAAAGTGAATTGATCCTCTTATAACATCAATTACTCTCAAACTGGCCGGACGCAGTAGTGGGGCTTATGTTTTTGCTCACAGTGTGTGTTAAGAGAAAGAGACTTCTCTTATATAGCGCACTTACAAGCTCAGAGAGCTTCTCAAGGCGCTGGCCCGTAATATCCAGCAATCACACAATAGTTTGCTGAAGTCAGGATTCGAACCCACGTCGGCCAAGACGAACTCACACAAGTCGTGCGCTCTGACCACTGAGAGAGAAAGAGAGAGAGAGGGCGGGGGGGAGGGAGGGAGAGAGAGAGAAAGAGAGACAGACAGATAGGGAAAGACAGACGTACGTACTGACAAAACGCTGCCGGCCATACAAGCAAGCAGACAGATAGACACCGCTGCAAATACCTGGGTTAGTGCTGTGAACATTGCTGATGCACGTGTTGACGCCATTCAGGCACGCCTGCCACAAGCCGATCGTCTGATCAGGGTATCCCAACTCGCGCAGGCGCAGAAGCGACCAATAGGGAAGAGAGAAAGCGATGACGTACATGATGATGCTGACGACCAGCCCAAGAAAAGCCAGCCGGTACACGCGATGTCTCTGCGACCACAAAACCATGATGGATCAGTTTGCTGGTTGTTGTTGTTGTTGTTGTTGTTGTTGTTGTTGTTGTTGCTGCTGCTGCTGCTTCCGTTGTTGTTCTTCTTTTCGTTGTTGGTTATGATGGTAGAGATGACGGATACAACTTCTGTTGTGGATATACTCTTGTGGTATAGTGGGGGTGGTTGATGATGATGGCGGAAACGATGCATTAAATCATTGCTGTCGTTCGTTGGTTGTACCGTCGCCGTTATCGGCTCTTATTGCTTTCTTTCTTTTACCTTTTCCACTTCAGATCTTTAGTCAAAATATGTTACTGCTATTATTGTTCTTTTTCTTATATTACATTTACAACTCGCTTATCTGAGAGGAGCTGGTAGGGAGTTTCTTCAAAAAAGGTTCAGATCAGTCAGATGATACCAGAAAGGCTTCCGTTCATCTGAAACAGCCATGAAATATATATATGGTTATATATTTCACACGCTTTTGTCTGAAACAGACCTGAAAATATAAAGCAAATATTACGAGCACACCTGGGCCACGGTTACAAGGTAATTCAAAAGTGCCCCAATACTATAGCAACCAACCGACCGACTAACCAACGTATACACAAAACCTTTATCTGGCACAATGTCTTCCATGTTCGAAAAAGAAATTAATATTATAACGAAAATGGGAACATGTACGCAAAGCTTAGTGGCGAGTAAAAGCAATAAATAAATAAATAAATAATTAAATCAATCAAACAATTAGTCAATCAATCAATCAAGTCCCCGACAACATTGCACAAGAAGCTATGCAGCCACTGATGTCAATAAATAAGCTTCTAATATCAGTATTTTGTTTGGAGAGAAGAAACCATAGCAAGATTAACAAGGTATTTGTGCGAATCTTCTTCTTCTTCTTCTTCTTCTTCTTCTTCTTCTTCTTCTTCTTCTTCTTCTTCTTCTTCTTCTTCTTCTCCTCCTCCTCCATCATCCTTCTTCTAAAGAAAACTGACAGTCACAGCACACGCCTCACAGTTTGGCAAACGTTCGTACGACGCTGTAAAGTTTTACTATCACCAGCTCATTCATACACTAAAGCAATGGTTCAAGGCTATACGTGTTGGGATTGTACAGGCATTGCCTTCACAACAGACGGATCAGCGCGAACGATAATAACTGTACAAAACGCAAACGCTTGATCCCGCACCAAGGGTTACGGCCCAACAAAACAACAACCGTTAAGATAAAACTATACAGTGAGTGAGCGGTCTGTCCTTTCACAGCGTGTTTATGACGGCCTACTATCGCCAAAACCTGATAATTATCATGAGATAATTACAAATATCATTGGATAATTACAATTATCAAGGAATAATTACAATTATCATTTAAAAAAATTATCCATATCTTCGTGGTCATGTTTAATTTTCAGTGTTGGCCCTAGCAATCTGCCTTGACATGCGCCAAAACCAAAAATTGTAATTGTCTCATAATAATTACAAATTTCACTTGATAATTACAATTTTTACGCGATCATGCTTAATTGTGACTAAGGCGGCTTACTAGCGCCAAAACTTGCATTTACAGGTTTCGGTGATAATGATAATTAACACTTGTTCTGTGCAACTCACATTATGACGGCCTACTAGCGCAAAAACCTGATAATTATAAATATTATGTGATAATTACAAATATCAACGACACATTTACAATTAACACGTAACAATTATAATTATTAAGTGAAAATTAAAATTTTCGATTTTGGCCCTTTTTCAGACGGATTGCTAGAGCCTAAACTGAAAATTAAACATGATCACGGCGAAGATATTTGTAATTTTTCAATGATAATTGTAATTATCTATTGATAATGGTATTTTTCCTATAATATTTGTAATTATCTCATGATGTTTGCAATTATCAGTTTTAGCGCTAGGAAGGCTTGGCAAATACTGATAATTATTAATTAACCCTGTGGATTACTGGTATCTCTGTAAATTACACAGAACATGTGCTAATTTCAATTATGTCGTGGTAATGGGAACTGTCGGTTTTGGCGCTTATAGGCCGTCATACGTGTTTACTACTGGGACTCTAAGAAGCTGCTAAACAGCTGGTCAAGGTGCCGTGACTACAAAGTATAAAATGACATTCAAAGATTGAAGAAAGATCCAAGATGCATGATGTTGTTGACCCTATAAATTACACAAGTAAATGTATTACAAGGACATTCACAAGCAAGTATGCTGAGAGTGAGAGGTTGGATCATAAAGCCAAGTCACGAAAAGGCGCAAACCTGCTGCCTGTTTGCGCCTAGTGCCACGCCACAGATCACTGGGCCACTGCAACTGATCAACAGTGAAACATAGCCTTACACAGCTTAGGAAAGAATGAGGTTGACATAAATGGTTATAGGAGATATATATATATATATGTATGTAAGATCTGTGGTGGATTATACAGGTTTGTTGAATTGAATTGAATAATGAGGGAAGATCAAGTTGGGAAAATGGCAAACAAAACCACAGTCAGACAGAGTGACAGACAGACAGACAGATTACCAGACAGACAGAGGGACAGACAGAGAATGGTGTACCTACTCGGGGTGGACAGAAGCTAGTCTTGCGAAGTCATCAAACCACCAAACTGCCAACAAAAATCCCTCGTGCAGACAACCACACATACAGACATAGTATACAGGCAGACATACCGGCAGACATACCGGCAGACAAACAGCCAGACAGACAGGCAAGTATGTAGACATAGTCTATACTCGTGGTAGGCAGACACGGGAGATAACTCGAGAGAAAACACGCAAGAAATTAAAATTAAAAAAAAACATTTTCAACAAAATCAATAAACAGGCTATGAGTTTGAATAGGTTCATTTATAGAAACTTTAATGGAATGGATGGTGTGGATAGTGGAACATAAGAGCCCGTATCTCAAAATGAGAGATGCCGAAGCCTGTAAGCGTCTCCATAATAAACGTCTAAACCCACCATTGGCGATATGGCAGACGGGGATAACCATCCCAGGGAAAGAGGGGTAGGGGCCTGAATCAACACTGAACGATCATAGCAATCATAATGCTAAAATGGACAGTAAAAATGGCCACATTTTATATCGCCCCCCACGGGTCATCAATGTGCCAGGCGAACGCTCTACCCTTGGTGTTGCTGATTGATTGGGTAGATTAACGTCCCCGGACACATGAAGCGTATAGGGGATTGGTGTTGCTGTTTGTATGTAGATTATAGTCACACGACACTTTCGCATATAGGTGACTACTGGACCGATTTATACTGACACCAGCGGGCCAGTTGTTGGTAAAGAGGAAAATAATATGATCACACGTTGACCAATCCGGGATTCGAACCAGCGACCTTTCGGTTACTAGCAAGACGCTCTTACCAACTGAGCTACTCGGCCCCTCAAGGTGTTGCTTCAATGTGACTTCAGCTTTATACTGACGTCTGTGGTGTGGACCACAAGGGCATTTATGCGTAAGGCGGATCCCCGGTGGCGCAGCAGTAGATCTCTACACGGCCTTTGTATTATAAATAGTGTGGTGTGGACAGATAACTAAATGACATATAGGCGTCATCATCGACACTTTTCACATCAAGAAACCTGTCAACGCTGTCTAATAATTATTATTAGTAGTAGTAGTGGTATTTATATGGCGCCCACCCTTCAGTCGGATCCAGGCGAACTGGATGGATGGGGATTGGTGGTCGAGGCGCACACAAACAAAAAATACATCTTACACACGCAAACACCCACGCACATCCACATACACACACGCGCGCGCTCATACACACACAATCACAAATACACACATGCATATATAAGCTTATATACACTGACAACATCTACTTGCTGAAAGAAGTAAGTTTTGTCGTAGCAAGCTAGGGCTAAGGGGCACAACTCCTGCGCACGGAACGCTGCTCTCGTGAAGTTCCGTCTCTTATTGTTCATACACTCTTTGTCAAAACCCACGAGCCTTTCGTTTAAAGCGACCCTAACGAAGAAGCCTTGAGCCACCTGAAGAAAGCATAGCTCGGGAAGGTGTGGAGAGAGAGAGAGAGAGAGAGAGAGAGAGAGAGAGAGAGAGAGAGAGAGAGAGAGAGAGAGAGAGAGAGAGAGAGAGAGAGAGAGAGAGAGAGAGAGCGTTTCTGTAAGATAGACAGAGGCTGATCCAGCGATTATTTTGAAGCAAATGGATGCAAAATATTTGGCCTAAGTAGTTGTACTTTAACAGGCTGAAGGAACGTTGAAGTTTAACGTCTACATCCACCATTGGCGATAGGGCAGACGGGAATAACCATCCCACGGAGGAAGGGGTTAGGGACTTAAATCAACACTGAACCATCAGGGCAAGCATACTGATAAGATAGACAGCGACAAATAGCCAAATGTATCTCACACACCACGGGATTCCAGCCTGGGTCATCAGTGGTGGGCCAGACGAACGCTTTGCTTCCACTGCGCTAGGGAAGTGGAACTTTCTTTCAACAGGCAGGTTTTTTCTATTTCAACTGCTACTAGGCCTAAGAAAAGCTGAAAAAAAAATTATTCGTTTTTTTTAAATGTTGATTTTCTGAAGCTTTATTGTCCCTTGTTATGGGGAAATTCTGGGCAACATTTGATTTTGTTGAAAATGTTTTTTAAATTTTAATTTCTTACGTGTTTTCTCTCGAGTTTTTTCCCGTGTCTGCCTACCACGAGTATAGACTATGTCTACATACTTGCCTGTCTGTCTGGCTGTTTGTCTGCCGGTATGTCTGCCTGTATGTCTGTATGTGTGGTTGTCTGCACGAGGGAGTAGGACTCATCTGGTCTCAGTCACGTTGTGACTTCTTCAGACTGCCTCCCCACCCCATCCCCCGTTTCTCCGCTCCACCCCCGCCTCCCCACTTTAAATATAACTCCATGCATTGATTTAATTACTATTTTTAATTGCCATTGACGTGGCCTGAGATCTTATGCATAACGTAGGAACCTACAAACCCATAAATCTATAATCAATAAACTGATTACACTGGCTATGCTATATGCTGGTGTGAACTGCAAAAACACCTCGTCGTCTTCAAGTAAAGCCAACACTGTTCGGATTCTACAATACAATACAGTACCATGCAATACACCACAGTGCAATAATAATAATAATAATAATAATAATAATAATAATAATAATAATAATAATAATAATAATAATAATAATAATAATAATAATAATA
>CM072521.1:17987259-18012259 GCA_036898135.1 Oncomelania hupensis | reverse complement strand
GGTAAAGCTGCCTTTATAAAGCTGGCCTAGAGAAAAGAGAGGTCCCAAACTCCTCTCTCCGCAACGACCTAAAAGTTATGGGAACGCATGTACATTTACCTGTGTGAATTTGAATCTGAGGTTGTTGTTGTTTGTAGATTATAGTCACACGACACTTTCGCATATAGGTGACTACTGGACCGATTTATACTGACACCAGCGGGCCAGTTGTTGGTAAAGGGGAAAATAATATGATCACACGTTGACCAATCCGGGATTCGAACCAGTGAATCTGAGAAATACGTCGAAGTATAACCAGTAGTTTGTTAGTAGTAGATACGACATCTAATTATTTGTTCTTCGGCTTCAGTGAACACAACAAACTTTTCTGTTTTTGAATAAAATCATCTAATTGACAGATCACCATTATGTCGCTTTTCACATGGTAAAACTAACAGCCCTACCGTTTTAGTTTTAGCGTCTACGTACTTTCCCCCGCCCTCGGGACGCGTGTAAAACAATAACGGTCCCAACTCGCATTACAATTGGTAAT
Organism: Oncomelania hupensis; assembly: GCA_036898135.1. NCBI lineage: Eukaryota > Metazoa > Mollusca > Gastropoda > Littorinimorpha > Pomatiopsidae > Oncomelania > Oncomelania hupensis. The sequence goes on along the minus strand of CM072521.1, from coordinate 18,011,727 downwards.
TGTTATCCCAGGAACACAGACGTATTTAATCTTGCCATTTCAATTGTCAGCTTCACTGTTGCAGCATGCTGTACACTGTTCGCAGGACGAGCTTGCCATGCAAGACTATTGAAATTAGGCCTACACGCTACACAAAAGATGCATAATTTAGAACAACCGTACGACACGTCCACGTGTCAGTTCACCTTAACGATTTACTTCACTACACAGTCTAGCGACCAGAACTTGGCTAGAAGTAGTCTCTATTATATCAATCAATCAATAATTTAATTTTAACATCTTTTCACGTGTATCTGATTTAAGACCATCCAATCTTGTATAAAATCTCTCTCTATATTTCTCTCTCTCTTACACACATACACCAAACTCTCTCTCTCGCGCGCGCACACACACACTCAATCTTTCTCTCCTTCCTTCTATCCTCCTCCATCTGATGTCCCTTTCTTCTTCTTCTTCTTCTTCTTCTTCTTCTTCTTCTTCTTCTTCTTCTTGCTCCTTTCCCTCCTTCTCTTTCTTCTTCCCATCGTCTTTTCCTCTTTCCATTCTTCTTTTTTATCCCTCTTATTCCTCCTCATCCTCCTCTATTTCATCTTCTCTTAATCCCTTTCCTCTTACCCTTTTTTTCTTCACTTCCTGCTTCTTCTACGTTTCTCTCAACCCTTCTATTCCCTAAATCTTCCCTTCAACATTCCCCTAAACCTTCCTCTCAACTTTTCCTTCAACCTTCCCCTAAACCTTCCCCTAAACCTTCCTCTCAAACTTCCCCTCAACCTTCCTCTCAACCTACCCCTCAACCCTCCCCTCAACCTACACCTCAACCTTCCCCTCAAACGTCCCCTAAATCTTGCCCTCAACCTTCCCCTCAACCTACCCCTCAACCTTCTCTTCAACCTTACTCTAAACCTTCCCCTCAACCTTCCCTTCAACCTTCCCCTCAACCTTCCCTTCAACCTTCCCCTAAACCTTTCCCTAAACCTTTCCCTCAACCTTCCCCTCAAACGTCTCCTCAACCTTCCCTTCAACCTTCCCCTCAACCTACCCCTCAACCTTCCCCTAAACCTTCCCCTCAACCTTCCCCTCAACCTGCCCCTCAACCTTCCCCTCAACCCTCCCCTCACCCTCCCATCCCCCCTTACCAGCATAATTATGCCCAACCCTTAACCCAATACGTCTAGTTTCATTAATTATTCGGATTTTAAAAGCTGTCACTTTAAGCTTAACGGATGGATCGCTTTTTTTCCCTTCGAACGTTAACCACCAACCACATCAAACTTCGACCGTTAAGAGGCAAATCGAACGTGGACACTATGAGCTGACGTAATACAAAGCCCATACCGAGTCAAAGATTGAATATAGAACCTCACATACACATGCATGAAAGAAGTATACAGGACAGACAGACACACATACGGACAAGTCAAATCAAATCAAGTCAACAAATTTTTATTACCCGCAATGGAGAATTCATTCAGCACATTGCATCTTATGCTCAGCAAATAAACAAAATGCTATAGAACATTTTTTGTTTTTAAGTAATACAGAAAATCACAAAATTACAACTACCCAGGGGTGGGAATTGTCCGCCATTTGGCGGATTTCCGCCATTAAAAAAAACCCATCCGCCAAAAACAATAATGCTTCCGCCAAAAAATTAAAATAAAAAAAATTTTTTTTACACTATTGCATGTATACAGTTATATACAAAAATCCTTTTTGAATTTATGTTATTTTCTTTATGCAACGTGTCTGTTAGTTGTACATTGTTTATCAGCACTACATCACAGCATTATATTCTTTGGTCATTCAAACAAAAAGCACAAGAAAAAAAGACAAAAAATAATGTTTTTCATACTTCAAAACTACTTACATTTTGCAATCAGAATACGCCAGATTGCACAGATTTTGTTCTTGATTTTGAAAATTTTCCGGGGGGGCATGCACCCGGACCCCCCTAGTTTCCTTTATTTTTCACTTCAGCAATTCCCACCCCATTTCCACAACAGTTATGCGTTCGTTATACGTTTAACTTTATTTTCACATCTGAAAACACACACACACACTTACACACACGCACACACACCCACACACCCACACACACACAAACACACACCGCCCAGTGAATTTACCAAAACAAACTAATAAAGTAGTCTACGTCGTAAGCTTGCTGATGTCAGATTGGTGATTCACGTAACAGATTAATGCAATTTAAATTTTTATGTTTCGCTTTTACTGCATCCTCTGATTACATTTCAATATATTTAGCACTATGCAAAAAATGTTTAATCGTTGGATACAGTTTGAAAGCTCGTCCTTACTGCTCTTGCGAAGGGACCTTACAGGAACTCAAGTCGAAGAATTTGTTTATGTTTGACGAAAAGGGTTTACTCTAAAATTCGAATTGTTATTACATCAACCAATAAGTGGGCTTTTCGTTACGCAACCAAATCGCTAAAGTTAGATGTTCTGACTGGGAGTGATTTCCCTTTTTCAACCGTACAGCAATACGCTCTGTACGATCCTGTACTAGATGACCTTATTTATTCTTTTTAAGCGATACAGCTGTAGCACAGACAGATTAACCTAGAAAAATGGATCCTCGGCAAGAATTTTGCTTAATATAATACGTACATACTACTGCAAGGTACAGTGCAAGGAGGTAGAAAAAGAGGGAGACCGAAAAAGAGGTGGGAGGACAACAATCGAGAATGGACTGGCTTGACACTGAGCGAAACAATCAGGGTTGCTGAGGACAGGAAAAGATGGAGTACACTGGTTAAACGATCATCTGTGGTGCCCCTACGACCTCCGCGTTACGGGATAGGATAGGATAGAATAGGATAGGATAGGATAGGACGTACTACTGCGCAATCCATCCGCTATCGGAGATCCACAAAAATCTTCTTGAATAATGCGCCTGTGGGTTATCTCGCGGTTGACATTAATAGGCATACAAAACTACGGAATTTATTGATTTTAAAAACAACAACAACTATTCTTTCGAAAGAGTTTGGTTTGTTTTTGTGTTTTTTTAAATTTATTTTTAACAAACCAATTTCCAGTGCGGCAACATTTATTGTGAATGTTCAAAATGGATCTGTCAAGGGAGCGTGGTCGAAAGAGTTGGGGTTGTTTGTTTTTTTTGGTAAACTAAGCAAAATTCCGGTGGGGCAACATACACTGTACTTTGACTTTGAGAAAAGAAAACCCACAAACTGAAACACACAGACATACTTTCTGTCTGTCCGTCTCTCTCTCTCCCTCTTTCTTTCTCTCTCTGTCTCTCTCTGTCTCTCTCTCTCTCTCTCTCTCTCTCTCTCTCTCTCTCTCTCTCTCTCTCTCTGTTTATTTTCTTCTTCGTCTGTATGTCTGTGTGTCTGTCTGTCTGTCAGTCTCTCTCTCTCTCGCCCTTCCTTTACCAAACAAAAAGTGCACTGTGAATTTGACACAAAAGAATACGGTGAACACAGCACAGCCGGAGCTTGAGAGTGCACGAGGCGGCCACACAAAAGTTTTTTTGATGACCTCATCCACCCTTAAAAAACACCACCCGCAGTTATAACAGTCGTAAACACTGACATGAAGACGATGCAGAAGATTGAAGCCCAATCGATCTCAATCTACATTATTGAAACATTCACACGAGAAATAACAAACCTATTCAATCTACATTATTGAAACATTCAAACGAGAAATAACAAACCTATTCAATCTATATTATTCAAACATTCAAACGAGAAATAACAAACCTATTCAATCTATATTATTCAAACATTCAAACGAGAAATAACAAACCTATTTAGCCAAGCCAAAAATATACTGAAACCTACCATAAAGTTTTTTTTTTTTTTAAATCACCAGGAAGCGAAAACACCAAAAGTAAAAAAAAAATTATTCATTCAAACAGATCCCTTGGAAATGGAATAGACTTATTTGTTGTTGTTATATTTAGGATAATGTCGCTAAATACACTAAATGACAAGTTTTATTTCATTATTTAAACGTTAATAATAATAATAATAATAATAATACAGGATGCTATATGCGCCTTACCCCAAATCATTCAGGCTCAAAGCGCGGCGACCTATACCAACATACACGCTCACCTGTCTCATCCACCCTCACACATACCAAACACACATCCATCACTCAAACAGGTGGTGTAAAGGCAGGGAGATCGCTATTAGAAGACGGAAAGAAAATCGAATTTTTATTTTTGAAATTTTTATATTGACTGCGTCCTGTACCATTATTGAAGGGAGGGAGGAAACCGGAGTGCCCGGAGAAAACCCTCGGTGACCTCAATAGTCTCGTACCTAAGTCACATACGTTCGCCCCTTGCGGGAATCGAACCCGCGACCTTCGGCATAGGAAACCGGCGACTTATCCACTGCGCCACGAGGCCACCTTCTATAGCGCTTCTCCCAGCTCAAGAACTGCTCAAGGCGCTAGTGCGGTCGATACAGGATCTAACTCAAACCCCCGAGGCGCCCAATTGCAAAATGTGGACACGACGTCTGACGCCCAGACTACTGAGTTTACGCCCAACAAGTTAACGAAATCAAATGACATTGCTCAATCAGTAACGGTAGGCTATAATAGCAAGCTTTCATGGCTGTGGGAAGTAATCCTCGCTTTTTACATCAGGCAGCTGTCACCGCTTCTTTCAGTACCTGTCGTTAAGTTTTACAACGTCATCGTGGCTGACCAGCCTTTTTACGACATGCCGATAATCGGTAGTGCCGCTGTCAACCTTACAGTCAAACAAAGGGGGTTTATCATGAAGGATTCATAGCATAGTCGGTCTGAGTGTAAACTGATGTGTGTGTGGGGGTGGATGGTAGGGAATGGAAGAGGGGGGGGAGGGGCAGTGGGGTGATATGAGTGTGTGGCGTGTGTGTGGTGTGATGCGCTCTCTCTGTCTGTCTGTCTCAGTCTCACTCTGGGTCTTACTGTGACTATTTATCTGTCTGTCTATCTATCTATCTATCTATCTATCTATCTATCTATCTATCTATCTATCTATCTATCTATCTATCTATCTATCTATCTATCTATCTATCTATCTATCTATCTATCTATCTATCTATCTATCTATCTATCTATCTATCTATCTATCTATCTATCTATCTATCTATCTATCTCTCTCTCTCTCTCTCTCTCTCTCTCTCTCTCTCTCTCTCTCTCTCTCTCTCTATAATCCCGTATGTGTCTGTGCATAGGCCTATAACAATGTCCTACACCTAAAAGTACACACCCACTTACGTCAACTTGATTAAAGTAGCGGAAATGATGGTCACGTCATTCATAACACAAACAAGGAAGCTCGCAACCGAACCTTAAAGTTGCGACAATCAATCCTAACCTTTTTAGTTGACAAATGGGTGAGGAAGGTGGGGGTAAGAGGAGGGAGGGGGGACGGAGAGTGAGATGAGTGTGCCAAAAATGGAATAATAACACTTCGAATTACGTTTGGTTTTAATAAGAACTACTTTTGTCCGTTTTATATATATATATATATATATATATATATATATATATATATATATATATATATATATATATATATATATATATATATATATATATATATATATATATATATATATATATATATATATATATATATATATATATATATATATATATATATATATATATACCCACCCCCACCTATATATCTCCTACAGTATTATTTTAAGCCTGCCGGCTTCTTTCTGAAATGCAATCTCTCTCTCTGTCTGTGTCTGTCGGTTGGTTTGTCTGTTGTCTGTCTGTCTGTCTGTCTGTCTGTCTCTCTCTCTCTCTCTCTCTCTCTCTCTCTTGATACATATTTTACTAAACTAGTTGATGGGCATAGACTTTATAATTATAAACTACCCCTTCCTCGCATTGATTTATACAAAAATAGCCTATCATTTAATGGAGCTGCTGTATGGAACTTTCTTCCTCTGGAGTGTAAACATTGCGACACTGTTTTCTTTCAAATGTAAAATATGTAGGCATCTGCGAAATTAATTATAAAAGTGATGTATAATAACATATATGAGAACGCAGTCATCCATGCAATTTGTTCATGTATTATTATTATTATTATTATTATTATTATTATTATTATTATTATTATTATTATTATTATTATGGTGAGGGAGGTGGAAGTGGGCGGGTGTCTAAAATTGTTTAAATATAATGACGACGATTATGGTATGTATGTATGCGTGCGCGTGTGCGTGTGTGTATTTGTGATATGATTTCCAAGACAATGCTAAAGGTTCTTTATTATGTTAACTTGTTAAGGAACAGATTGAAAGATTATTTTATTAATTAGTCTAAAATCTTTATCCCTAATTTTTTAAAAAAGTTTCAAATTTCTCTCTCTCTCTCTCTCTCTCTCTCAAACACACACACACACACACACACACACACGTTTTCCAATTTCAGAATTCACAAACGTGCAATTAAACAAATTATACTTAAACAAAAAATCTCTCCAGATGACTATAAACGGATCAATATTCTACCTCTTACCGACAGACTAAAATTTAATAAAGGCGTTTTCATGCATAAAGTCCTTTCTGGCAATGCACCTTCTCTTCTCTTTTTTTTTAAAAAAAAAACACCTGCCAGATCGTCCACAGCATTAAATGTTCCAATTCCAAGAATTGATGTCTACAAAATTAGTCTAGCTTATTCCGGTTCCACTTTGTGGAATAACTTTCCTGAAGATCTCCGCATCTAAATTTACATCATTTAGAACACGTCTCCTAAAACACATTAAAAATTAAATACACATTAATTGTTAATGTTGTTGATTGAGATTAACAACATTAATTTGATTTCAATTGTTTGAAAAGGATTTTATCTAATGATGACTTTGTTTATTTGTTAATGTTTCATGACCTTGAGTCATGAGTTGAGTTGTATTTAATAGTTATTGTTAAAGCCCCCAAGGGCAAGATGTAAAAAAGCTAATCCAGAGCTTATTCTTTTACCCTTGCAAAATAAAATTGTTATCTTATCTTATATTATTTTATATCTCTCTTTCTCCCTAGTGTAGCACTGATCTCACATACACACGCACAAAGAGTCGATTTAGAATAACATTTCACACTTTCAAAGTTTTTAGAATAAACCAAAATACTAAGTTTTTACCTGTAACCTGGTCTTATTCTTATCTGTCTGCATCAGTCAGTCAGTCTTGTCTGTCCGGGTCGGTCTCAGTTTCTGTCTCTGTCTGTCTGTCTGTCTCTCTCCCTCTCCCCTCTCCCTGTACATGCGAATGTGTGGGGGTGGGGGTTGGGGAATAGGGATGGTTAGCGGATGAGAGTGGGGTGATATACAGCTTGCCTGCACCCTCCCTTCCAGTGAAAGGATGCATCGGCGAAGCTATCTATAGCTAGCCTGGCTGACCTAATCTCAAAATCTAAAAAGCTTTGGTTGAGTCGCTGTGGATAGTTGACTTGAAACTTAACAAGACGCAATACGCAAAAACGATATATGAACTAGAGAAGCGGAACTGGAGACCCATGCCATATACACTTCAAACAACTTACAAGGAAGTGTTGCATCTTACGGATGCGACGATCATTCTTAGCTTCCTTTTAGGTGAGAGGGAGGGGGGGTGAGAGGAGAGAGACAGAGGAAGAAAGGAGAAGAGAGGGGAAAGAGAAAGAGAGAGAGAAAAAAGAGAGAGGAAGAGAGAGAGAGAGAGAGAGAGAGAGAGAGAGAGAGAGAGAGAGAGAGAGAGAGAGAGAGAGAGAGAGATAGACAGAGAGAGAGGAGGGAGTTTGACGATGGGTGGAGGGTGGAGAAGATGGAATTATTGTGCCATAAACTTTGAAAGTGGGTTTGTAATTTTTAACGACTTTTTCACAACTGAATGTTTTTCTACAACCTATTTAATGATTGTTATTTTCCAAGTTGATAAGAATGCAGCACATTTATTATTAAAAAGTGATTTAAGCCTGTTTACTGTGGTTGCTATATTTTACTTGGCTCAGCACACTTACTGCTCTGATTTTTGAACGTAAAATTGAGATTGGACGCACGAGCAGAACTATGGATTGGACCTGACACCAGAACATTGCTCAAAGTCCCCAAATGAATGCTTACATTAAGACGGTCAGACTAACCTTGTATTACAGGAATTGTTGACTCTGAAATTGACGGTTAGCGTTGATTGGTGTATACATAATGAATCGCCAGGGCTCCGCACAATCACGTCGATTGTCTAGGAAGTGACGAGTTGTATTTTTTTTTTAAAATCTGCCTGTCGTTTTTTTTTCCTGTTACTTTTTATTTTTTGTTTGGGGTAAGGGGGGGGGAGGGTGGAGGGAGGGAACTGGGGGGGGGGGTCATTTTTCGATTACTCTCCCCCACCACCTCCATTCCCTCCATACCCATATTCCTAACATTGTTCAACTGAAGAGATTACCACATAGACGTTAATCAATTCCGTCTCTATATACTCATAGTTGCTGGTTGTACTCACATACAGGAGCTTGTATCTGGACAGGTGAGCCTTGGACGCGTCCTACTTCTGGTTATCTACTTATCTAACTACATAGATAACCAAAACGGGGCGACACAAGCATAGGCGCTCGCGTGTCCAGATACCAGCGCCTGTGTACTCACAGCTATGCACCGTCAGCACGTTCGCGCACGAAAATTCACGCCACGCACGAAAGGTCACGCCACGCACGAAGATTGTCACTGCGTTACCGCTCTAACTTCTTCTTCTTCTTCTTCTTCTTCTTCTTCTTCTTCTTCTTCTTCTTCTTCTTCTTCTTCTTCACCCTTGTCCTGGGTGTGCCTGTCACAGCACTTTCGAATCCCACCACCACCACTACCACCCTTCCCCTCTCCATCCCGGCATGGGTGATTACTATTATCAAAACTCGGAATCTATTCTACCGGTACCAGGGGCGGATCTGGGGGGGGTGCACCGGGTGCACGTGCACCCCCCCACGGACGACCAAAAAAAAAAAAAAAAAAAAAAAAGAAAAAGAAGAAGGAAAAGAAGAAGAAAAAAGAAGAGGAAGGAGAAAAAGAAGAGGAAGAAGAATATTCAGAATATCCATAATATTCATAATAATCATCATGCTAATAATCATGCTAATCAGCAGCAGCAGCAGCAACAGTAGCATAATAATAATAATAATAATAATAATAATAATAATAATAATAATAATAATAATAATAATATTAATAATAATAATAAGAAGAAGAAGAAGAAGAAGAAGAAGAAGAAGAAGAAGAAGAAAAAGAATAGAGGACAATAATAATAATAATAATAATAATAATAATAATAATAATAATAAAGGACAGTAATAATAATAATAAGAAGAAGAAGAAGAAGAAGTTGTTTAATGTATTTAAAGTCTTTCCACCAAAGTGATACAATAATAATTTATTTAAAGTCTTTCCACCAAAGTGATACAATAATAATAATAATAATAATAATAATAATAATAATAATAATAATAATAATAATCGTCATTTACCTCAAAGATGCTGAAAAAGCGCTATATAAGAATGATTAATAATAATAATAATAATAATAATAATAATAATAATAATAATAATAATAATAATAATAATAATAATAAGGCACTCTCTCCTATTTTCTTTCCCATATCAATCCCTGCCCTCTTCACGCCTCAATCTCCTGTTACCCCCACCCCCTCCCTCCTTTCTTCTTTCGTTTACTCACACTCACCAATAGGCCTACACATGTTAGACATGTAACAGCTCAACTTCAAAGAACGCCGGCCAATTATGACGTGTAACATCCGCTAAAACGTCATATGCCGCTTGCATTTTGCGTTTATGTAAGATGTTTATTTTCAATGTAAAACATTTATTTCCTTGTGCGCTGGGCTCATTGTTGATAGAAGCGGGGACTGTCCAGCCTGTAGACTAAACAAGCACAGTGTCAATGATTAGCGCATGATGACAAGACCGGAAATTGGGCGAGAATACCTCTGCTTATTTCATTTAATTACACTCCTCTCATTCCAGCTCTATGTAGAGGAGTTCATTTTATATTGTGTCACTCTTTATTTAGAGAGACGTCAAAGAAGCAACAGCCTAGCGTTGTTGCACAGCATTAGTGTTAGTTACCAGTTTTTAGGAGTATTTCTATTTTGTGAAAAGACATTTTATATTGTGCTGAACCATTTTGTGACCTACCTCACACTGAAGTGGTATGTACATATTTTGTTTGATGATGATGATAGGGATAGAGATAAAGATATTTATAATTTATTTTATTTGTCGTTTATTCTTGTTAATATTATTCTAATCCTGTTTATTCCTCAAATGTATATTTACAGCAGTTATAGCAACAGCTTGATCTAAGTACAATTAGGTAGCAACTCAACAACAAAAGAAAGTGTAACACATGTATGTCAGGGCGTTTTGCCCATAAACTGTTGTTTTGAAAGAATAACTGTTCTTTGCTATGAATCTGCTGAGGTAAGATACAAAAACTCTCTCTATCCGCTCCCCCCCCCCCCCCCACTCCAAAAAAAAAAAAAAAAAAAAGTGCACCCTCCCGCGTGAACCTGCTGATCCGCCCTTGGGTACCATTCAACGCTGCACTGCCATGCGACACTTGCAACTGCCCTTCGACATTGAACTACACTTCACTGCCATTCGATACCGCACTACACTTTATTCCCATATGACAATGCAGAGCCACTGGTACACCGGCACCAGTCTATCTATACAAAGGTAAAAGGTCACTGTGAAAGGGGACTCGCTTGATAAGCGCTTATCAACTTCCTGATGTTCTTTTCCACTACTTTGGGTTACATATTAACCCCAGTCCACCGGGAAAAATAAACAAAGCCTAGACGGAGAGCTCATGGACACCGTCCTCATAAAGCTGATCTCTGATTTCGAGAAAAGGGAGAGTTCTATCAGATTTCTAACGTTACTACTACAAATCGTTTTTAGCTACGAACCCTTTACCTGTATTTGTACCTCTCACAAAGGTGATCCAGAGAAAAGCGAGGTTCCCTAATGCTATTAAACCACATAACGACCGGAAGGTTAAATGGAAACCACATAACAAAGAGGAGGGGGAGGGGACTGACGCATGGGTGATGCTTTAAGAATATTAATGTCTTCCACACTTCAACTCACTTTTCTTTGAAATAACTTCTGCCACCAACTAATACAGTGAACAGCTCTTTCCGCTATTTAGGGAAGTCAAAAGTCAAGTCAAAAGTCAAGTCAAACGTCAACACATTTATTTGCCTAACCCAACGTGTTTGTTGTTGTTGTTTTTCTTTAAGGGAAGTAAACGTCTGAATGTGCAGAAATGTTCCCGGTAAAGAGCTAAAAATGGAGCTTAATTGCCAGATTAAAGCTATTTATCAACGAATGCGCATGTGTGTGTGTGTGTGTGTGTGTGGGTGTGGGTGTGTGTGGTTGTGTGGGTGTGTGGGTGTGTGTGTGTGGGTGTGGGTGTGTGTGTGTGTCAGAATGTGTGTAAGAAGAATGTCAGTAAGTAAGACGCAAAGAATGTGAAAATGACCCAAGCACAAGTATAAAAAAATAACATGAGAAAAAACACAAATCATTAACAAAGAACAAGAAAATTCAGGATTTTCCCTAAGAGTACATATTCAGGTTTTGTTTTTTTTATTTTTCTTACCATCATCATCCCATCCTCCACCTCTTCGTTCCCTACTTCTCTCTCCAACATCCTCCCCTCACTTGACCTCTCTCCACACACACACACACAAATACACACCCACACCCACACACCCACACAAAGTTCGATAACTTTATTACAACCAAAACCGTTAATTTAAAACAACGTGGTAATGAATTCAGGACAATTCGTCAATTACGCCACCCCGACCCTGAACCTTCTCCTGTTTCATACCCTTGTAAGATAAGATAAGATAAGATAAGATAAGATAAGATAAGATAAGATAAGATAAGATAAGATAAGATAAGATAAGATAAGATAAGATAAGATAAGATAAGATAATTTTGCACGGGTAAAAGAGTAAGCGCTGTATGCGCTTGTTTTACATCTTGCTCTTGGGGCTTGTAGCCAATTACTATTAAATGCAGGTCAATGTTATAACATTCACATCATGGAGCAAAAACAAATAAACAGACCTTGCAAAAATCATCCTTCAAGGCACGGTGCAAGAAGGCAGAAGAAGAGGAAGAAAAAAAAACGGTGGGAGGACAACATTCGAGCATGGACTGGTTTGACACTGAACGAAACCATGAGGGTTGCTGAGAACAGAGAAAGATGGAGTACGCTGGTTAAACGATCATCTGTGGTGCCCCAACGACCTTTGAGTTACGGAATAGGATATAATAGGATAGGATTCTTTGGTACGTAAACAAACTACTGTGTTGTGACCCTGCAGTGCATTTTTTAAATTTTTGTTTAAATTTTAATAACGAACCTTGATGCTAGTAGATCTAATATTATAAATAGGCACATAATAAAGAAATAAATTTATAGATTTAGATTAACATTGTACTTTGCAAAGAGGTCATATTTTTGGTTAAATCTTTCGTTTTCAGTTGGACAAAATTCATTGTGAATTTGAGAAAGAAAATATGTGAAAGTTAGGTCCAGGAACGTTGGTGTTTCAGCTCTAACGTTGAAAGCAGTGAACAAAGAAGGTGATTCAGATTTGCGACCACTGTTTGTAATGAATCAAACAAACTTTACTTTTTAAAAATTTAATTGTATCGCTTTTTGTATAGCGCTTTACGAGCCGCTCAAAGCGCTGGCCGATACAGGATCTAACTCAAACCGCCCGCGACGCCCACCCGCCGTCTTTGGGCGCATGGTCTGACGCCCGGACAACTGAGCACAATCCTGGGCAGCCAGGGAAGGGGGAGAAGGACCAAGTGCATGCTGGGTGTGTTCTTGTTACCGGCACTCACCCGTCTAGGACATGAGCGTCAGGATCTTTAAAGTCCGTTATGATGGAATGTATGTGAAATACAGACTAGACCTCGGTTTATACTCTCATCCGAAGGAGTACTTAAGCCATACGTTATATTTATAGAACCCATACTTGTAAAGTTATATATTACAATATTATTTATAGGGTCCTATACGTAGAACATTGTAACTCATTAATACTTATACGGCCCATACTTGAAACTCTGTAAATACAATTTGACTTACAACGACCCTAATTAACTGGTTTGTCAACATTGCTTCCATTATACAACGGTGTGAAGTTTGACCTGTGAAACTTTACTCAAGACAAATAATATAAGCACACATAATCTGGGAACACTTTTTAACACTAGCACAAAATGTACACTCAGGTAGACATCTACACGTTGAATTGAAAACCTTGTCACTAACGATCACTAACGTTATAACTGCAACGAAACCGTAACAGCAACAGCAGGCACAATCGCCATCACCACCACCAAAAACAACAACAGCAACAATACCATTACAACAACAACAACAACAACAGTTTAATTTTCCTTGAATAAAAATATTTGTTTAAACCAATTTACCTGGTATAGTCCAAAGCGATACACCCACCTCAACTAGGAACACTATGGACCATTACTGCGCTCTCTTGCGTCATATTAAAATGTTTAAAACAATTAAAATCACTAAGTCATTGAGGCCCCCAATCGAGGGGTTTAGCATACAGTCACAGTCTCTGATTATTGGGTCTGTTCTTTCTCGGAAGCCTACACTTGCGACACAACCATTAAGATAAAATCCACGAAATCCTTCCCTAAGACAAACGTTACCAAGCGTGGCGTGCGCTGAGGTATTTGGTGTACACTTGTGTAGACTGTAGACCTACTACTTCATTATTTTGGTCTTGAAAGGTGTGGGAGCGGAGATGAGTCGTATGGGATGGGGCGGAGGAGAGAAAGCGAGGGGGGGGGGAGTGAGTTATCACTAAGATAACGATCAGGACTTAGGCTTTGGGGTTTTATTTTTCTCTGAAAATGTTTGGCATATTTGAATGACAAGGCGCAAACTAAGAACAACATCCTGAATAATAAGAAAAATCCTTGCCGCACAAAATAATAATTCCCTTCCTTTCACCAGGCATAACAGAGTATCCGACCTTCGTGCAATGACTAAATGAAGGATGAGGGAGCAGGGGGGGGGGGGAAGGGGAAGATGTGTATACAGCAAATTCGGCTACGCTCTCTGTCTTTGAGGATGTTGTTCTTCGAGCTGGGGGAAATACGCATGATGTAATTCAAAGTAAAAGGAAATCGCAACGGCGAGATAATGATACAGGATAAGGAGTAAACGGGAAAGAAGAAGAAGAAGAAAGAAGAAGAAGAAGAAGAAGAAGAAGAAGAAGAAGAAGAAGAAGAAGAAGAAGAAGAAGAAGAAGAAGAAGAAGAATCCACATAGTGTAATTCAAAGTATAACAAAGAGAAACTCAATATAATTATAAAGAAGAACAAGGAGGAGAAGAAAAAGAAGAAGAAGAAGAAGAAGAAGAAGAAGAAGAAGAAGAAGAAGAAGAAGAAGAAGAAGAAGAAGAAGAAGAATCCACATAGTGTAATTAAAGTATAACAGAAAGAAACGCAATATAATGATAAAGAAGAACAAGGAGGAAAAGAAGAAGAAGAAGAAGAAGAAGAAGAAGAAGAAGAAGAAGAAGAAGTATCCATATAGTGTAATTCAAAGTATAACAAAAAGGAACGCAATATAATAATAAAGAAGAAGAAGAAGAAGAAGAAGAAGAAGAAGAAGAAGAAGAAGAAGAAGAAGAAGAAGAAGAAGAAGAAGAAGAGTACAAACCTCTAAATAAAGCAATAAACAAAACTAGGTAATGTTTTGGAGTTATACAACTTAGCATCATGGTTTAAGCCTATAGTAGGCTTACCTTTTATAATGTAACCCTAACTTGTGTCTTCGGATTGACTGCCGAGAAAACTTGCACAAGGGCGGTATTGAGTTAGAACCAGTCTCTTAAGAAATCGCCTGGTTGTCTTACATAGCGCACTTTAAGCTCACATAAATTAATAACTCAAGGCGTTTGACCATGCACCGAGTCAAACACTGGCATATGGCCAACCCAAGATAAGGGCACATCCGACCTTCCAAAGACACATCACCCGTGGTATGTTGGCACAGAATGAACTATCGACCCACCCCGACCATGCATTTTACAAGTCTAAAACCTTAAAAACTCCAATACAAAATATACGCATCTGACTGGCACAAACAACTGCTTTAAATTGAAATCAAATTGGGGGCCAAAATTAACAGGAAATCAAAACCCTCTGCTCACCTGCATGTGACTGTCACATTATCCAATACCGTCGACCACTATGAAACGGTGTGTGTAACGACAACTCACAAAGTGGAATGATGTCGTCTGCTTTTCTGTTTTATAAATACCTATAATATATATCTGCTAACTGCAACCGCACATACATTTTACTATGCAGAAGACCCGCAGTAAAGTAGTTTTACAACGCACAATAAATCGGATCTCATTGGTTGTGGTTCAATTCAACGTTCGGAAGTTTCACGTTTTAGCCTTGACACGCAGAAGTGAGAGACCGCGTTCTATGTCCAAGCCATGAAATTGAAAAAGTGTCTCCGGGATAACATAATGTTAATCACGCCTCCCCAATCAAACTGCATCCAGAAATGTGTGGCTGTAGACTGACACAACAAGGAAAATACAAACAGATAAGGCTATATCTTTGACTGTCGCAAGTTGAGTCAGGCTTATAAGCCACTGACTAAAACAATGAAACTGCAGTAAACAATGCCTCAGGACAAGAATAATGGCGATCACGATTCTTCAGTCACACTCGATTCCATACTGCGTATCTGAGACTTGCCGAGGCTTAGGTTCGCCTCTCCAGAGTTGCCGTGTGTTTCTTATCTGAAAAGGCGTCAAGCACACAGAGTCTCAACGTTTTTATTGTGCAGTAGTATGTCACGTTACCAACGTGAGAATTAAGACTTCCTCGTTGCTGTGCTGTTATGTAGGCTACAAAGTCAAAAAGTGCAAGTTTTTTTTATCAAACTCTATTCAGAGCAAGACATTGGGCCTTGGGTCTCTTATCTCTGAAGCGGGGCAAAAAAATCACTTGACATCGCATAAAATAACAGATGCGCCTTTCAATGGTAGTCAAACCATACACAAACGAACTGTTCAAGCCTTTTTCTTTAAAATAAAAAGTAAAATCTATTCCGGAAAACAAAACAGGCCTGCTTTTTTTTTATCTTATCACTACAAGCGAAGTGAGAGTCACGAGTTAACAGTGGGTCAACATTTTTTTCACGTCAAGCGAATTCCATTCAGGAGCATAATCACCGTGCTCGAATTATCCTATCTAGTTTACCTGTCAAACGAAGAAATATCTTGCTTTCGAAACGAAGAAATGCCTTGCTTTCAACTGAAGAAATGTCTAGCTTTCAAAGGAAGAAATGTCTTGTTTTCAAACGGAGAAATGTCTAGTTTTCAACTGAAGAAATATCTAGCTATCAAACGGAAGAAATGTCTTGCTTTCAAAGTAAGAAATATCCTTAAAATAAAGACTTGAAATATAAATTATAGCTTTGAAAAACGGAAAATACTAGTCTATCTAGCTTTCAAAGGAAAAAAAAACACCCACAGCTACTAGGAACAAGGATTTCACTGCGCTGCATGTAGCTAATGTGAAGTCAGCTTTTGCATCCTACTGTGCATTAAAAACTGTTAAAGTGTCACTCAGCCTAGCCTATCTGGCCCTCAGGCTATCCCGTGCACGTTTCCGCAATCAAACTCTATCCAGATATCTGTGTCTCTGTCTCTCAAACGATAAAATGATTAAAAGCACTGCGATAAACAACCTGTACGGAGTTGTTCTACACTGAAAACCCTGCCTACGTTTAACCCTTACTCTATCCCACCGGCATCCGAGGTCCCCTTCTCATGCTATCATCCACGCAGTCTCCTGCGTTAACTGATCCAGAACGTGCAGAAACAATGTGTCCAAGTTAAATTCACGCAAATGTTATAACCAATACCGTTCGCTGCCTTTTTTTTTTTTTAAATCGTGAAGTTGTGTCACTACCGACTGTGACAATAATTGTGAAATAAAGTTGGTTCTTGGTGATAACTTTTCATTTAAATTATTACAGTTCCTCCTCCCCCAAGGCTCTGGCCGATGCAGGATCAAACTCATGCCGCCTAAGGCGCCCATTTGCAGCCTTTGGGAGCTTGGTGTGAGGCACAGACAACTGAGTTACTTATTCAAGTAGGATCCACTTTTTTGCCACGCAGGAACGTAAGGTAAGATGTCTTAACCACTGCGCTGTCGCAACGTGCTGATTCCTGTAACTTTAATTTTGTTGTGCGTCGACACTGAGATGATCGTTAACAACCGTTATTGATCCAGGAAAACTACTGAGGCTGCTTGATTGATTACTCGTTGGTGGTGACTCGGTAGCCTGAGGCGTGACGACTTTGCAAAGACTATCGTTGTTAGTGCGCGTCGCAGTTATTATTGTGTGCGGTACAGCGGTGTCCCTGACCTTTATGCGTCTTGAGCAGCTCTTTAGGCTCAAAACGTGCGCTATGTAATACAGATACTGGGTTCCTTGCATTATGACTCCAGCACACGACAGAATTAATAAACCTAATACTTGGGTGATAATACATTTAACAGCCTAAGTACTGAATGCAATTCAAAAAAAAATTATTTTTTTTTGGGGGGGAGGCATATGCCATTTTAATGTAACAACAACAACAAAGGCCACAGTAATAGAGGCAACAGCGGCAGCATTAACATCACCATCATTAACTACTACAACTACACCATCATCACCAACTGCAGCAGCAGCACTACAACAACATTAGCTTTTGTTATGACCACAACAACAATGGCAACAGTTTTATAAAAAAATATTTTTAAAAAAAACATACACACACGTCGATCATCAACAAGTGTTACAACAATACCATCACCGACAGCAGCAACAACCACCAAAAGCAAACCTCACATACCACAAATCACCCGCTGACATTTTTGTATGTCACTGGGTCTCCTAGCTGCTATTGATTGACTCTGACAAGAATAGAATAACCGACAACCACTCTAACAAACTCAAAAATTAATGAAGTTAAAGGTCATAAGAAGTAAGAAAGAAAAAAAAGTAAGAAATGAAAAAATACAGAAATAAAAGAAGGAAGAAAGAAAAAAAGAAGAAAAAAAAAATAAAAAATAAAGGAGGAAAGAAATGAAGAAAAAAATAAATAAAAAAAAGAAATAAAAAAGGAAGAAAAGAAGGAAGAAATAAAAAAGAAATAAAGAAATAAAAAAAGGAAGAAAGAAATGTGTCACGAACTGGCTAGCTTTAACTCTGCCCATTGACTATTTAGCCATGTGTAGTATTTGTAACAGTAGAGAGTTAGTATATTACACAGCAGACCACACACCGCGAGCCCGACCCACACATCGCAGTGACTCAGCACTTGAGCTTTGAATCGGACCGTTTTAACCAATCAGCAGCAGGCTCAGTGGGTAGAGCAGTTTGACTGTGTCAGATCTTAGCACAGTTTGAATCAGTCGTGTGTGAGACGAGGTAGAGTCAACATCTCCACAGCTAGAGAAATCTCTACACTCATAGACCAGGAAGCAGGACTTAGGAATCTTAGAATTCTCTCAAGTCATCACGGGCCTGAACTTGTCAAACAGGTAAATGAACACCCTTCTGTTTCATCGTGATATATTTATATTATTGTTGAAATTATGTTTGTGGAATTTGCTATGCATAAATGTGAATTGTTAATCCGAATTTGCGGTACCACGTGGAAGAGCCGAGCACGAGGCGAAACACGACCGGTTGCGCCGCCATGTTGTATCCCGTACGGAACCACTGTTGTTTAACTTATATGTATGTTTGCAGACCAGTGGCTGTACCACTGAATGTTTATATTATTATTAATTCTGTATGTGTATAGTTAGACACGATTTATATTTATGTATGTATAGGAATTTAGAGTGAGATTCCAGGAACATTCAATGAAAGAGAAGAAGGTCTAGATCTCTATCTGACTAGGTTTGAGCGTCTAGCAACAGAGTACAAACTAGATCCCACTCATTGGTCTTTTAAGCTTAGTCAAGGGCTTAGAGGAAAGGCTTATGACATCTACAGTAAGCTACCGACTGACAGAGTGACTGACTATCACAAAGTAAAAGAGGCACTCCTAACGGGATTCGAACTGACAGGAGAATGCTACCGGCAAAAGTTCCGCACCAACCGGAGAGTGAAAGGAGAGAGCTATGCGCAGTTCGCGGATCGGTTGTCCACAATGCTGGATAAGTGGATTAGCCAGTCAGCCACGGCTAAGACGTATGATGGACTGACAGAACTGTTAGTATGGGAACAGCTACGGGAAACCATGACCCCCGAGCTGAGGACATTCTCAGTAGAGCAGGGCGCGGAAAGACTGGAGGATCTGGTCAAGGTCGCAGATAGGTACGTGGCCGCACACGGAGAAGCCCAGAGCTTCAGGCGAGACCTAAAGCCTAACGGGAAAGAGGCACAGAAACGAAGCCCTAACCGGGAAGAGCGCACCGCGAATAAGCCGAATAACCCCAGACCTGGGCAAAATAAAGGACCCAACACGGAATTCGGGAAAAGAGGTCCCGCAGAACAGAGACGGTATTGTTCGTTCTGCAACAGAAACAATCACTCCACCGCAGAATGTTTCAAGTTGGCCGCACAACGTAGGGAAGAGCGCGAAAGCCGGCCAGCGCACAGAGTTCTAACTCAAAGTAGCGGTAACAAGCCACACACGATCGGAGATCACCCATCGGTGACAGACACGGTCAAGGTCAACGGAAAAGAAGCGAACTGTCTGTATGACACAGGTCTATCATACGACGCGATAGTCAGCGAATCTCTTGTAGCGCGCGCGGACTTGACAGACAAGACAGTCGACTTACAAGGAGCAGACTTGACGAAACCGACGACTACTTGCCCAATAGCATGGATCGAAGTAGAGAGTAGGTACGTCACAGGACGAATCCAAGCAGCTGTTTTACAGAAACCCCTGTATGATCTAGTGCTAGGTTGTAGGTATGTGTTCTTAGGCACGCCCCCTAAAACTGTAGAGATAGCTGCAGTGCAAACCAGGGCCCAAGCTAAAACCCAACCACCCCAGCCCGAGTTCGCTCCGAATCCAGGACTCGAAGAGATCAAAACAGCACAGAAAGAAGACACCTCGATAGCGAAGTGCTTCCAGAAGCTACCCAAGGCGCACACACCCCCGCACAAGGGAGACTTCTACATGGAAGAGGGAGTTCTACATCGACAAGGAGATGGAGATCACACCCAACTAGTACTACCAGCCACCCTTCGAGCCCAAGTACTAGAATTAGGCCACAGCATGCCACTCAGCGGACACATGGGAATTGGAGCCACAGTGCAGAGAATCAGCGCACACTACTATTGGCCAGGAATCACGGAGGATGTCAAGCGCTACGTGAAATCTTGCCACCAATGTCAACGATATTCCCCGCGACATCACACCGTACCAGTTACCTTAGGACCATCGGTAGTAGTCGGCGTGCCATTCCAGCAAGTCTCAGTAGACATAGTAGGACCACGGCCCATGACCAAGAAGAGGAACAGATTTCTACTCACACTCGTCGACGCATGTACGATGTGGTGCGAAGCAGTCCCGTTGCCAGCGATCGACACCAAGAAGATTGCAGATGCACTCATCGCCATCTTTACCAGAGTCGGATTCCCGGACAGCATTAGAACGGACAACGGATCTCAGTTCACCGGCCGCCTGATGCAAGACGTGTTCGAGTTGATACAAGTTCATCACATTCGCACACCACCATACCACCCAGCCAGCAACGGACAAGTAGAAAGACTGAATGGAACCCTTCTCACCATCCTCAGGAAAGTCGCCGACGACAATCCAGAAGCGTGGGACACCTACGTGAATGCGGCACTGTTCGCATACCGAGAAACGCCCCATGCAGCCACAGGCTACACCCCGTCAACTTTGCTTTTCGGCAGACCTCTAGCAGGACCGCTAGAAGCCCTACGCAGAAGTTGGACGGAGGCCAAGATAGACGACACACCAAGAGGTGCCACCAAGTACGTCGCAGACCTGCAGGAAACCCTCAAAGCAACGTGGAAGAAAGCGGGTGAAGCACTGAAGAAGGCAAGAGCCCGTCAGGCGAAGTACTACAACCGCCACGCGAAGGACAGAGAACTGCAAGTCGGCGATCAAGTGCTACTCTTACTTCCAAGTGGAACCAACAAGCTGGACATCGCTTGGAGAGGACCGTACCGGGTGACTGCCAAGAAATCCAAGACAGTCTACCAAGTAGAGGTGAACGGGAGAGCCCGATACCACCACATCAATCTCCTCAAGAAGTATACGGACAGACCAGCGACCCCCAGCACACACACATGGATGGCCATCGCCATCGCGGAAGAAGCTCATCCACAACTACAACAGCATCGCCGTACCACTGACAAATGGAACCCGGAAAATCGCCCCGGACAAAGTAGTTTGGACAGCGGAATGCGAGACAGCATTCCAAACACTCAATGACAGAATGACATCGGCGCCAGTACTCCACCTACCCGATTTGACTCAGCCATTCGTTCTTCGCACCGACGCAAGCGACTTAGGCCTCGGAGCAGTACTGCTACAGCGCGACCCCAAGAATGCAGAGACGCTATTCCCTGTCGCCTACGCCAGCAGAAAATTGAGACCCGCCGAGACCCACTACGCCACGTCGGAGAAAGAATGTCTTGGACTAGTCTGGGCCATACAGAAATTCCAACTCTACCTGTATGGGACCCACTTCACAGTTCAGGTGGACCACCAACCACTATCGTTCCTGGCAGCCTCCAAGTCTTTGAACTCTCGCCTGATGAGATGGGCACTCACCCTTCAGGCGTACTCATTCCAAATCGAGTACATCCCCGGCAAAGAGAACCACGGAGCCGACTACCTCAGTCGCCATCTCGTGGAGGACACAGCAGCTGTCGCCCACCCAACACAACTAAGGGCCACAGCACCAGAATTCGTCCCCGCCCAGTAATACCCTGTCACTAGTGTCCATAGCTACCTGGCACAGCATTGCAGCTCAGGTAGAGCAACTTACTTAGTTTGTAAATAGGACCCTAGGATAGTGCAGAGTTAAACTAGGCTCTGTAGTAGAAAAAGGTCGAATCCAGTAGTCATCGCCTTTTTTCAGTTGAGGGAGCCTGTCACGAACTGGCTAGCTTTAACTCTGCCCATTGACTATTTAGCCATGTGTAGTATTTGTAACAGTAGAGAGTTAGTATATTACACAGCAGACCACACACCGCGAGCCCGACCCACACATCGCAGTGACTCAGCACTTGAGCTTTGAATCGGACCGTTTTAACCAATCAGCAGCAGGCTCAGTGGGTAGAGCAGTTTGACTGTGTCAGATCTTAGCACAGTTTGAATCAGTCGTGTGTGAGACGAGGTAGAGTCAACATCTCCACAGCTAGAGAAATCTCTACACTCATAGACCAGGAAGCAGGACTTAGGAATCTTAGAATTCTCTCAAGTCATCACGGGCCTGAACTTGTCAAACAGGTAAATGAACACCCTTCTGTTTCATCGTGATATATTTATATTATTGTTGAAATTATGTTTGTGGAATTTGCTATGCATAAATGTGAATTGTTAATCCGAATTTGCGGTACCACGTGGAAGAGCCGAGCACGAGGCGAAACACGACCGGTTGCGCCGCCATGTTGTATCCCGTACGGAACCACTGTTGTTTAACTTATATGTATGTTTGCAGACCAGTGGCTGTACCACTGAATGTTTATATTATTATTAATTCTGTATGTGTATAGTTAGACACGATTTATATTTATGTATGTATAGGAATTTAGAGTGAGATTCCAGTGGAACCCGGAAGTAGCAGAATGTTCGTCGCTTATGTATAGAGATGTGGAGCTATCACTGAGGGCTACTTTGGCTTTCAGTGAGACGCTCTGCACAAACCGATTATTCAGGGTTGTGCAGAATTTCGTCTCTTATATTACAGACGAGCTATCCCGAGCTATCCCGAGCTATCCTGTGCACCCCACTCCACAGAAACGACTAGTTGGGGGAGGAGACTCTGCCGCACAAGACGGAAAGAGCCACCCGGAAAACTCCCTGTCAGACCCCACAGCGTGGCAAGGGAACCCAACTACACAACGACACAGGTGGACCAGAAGCTACCTCACAGAAGGACTTCGAACCCCCACTCATGAGTTAAGTGCATAACACGAAGGTGCACTTAAACTGATCATAGCAGGACCACAGTAGTCCAACTCTTCAGAAACTGTAAAACGGACCACAGTAGTCCAAATCTACATGAAATATTATAGCAAGTGCCCGAGGAAGAAAAACAGCTGCCTAGACTATCAGCGATCGAACTATTAGCAGTGACTGAGACTTTTTAAGTTAGATTAGTACTTAGAGAATCTTGTATAGAGTAGAAGAAATAAATGTGTGATTTTAACTGTTATCAAGTGGCTGGAGTACATATGATTCATAGCCGTGTGAAAGCTAGTGTGACAGTAATCTTTTACCATTTTTCTATCTATTTCTGTACCCCAACCTTAACACAGAACGAGCTAAACAAATAAATTTATTAAAGTAATTCATAGGGTGACTTACTAGCAGTTCCCACCGAATAAACGTGAGGGTCCATAATTCCATTGTGCAGAGCCCATAAACCCCACGTGACAAAATGAAGAAAAAAAGACAGAAAGAAAGAAAGAAAGGAATGAAGAAAATACCAAAGAAAAAAAGAAAGAAAGAATTAAAAAGGAAAGGAATGAAGGAAGAAAAACATTAAGAAAGAAAGAAAGAATTTAAAAAAGAAAGGAATGAAGGAAGTAAGAAACAAATAAAGAAGTAAAAAAATGAAAGAAAGAAAGGAACAAAGAAAGAAAGAATTAAAAAAATTAAAAAGAATTAAGAAAAAAAATTAAGAAAGAAAGAAAGAATTAAAAAAAGAAAGAAATGAAGGAAAAAATAAATTAAGAAAGAAAGAATTAAAAAAGAAAGGAATGAAGGAAGAAAGAAATTAAGAAAGAAAGAAAGCAAGAAATTAAAAAAGAAGAAAAGAAAGGAAGAAAGGAAGAAATTATGAAAGAAATAAAAAAGAAAGAATTAAAAAAAGAAAGAAATGAAGTAAGAAAGAAATTAAGAAATAAATAAAAAAAGAAAAGAGGAAAGAAAGAAATTTTAAAAAAAGAAAGGAAAGAAGGAAGGAAGAAATTAAGAAAGAAAGAACAAATTTAATAAAAACAGGAATGAAGACAAAAATTAAGAAAGAAAGAATGAAAGAAAGGAAGAAATTAAGAAAGAAATAAAGAAAGGAAAGCAGGAAGAAATTAAGAAAGAAAGAAAGAAAGAAAAAGAATTAATGAAAGAAAGGAAGAAAAAAAAGAAAGAATTAAAGGAAGAAAGG
>CM072521.1:17832259-17984759 GCA_036898135.1 Oncomelania hupensis | reverse complement strand
TTAGGTCCAGCGGACTCTTCCGAGCCAAATCAGTACCGGACAACCCCCGATCCACATAAAAGATCTGCTGAAACAACCCTAGTGGGAAAATTGAACGCCCTCCACCGGCCAGTCACTTTACAATAAAGACATCCCACGCAGGGGACGGCTGAGGCTTTACCCCAACTACTCGAACCCCCGGTTACAAAAACAAAATAGAATACAAACATCATTATAAATTATCAACAAAACATATACATATAAAATGCCTATAATGCTAAATAATAACATCATAGGAAGCCCTAGTGACCACCCGGCAAAAAGCGTCCAACACTCCCAAGCTGATCCAACAGACCTCATACACAAACAAGGAGTCTTATCCAGGAAGAGTTTTCAAGAAAAAAGGTAGGTCATTGATCTAGCGAAGAAGAAGATAGTATAGCAGAGTGATAGGACAGAGCAGGAATGGGAAAGAGTAAATGAGGAAGACAGCGACAGTGGGAATTTAAAGCATTAAATTTCCAGAAAGTGGGGATACTATTTATACTGAAACCCCCGGCACCCCAACGGAGGTACTGTTGCCGCAGTGAATTGGTCAGGCCTACAAAGTCAAGACAGGTTTTCAACTGGGGCTTTCACTTTTCCCTTTTATAGGTTAGAACAATCTACAGTGGCAAGATTGCTCATGACCCCAAGGGGTTAGTCTCAGCTACGCTGCATGCATTCAATATAGCTGGTATAATAATAATAATAATAATAATAATAATAATAATAATAATAATAATAATAATAATAATAATAATAATAATAATAATAATATTACTACTACTACTAATAATAATAATATTACTACTACTACTACTACTACTACTACTACTACTACTACTACTACTACTACTACTAATAATAATAATAATAATAATAATAATAATAATAAATTGATAAATAAATTAATAATAATAATAATAATAAGAAGAAGAAGAAGAAGAAGAAGAAGAAGAAGAAGAAGAAGAAGAAGAAGAAGAAGAAGAAGAAGAAGAAGAAGAAGAAGAATAATAGTTTTAAAAAAAAACTAGGTTGAAAGAGATAAAACACACCACAGCTTAAATAAAGATTGTCCATACTTGTATTTCGCTGAAGGACCTTGCGTCAGAAGGGACACGCCAACCTACACTATAGCTAAACATTCCACCAACAATTCAAACCACGCCGTATGCCAACTTTTAAGAGGAGTAATGTTATGTAGCTGTCCTATCGCTCCCCTTAAACCCCTGCGGAAAAAACAAGGTTATGTCATATAATCCCTTTCGCTTGGTCGAAAATTGCTTACTTCTGAATGAACATTTAAGTTTGATTTAGGTTTAACGTCTACACCCACCAGTTAGTGTTATAGCAGACGAGGGCAGCAACGCAAGCTTACACTCCTATTCGATTCTATTGTTGAGTAGTTAGTTTCTTTTAACCCATTTGCTACCACGATCCCATATATGGGATCACGTGAATCCAATGTGCTCAGTGAGCACATTGGATTCACGTGATCCCATATATGGGGTCGTGGTAGCAAATGGGTTAACCGTTCTTATATAATTATATGGCCGCTTTTCCAGCTCAAGAGCAGGTGCTCAAAGCAAAGGCCTTGGCCAATCAATACAGGATCTAAGAAGAAGAAGAAGAAGAAGAGGAGGAGGAGGAGGAGGAAGAAAACAACCATGCACCCCTCTCTTGCGCAAACTTCACTCGTTACCTGTTTTAAAAGGGATAAAGTACATGTATAAAGCAGCCTGTATTTGCTACAATATCATCACTGGATCAGCTCCCGAATATCTTAATGAGTTAGTCACTCTGTGCACTCCTTCTCGCACCCTTCGCTCTTCGAGCGATACTCGACTCCTCCGCCAAGGCCGCTACAAACGGAAATCACATGGTCTCCGCTCTTTTTCTGTCTATGGACCTAAGCTCTGGAACTGTGATGATATCCTGGAGAAAATACGCTTATCTTACAATGGGAGTAAGACCTGTAGATAGATGGGGTGTTAAGCTACCTCTATCAGACGTTCTTTACCAAGATTCCAAAGCGATGTGAGAGACTAGATCACGGTGCTTGGTCACATACAAATTTATATTTGATATCGGGTTTTAAAGTATCATTGGCTCACTTTTTTTTTAAAAAAAAAGAAGCTTTTTGATAGTCAAATGACTAGTTTAATGGATCTCAAAGGAAGAAGAGCTAGTGGACACATAACAATACAAATAGAGTGACACCAGTCGTATTTATATGATTTCAACTTTTATATTTTCAACACAAATTCTAACATGACTTTAATTAAATGTAAGTTAATAACTATAACTGTTCAATGTGCTGGGCAATTTCTTTAGCAGTTCTTCCTCATTACTTGCTAAGCATTCCTATGTTTGGATGGTATATTATTGTTCTGAGTAATGGTTGACTTCAGTTGCAGTTGAGAAGGACTTAGCTTCTCAGTTTCTGTGAGTGCTTGAGTCTGGTGGTCACTCTGAGGGAGTCTGGTTACTCTCAGGATGATCGGGCGAATCTTGTAGATACGGGGCTGGTTGTGGCGAGGTAGATTCAAGATGATCTTCTTTTCTACGGGAGCAAGCGTCATGCGTTGATTCCACAAACCGTCCCAGAGCTGAATTCTAGTCTCTGGGAATCGTGAAACTGTCTCTAGTCTATCACTTTCTTGTTGATGGCTGAGGATTATTGTTCACCTCAGATCGCTCCTTGTTTAGACCCTCTTCGTTCCAAGCTTCGCGTGTGACTACCCGGTTAATGTAGGGTTTACGTAGAATATACAGGAGTCGCTATGTCATCTCCACCCAATCATCTCGTTCTCGCGACTACGGGAAGGTTTTATCAAAATTCTCTACTTTCCTGTCCTGCTTCTGGGCCACTACCTGTTATGTCTCAACTTCGTGTCAGAGGAGACTCGCAGGGTAGATCTTAGAGTGAATATAATTCGCATGGCTATTAAGCGGTCAAGTGACCCTGGTCAGATGTCTGATCTGAGTAAGCTAACTGACATTCTTACTAGCAAGTTCTGCTTGATGGTATCGGGAGTGAACGTTTCAAGAATGTTAATTTAACATCTGCGAACCTTCCCTTTAGAGAGCTGGTAAATTAACGTCAGGTTTTGTTCAATACTATATGTGTATCTCTAGGCTGAGTTACCACATCTTTGTCGTCAACATTTCGTATATTACAGGAACTCTCTTCCTTCCAATGTCAGACACTTTCCTTCAATTCAAAGTTTTAAAAGCAACATGAAAACCTTTCTCTTTCAGCAGCACTTAACATAATTTAAATGTTTTCTTCATTTATTATTCTTGTTTAGCCTAGTGTGTTTCTGTGTGTGTCGTGTGTCTGCGTGTGTGCATGCATTTCTAGGCTGTCTAGTATTATATATAAAACATGAATGTATGTTTAGATGAATGTTGGTGTGTGCGCGCCTAGATCCGCAGGGGAGGCGCCTTACAAATGATGATGATGATGATGATGATAATAATAATAATAATAATAATAATAATAATAATAATAATAATAATAATAATAATAATAATAACAATAACAATAACAATAATAATAATAATAATAATAATAATAATAATAATAATAATAATAATAGATAATATTCCCAAATCGGAGTCAAAGCGCGACAATCTGTAACCAACATACACGTTTACATGTTACATACACACCTACATACACAACAAACACACATTAACCATTTAAACATGTGGTGTCAAAGGCATTATATTGCTATTAAAAGACGGAAAGGAAACCAAAATTCTTTTTAAAAATTTGAGATAAACTGCATCCAATATTATTATTGAAGGGAAGGAGGAAACCGGAGTACCTGGAGAAAATCCCATCGGTAGCCCGAAAGTCTCGTACCGAAAACACGCAAGTTCCTCCGACGGTGGGACTCGAACCCGCGACCTTCGGCCTAGGAGACCGGCGACTAACCAACAGCTGCCTCTAGGCCACCCCTCGATCTAAACTCAAAGCTGCCAGAGGTCCCCTCTTGACGCCTTAAATCGGCGCAACGCCTGGCGGCCCAGAAAGCTGAGTACTCAATCCTAAAGACAACTGTTGACCGCAATCCCCTTTTCCTCGGGCGAAACTCCTTCGTGTATTTTACACTTTTGTTTTGTCTTTTATAGATACAGCTACACGTAAGCAAAATCAATAGAAATAACAACAATCAAAACAACAACAACAACAACACACACACACGCAAATCGCGCGCGCACACACACACACACACACACACACACACACACACACACAGTCCTTTGTTCTCGAGCGAGACCACTTGTTCTTTCTTCATCTTGTATTTTGCTCTAAGACCTTCATAGAGCCCACAAAGGCTAAAAAGAAAGAAAAAAAATCATACATGTATACACAACAGTGTTAAAAGTCCCTTTTTCTGGAGCGAGACTACTACTACTACTACTACTGCTACTACTACTACTACTACTACTACTACTACTAATAATAAATAATAATAATAATAATAATAATAATAATAATAATAATAATAATAATAATAATAATAATAATAATAATAATAATAATAATAATAATAATAATAATAATAATAATAATAATAAGGGTATTTATATAGCGCTTTTTCCTAATGACATCAGTTCAAAGTGCAGATGATTCTTTGCGAAATCATACATGTATAAACAATAGTGTTAATAGTTCTTTTTTCTGGAGCGAGACAAATGATTCTTTGCGAAATCATAAATATAAACACGACAGTGTTAATAGTCCCTATTTCTGGAGCGAGACTACTTTAATTTATTCTTGCGTTTCTACTGTTCAGTTTTTAATGTTGTTTGCCGCTCTGATCTAGATATGACCCATCTGGTCAGGAACGCACAAACCCTTTTTTTTAATTTTGATAATTAATTACACAATTATGCATACACACACATTATAATTATTGGAATAACCTACCTAAATGTTTGTAACTTTGGCAGGTGAAAATGAAAAAAATTACTACTACTACTACTACTACTACTACTACTACTACTACTACTACTACTACTTCTACTACTACTACTACTATATTCACCCGATCCTCATCTATTCAGACTCCTTTAAGGTTAAACCTCTCCTGGCCTAGGCTCTGTCAGATGTGCATCGGGTGCATGTACTATTACTACTACTACTAGAACTACTACTCCTACTACTACTGGAACAAAAAGAACCTCATCAAAACTGCCGTATGTCTATAGACACTTGCAAAATATATTGCATCAAGTCCCCTTTTTTGGAGCGAGACTACTTAACTTGTGTGTGTATATATTTTCAGTTAGCCTTCATATATATGACGCGGGTTAAGTTAGACATGCACACAGATTTTTTTTTAAACATCGATAAACTATGACATCTGTGACTTTTATGTGCAGACACGAACCCACTCATGCTACTTCATTAACCTGGACTAAAACGCCCCTTCATAATGTCAAAGGTTTGGATAATGACATTTAGAACAATGAAACGAGTAGGCAGATTAATTAATTAATTAATTAATTTATTTATTTATTTATTTACCCCAAGCGAACTATTGGCAATATCTTGGCTTATGTTGACATGTTGGATATTATGTATTTTATTATATTGTTGTAAATTATACATTGTTGCCTCAGAAACTTCACTGGCTGCCTGTAAAATTCCGCCTCCAGTATAAGATCTTTGTTTTTGCCTTCCGT
Source organism: Oncomelania hupensis (assembly GCA_036898135.1). NCBI lineage: Eukaryota > Metazoa > Mollusca > Gastropoda > Littorinimorpha > Pomatiopsidae > Oncomelania > Oncomelania hupensis. Next base: position 17,979,038 of record CM072521.1, on the reverse strand, counting down.
TTCTTTGAAGGAACTCTCCCAGCGAATCTTTCCAACTCACTTGTAGCCTACCGGACAGCCCGCATTCTCCGATCTTCCACAGAAAAGCTGTTGAAAGTTCCGCGTCGAAACCTGAAAACTGTTGGCGAGAGCGGTTTCAGTTTCACTGCTCCATCTCTCTGGAATGCATTTCCTGTCGGTCTGAGAAACTTGGAAAATATTTATATATTTAAAGCCCAACTGAAAACATACCTTTTTCACTTAGCTTTCGATTAACTTACTCGCATCCCCCCTCCCCACCCTACCCCTCTTTCATCTTATGGGGAGTCTTATGTATAACATAACAATATTTATGTTTCGTTGTTGGTAGATGTACCTCCATATATACATGTAATTCTTTTGTACATCGTGAGTGAATGCGTGTGTATGCGCAATGAGTCTTTGTGAGTTTTGTGCTATATAAATGTTATTCATGATTATTATTATTATTATTATTATTATTATTATTATTATTATTATTATTATTATTATTATTATTATTATTATTATTATTATTATTATTATTATTAAATAGTTGCTCTGTTTTGACATTTTGGATAATTATTTTGTTTTATTTCATTGTTGTAAATATTTTTTTTCCATTCTGTGTTGATTTTGTTTCCATTTGTAAACAGCTTGATGGACGTTCGTTTGTTTGCCCCTTGTACCCAATTTCTTTATAAGCGCTTTGGAGTTTGAATGAAGGAAAAGCGCTATACAAATCATACATTATTATTATTGTTATTAAAATAGTATAAATGGTTATAATGCTTGTTCTTCTTGCTGTGTAGGATATGCCTTCATTGTATGAAGAATTTGAAGACTTCAGCAAGGATTTGCACATCAGCTAGCACTATGTGGCTCAAAGGGCTGCTCAGGGTGCAAGTCACTGCACGTGCATATATGCCGTTTGTAGTGCACTGATACTTGCAGGAAAGAGATCATGCCCATTTCACACACGCTTATTGCATGTTTGTGTGCGAGAATCCCGCCACCGACCGCTGATGTAAACCATCACGATCGAAGTTAGACCAACCTTTAAGTGAGTTTCCTACTATGCAGTCATTAATGGTCAAACGATACAACATGCCGATAACCACATCGAGAACAAACAGCCGCTGATACAGTAATTGCGTAGAGTCACACAAATATAACTTCAGGTTTTCCGCGCCTGTAGATTTATTATGTATTCCAAGGGCGGAAATAGTTAGTTAGTTATTCATTGCTTGCATGGTCCAGCGGACTGCAAGGAGCCGAATTAGGACCACAAAATCAAGACCACAACTTGGCTGAAAGATGACTCGCCCCTGATCCGCATAAAAGATCTGCTGAAACAACCCCAGTAGTAACAACGAAGGCACTCCACCAGCCGGTCACTTTACAATAAAGGCATCCCACGTAGGGGACGCTGAGGTTATACTCTAATTTATCGAACCCCCGTTTACAAAAACAAAATAGAATACAAACATTATAAAATATCAACAAAACACATACATTTAAAATGACTACATTGTTAAATAATGATATCATAGTAAGCCCTAGTGACCATTTAGCACAACGCGTCCAATATTCCCAATCTGACTCAACAGACCTCATAAACAAATGAGGAGTTTTGTCCCAGAAGATTTTTCAAGAAAGAAGGTAGGTGACTGGTCTAGCGAAGAAGAAGATAGTATAATAGATAGAACAGAGCATGAATGAGAAAGATCAAATGAGAAATACAGCGACAGCGGAAATTTAAAGCACTACAGTACATTTCCAGAAAGTGGGGATACTATTTATACAGAAACCCCCGGCACCCCACGGGGGAGTTAGATCCTATATCGGCCAGCGACTTGAGTAGAAAAAAGCGCGATATATAAGAACGATTTAATAAAATTGGGAAAAAATCAACATTTTATAGCGTGAATTAGGTAATATATAGTTTTTTTTCCGCAATTTTGATCTCAAACTCATGAGCACTTTAAAACATGTCCTTATAGCTGTTTCTTTGACACTCCTTGCTAAAGCTTTGTTCCAGTTCTCCAGTGCGGCTTTGTTAAGCTGCCTTGGTGTACCTGTCCTGGTCAAGGGTAGGTGACCTCACAGTCACAGAATATCTGCAACCTACTGAGGTCTCCGCCTAGTTAGGAGTTTGGATGTGTTTTGATTGTCAATGCTAGCAGAAGAAATAAAAAGTAAAAGCCAAACAAATTTTTTAAATTTTTTGTGTGGATAATAACGATGCACCTATTTCCTCACCAATGTGGAGCGAGATTCAGGTTGCTTTCTCAGCGAAAGCGCGGCAGTCGCAAAGCAATGCCACCCAGAACAAAGGGGAATATGACGTAATGCTTTCAGTGATTTCTTTTATTATTATCTTTTTTAAAATTTAAATCTGACACTCTCAAGTCTATGTATGACATAAGCGTCAGGATCTTTAAAATCTACGAGCACACACTTAACTCCGTTTTATCATATCGCATAAAAAAAGAAGAAAAGAAGAAAAAGAAAAAAAAAAGGTCAGTTTGAAAGAGTTTAAGACGGAACGCCGCTGTTTGGTTGAGTCAAGGTAACTCGGTGGCTAATGGCTTGGCCCTGGACACTCAGAATGATTCACCACCACCTCAGCAGAACTTAAACAATGTTGACAACTCACTGTCCTTTCTCCAACCTAACACGTACATTATCTACAGTTCTCGAATCTAGGCCAGTTTTATGAATAAGAGGGCAAGGTCCTGTCTGAGGATGCAGGTTAAAAATTCAGATGTCTGAGGCTGCAGGTTAAAAATTCAGATGTCTGAGGCTGCAGGTTACAAAGTCAGATGTCTGAGGATGCAGGTTACAAAATCAGATGTGTGAGGAAGAAGGTTACAAAGTCAGATGTCTGAGGATGCAGGTTACAAAGTCAGATGTCTGAGGATGCAGATTAAAAAGTCAGATGTCTGAGGATGCATGTTACAAAGTCAGATGTCCGAGGATGCGCCAGGTTAAAAAAGTCAGACGTCTGAGGATGCAGGTTAAAAAGTCAGATGTCTGGGCGCTTAAGGCAGTAAGCGAGCGCCTCATGCGGCTTGAGATAGATCCTGCAATTGGTCAGCACCTTGAGCCGCTCTTGAATGTGGAATAGCGCTATATAAGATCGGTTACCCAAAAATAACGGTGGATGCTGAAGAAAGACGGATTGGTAAAGAGTTCGTCTTACCTCTCAAAGACCGATGCTTAATTGATTCATGTCATGTATTTTCGTATTCTGATCAAGGGTTGAAACTCACTTTAATATTAATTTAAAATAAAGGAAAGTAAAGGTGTTAGTGTTATTGATGATGATGATGATGATGATGATGATGATGATGATGATGAAGATAGTAGTGATGATGTTGATCATAATGATGGTAGTGATGATGATGATAAGGATGGTAGTAACGATGATGATGATGACGATGGTTGTGATTTAGTACTGACGGTGGTGTTGGGCGGTGACGACAAGGCCTGATATCAAGAAGCACACGTACACACTTCTAGTGAACAGAACATGAAAAAAAAACAGAAATGAGAAAAAGAGAGAGAGAGAGAGAGAGAGAGAGAGAGAGAGAGAGAGAGAGAGAGAGAGAGAGAGAGAGAGAAAGAGAGAGAGAGAGAGAGCGAGAGAGAGAGAGAAAGAGAGAGAGAGAGAGATAGTTTTTCATTGCTTAAAGGGTCCAGCGGATTGCAAAGAGCCGAATCAGGACCACAAAATCAAGATCACAACTTCGCTGAAAGCGGACTCACCCCTGATCCGCATAAAAAAATCTATCGAAACAACCCTAGTGGTAATACTGAAGGCACTCCCCCAGCCGGTCACTTTACAATAGACATCCCACTCAGGGGACGCTGATGCTATACTCGAATTTATCGAACCCCCGTTTACAAAAACAAAATTGAATACAAAGATCATTATAAAATATCAACAAAACACATACATATAAAATGCCTACATTGCCAAACACCATATGAAGCCCCAGTGACCATTTGGCAGAAAGCGTCAAATATTCCCAAGCTGATCCAACAGACCTCACACACAAATGAGGCGTTTTGTCCCAGTAGAGTTTCAAGAAAAATGGTAGGTGACTGGTCTAGCGAAGAAGAAGGTAGTATAGTAGATTGATAGAACAGAGCAGGAATGAGAAAGAACAAAGGAGAAAGGAGAAAGACAGCGACAATGGGAATTTAAAGCACTAAATTTCCAGACAGTGGGGATACTATTTATACTGAAACCCCCGGCACCCCAACGGGGTGGGGGAGGTGAAAGAGAGAGAGAGAGAGAGAGAGAGAGAGAGAGAGAGAGAGAGAGAGAGAGAGAGAGAGAGAGAGAGAGAGAAAGAGAGGAAGAAGAAGAAGAAGAAGAAGAAGAAGAAGAAGAAGAAGAAGAAGAAGAAGAAGAAGAAGAAGAAGAAGAAGAAGAAGAAGAAGAAAGTACTGAAACTGTTATTTGTAGACTAAAAAACAAATATCCGAAAAAAAAGACTTAAATATTTACAAGAAAACATTGTATTTAAACGCACAAACAAGTTTAATGCCAGTTTTAATCACCATAAGCAAAAGGCTGGACAAATTACAACATAAGAATAATGTTTCACAAGGCGTGCAATGTTGATGCTTAACACATCGTTAGCAAATTACAAATGAAGTACACCCACACATTGTACAGCAACTCTTTTCAAATGCATTCATGCACACATACATGCAAAATGACGTCCACACACATTCATGTCCATGTCCGCACCAAACCCACTTGTGAAATTCAGTCCATGATCTCCAGAAGACACTATATAACTAGAAGGGCAAAGTCCATATGACTCACATGCTCCCAATGGAACTTGCAATATTTAATATGAAAATGAGTGCCCAGAAAAAGCAGAATGAAACGCAAAAGTAATACTGACTATGATATTTCTATGCTCTTGACCTTGACCTTCAGCTCCAAATACACTCATGTACTATCAAATAAGAGACAGCAAAATTTGCATTATGTCAAAAATGTGACCTCATGCTGACCTTGACCTTCAGTCCTTCAAGTGGCCACTCATGCTCATGTATGATCAAATAACCCAAAGCTGTTGAATACTATGGGTTAAATGGTTTTGCAAGGCCTAAAATGACCTTGACATTCAAGATCAACGCAAACATTGAACAAATATCAAAGATCAATCTATCATCTCTAAAAAAAAATCAAAATTGGACCACAGAATTAGATCACTCCAATCTAATTCCGTGATTGGACAGTATATTTCTCATAGTTTAGGGTCAAGGTCACTTCAAAGTACCTATACTAACCGACTTTCGACAGCTCCAGTGACCTTGACCTTGGAGTGAGGTTGACCAAATTTGCCTAGTATGTGTGCCTCATTAATATCTATCATGCATCAAAGAATCGTATGTTCAATATTAATAACTTAGAAAAATAAAAGTAAAATTTTGTGAAAAATTGTCTGTTTTTGACTTAACATTTGTTGAACCTGTATGACCTTGACCTTGAAGTGAAGTCATTCATTGATCATTTATGAAGTCTCATAGATATACACCATCCTACCAAGTTTGGTTGTGATAGCTGAAATAGGTTCTGAGATATAAATCCACTTGCAAGTTTTGCACAGATGGTTGGAGGGCGGAGGACAGGGTGACAGACAAATTTTGTTTTTTTAAATGTCATTTTTGGACTAGGACTCATCTTGCACAGATCCACAAAAATCTGATTTTTTTTGGGGGGGAGGGGAGAGGAATGGAAGGATTGGATGGGGGAGTGGGGGGGGGGGTGATGGCTGAGTACATATACTTACATTGCTATGCATTTGAGTCAATAATACTTCGCAAGAGCCAATGAACTAGTATCATTGACTACATGACATTACATTACATAATTGTTGCTTTAGGTCCAGCGGACTCTTCTGAGCCAAATCAGGACCGGACAACCCCCCAATCCGCATAAAAGATCTGCTGAAACAACCCTAGTGGGAAAACTGAATGCCCTCCACCAGCCAGTCACTTTACAATAAAGACATCCCACGCAGGGGAAGGCTGAGGCTTCACCCCAACTTATCGAACCCCCGTTTACAAAAACAAAATAGAATACAAACATCATTATAAATTATCAACAAAACATATACATATAAAATGTCTACATTGCTAAATAATAACATTATAGGAAGCCCTAGTGACCACCTGGCAGAAAGCGTCCAATATTCCCAAGCTGATCCAACAGACCCCATACACAAACAAGGAGTCTTGTCCCGGAAGAGTTTTCAAGAAAAACGGTAGGTGACTGGTCTAGCGAAGAAGAAGATAGTATAGCAGATTGATAGAACAGAGCAGGACTGAGAAAGAGCAAATGAGAAAGACAGCGACAGTGGGAATTTAAAGCACTAAATTTCCAGAAAGTGGGGATACTATTTTTACTAAAACCCCCGGCACCCCAAAGGGGGTTTGACTACATGAGGAGTGAAGTCAAATCAAACAGTTCCCAAAATACAGTGAAGAAGATAGGTATGGATAACTTGCAGTCTACTCTAGTAACAGTTAAACATCGCTTATTTTTAAGTTCTGCCATTGATCTCTGGTTCTATGCTGATCTGAAAATTCTTTATTCAATTCCAAAATCAGCTACATTCAAATGTACCCTCTCCCTAGGTTCCAAACGTCATAAAATTATCAAGCTACTATATTGCTAAATGATGCTTTCCATATAAAGCAAGAACCTGATGGGATAAAAGTCATGTGCTAATCAGCATCAGTCTTACAAATGTTTTGACCAGTGAAAATTTGGCACTCTTTCCAGTACTTCTGGTATATTAATGGCTTTAACTGCTATATTAATGGCTTTAAGCTATTGAATATTTTCCCCAAAACCATACTATACCAATTATACAACAAGTAATACAAATGTTTGAAGCCTCATTTTTCGAATGAAATTAAACGCTTTTAGAATTAAATTTACAAACGACATAAAGTGTGTATGTGGTGAACAAATTACCCTTAATAATCTATTATTTGTTTGTAAAATAATAGTCCCTTTGCCTCCTCAAAATGTAAAAGAAGAAGATCATTTGATTGTTGCTGCTGTGGCAAAATGTCTATTAACATCACAGATAGCGACTGCATTTATGAAAACTAGCAAATGTGTTAACAAGTGTTGTGAACGCAAGTCACTTGTGAGATATATATGTGTTCTATGGTTTCTTTAATTTATTATTATAATTAGTTTATTTCAGTTAGTCATTGTTCGGTTTTGTGTCATAGGGGTAGAATGGTGTTTTTTGTGTTTGTGTGTGTGTGTGTGTGTGTGTGTTGTTGGGTGACTATAGGGGGATAAAGGGAGGAGGGGAGAATGTCTAATATGGAGAGAACAATGCATTTTGAAGAATGAACAGTATTTCTGGCTAAATGATACATTCCATGGAGAATAGGAGATGAGATGATCTACCAATCAGAATAATTCTTACAAAATGTTGTAATCTACGAGAACTGACAACACGACTCAGCTGCAGTTTACAGAAATGAAGCTTTAAAACGTATAACATGATATCAACGTTACCGATCACCATGAAACAAAATGGCTCAATAGACGAACATTGTCAATAATAATAAGAATATAACATTACCCAAAAAAAATTGCTTACATAATTAACATAATAGCACTCTTACCAGCTTCAAGAGCTGCTCAGAAATAGAAATACATGAGATTGACATATATTCATGCTCATAGTTCAAAGATGTTGAATATGATTATTTATTACATAACCAAAGTCATGATCAAATCAGCTGAAAACCTTAAAACCTTCAAAAAGAAAGAAAGAAATTAGTTAAAAGTAATGTTACAAATCAGACAATACAACAAAAAAAAGCAAGGGTATTAGCACAACGTAAGCCTGATCGTGATTTTACAGAACTTCATCCAAAAAATGCATGATAGGCCACTTTTCAACACATAGGTGTATAAGCCGATCAATTGGGAATGTTACCAAAACAGGGTACAATTGGGGAATGGTCTTTTTCTCAGTGATATTTACAAAATAATTGTTTGTATTTGATAAAATTAAGTAAATTTATTAATGACATACAGGACCGAGGGGTAATCTGCCATTTAAACTTAATTTTGTTCGTAGCGCAGCTTACTATATAGGTGTATATAATTTACACACTTGTCTACCCCATTTTTTGACAAATGTGGAAGATGCGATTTCTCTGTATTTACGGCAGTGCTATACTGTTTTCCAGTGGAAAATATGTTTTTAAAAATGGGGAAGATTTTTGCTTCACAATTTTTTTCAACTACCCCATTTGTTACCACGTTTATATGAAAAAAATCCCCAATTGTGCAATTATACAAGTACATGCAAACACACACACAAATATTTAATACATGCACTACCCCAGAGTACAAGCACATACAAGTGCAGACACACAAGTTTTCAATGCATGCACTACTCCAAATAGTTGACCCATACAATTTAACCAAACAGTTAACAGATATATATTCACACACACATACACACTCACTAACACAATTGAAGCCCAGTCCATACTGTGGGAGAAGAAGACTTCTAGTGACACACATATTGAAAACAGTAATGCACACACTCAACCAAATGCTTAACTAGCCAACGAATCAACTATGACCAAAATCTCTGAACGAAATGCTCAGCAAATTCAGAAGATGTTTAATCAAACATGCATTAACATGTGATGAATTTTTTAGAAAGAGGTTAACATGATTGTATACAACCGAAGAGTCCAGCTCACCAGCGTGCATGCCGCTGTTACGTTGTTATATGTGCGTACCATTCACAAGGAGTTACTATATTATTTTGACATTTTCCATACACACCCACGAGGCTCAAGAACCAAACATTCAATATCATGAAAATGTTGGGACAATGTTTTATAGTGCACTCACACGCAAACATGCTTGCACACACACACAAGAGGCTCATACCACACAGAAACATTTCAAATCACAAAGAACATTTGTGTGATAATATACATTATTCATGCAGGCAGCAAAATTTGGGGTTGCTTTCTCAGCAAAAGCACAGCAGCTGCAGAGCATTACCACCCTGGATACATGAGGATGAAGATCACGATGCAGCATTTGCTGGGGGTGGTTTTTGTGTGTGTATCTGACACACTCACCTTGGAAAAAGGGCATCAGGATCTTGGGAGCGTTGTAATTACGCACAGGAAAGGCCTTGGTTTACACTCTCCTCCAAAATGAAGTACTGTTAACGAATGTTTGCTCTGCCAGCTCAGTAGTTATCCTGCACTGTGATGCTGGCTACATTAGTGTGAAACTTGTCACAGGATTATCTCCCTTCCAAAATGTCGCTCCATATTGGTCAGCTTTAGCTGCAGTTATGTTCCTTTGCCTCCCTCTCTCTCCCACACAGTGGAGCTGGCAACATTAGCGTGGAACTGTCAAAGCACGGGATTATCTTCGGTCCAAATTGAGCTCGTTGTAAAGCAATGTTATTTTCACATAATCACAGATAGCAATGTAGATAGTTACGATACAAACCCTAGCGTTTTCAATCTCAGCTTTATCCATAATTCTGTTTTAGTTACACACATCCAAGCAAACATATTTAAACAAGTAAAACATGCTTAGCATACATTGCACTATATGTGAGAGAGAGAGAGAGAGAGAGAGAGAGAGAGAGAGAGAGAGAGAGAGAGAGAGAGAGAGAGAGAGAGAGAGAGAGAGAGAGAGAGAGAGAGAGAGAGCACATACAGTGCAAGCAGACTAGATAAACATAGCAAAGAACATGTTCCAGGTAATACAAGAGACCTATCAGACCACAAGCACTTGTAATCCAAATACAAAACGTCCACATTCATTTGAAATTCCAATGTTACCCAACGATGATCAAAGACAACAGACGTTTTGTGCCTTGAGCAGAAAACGTTTGTGGAAACTTTTGCTATACAAGTCAAGGTAAACCTTCATCATACTTGTAGTATGTGCGACCATGATTTTATAGCTGAAAGACTTAGGGCTAGTTGAAAGCATCGGTTACTAGATTATATATGGTCAGACTGAAAATGTTTTTCAGTGTTCAGAAAATGATTATCAATATTTATGTTTCAACATGAAAACCTATTTATAGAATGATTTTAATATCGTGATCTCTATATTTAATACTTCTATAGGATTGTTACAACTGCTACTACTGCTACAACTACTACTGCTACTACTGCTACCACTCCTACTACCACTACTACTACTCCTCTTACTACCACTATTATAGTACACATATATAGCAAATAACATTTGTAATGCCCACAAATTAACCTCTAAACCCAAACAAAATTAAATAACATAAAAAATAAAATAAAATACAAAATAAACATTTTAATCAAATCTAGACAATAAACATCACATAAATAAACAATGTATATATGCACACAGCGATTTACAAACAACCCAACCAATTTTTGAAGCATTCCTTATAACAAGTGATATCATTGATACACACTGAAGCATATTTTTGTGCAGCAACCCCTGTCCAGTTATGGCTGTTCTGGGCTGCACCAATTAAGCTTTCCAACGCAGCCTAGAACTCAGCCCCTTTACTCATGGGAAAAAACACAGACTCTAGTGGCTAGTAGCCGAGTTCTCTCCCATCGGTCATCTGCCGCAGAAACGCAACTTCCTTCTTCTGCAGAAACGCGACTTCCGTGCTTGGCCCTACACAGACTCTAATGAATATCTGATGTTGTATTGCGTGTAGGTGCGCCAGCCAACACCGGACTGCAGTTGCGGACAGCTGGTCCTTGAGAATGTCTGTGATTCCAGACGGCTGGCAAAGAAAAGGGTTTAACCCTTTACTGGGCACACGTCTGTCTATTTTTTAGCTCTAAACAGGCAAGAAGTTTTATAATTTTAGAGATATTTAGGCGTACGTTAGTAAAAACACCACACCTTATGTATTAGTGTATAGATTTAAATGAAATAAAATGCACAATGAACAGAAATAAATTCTTTTTTGTTTTTCTACCTTTTTATACTTCTCTTATCATGTATTAATTTTTATTACTCCATATGTATAAAAAAAACAAAAGTTTTAAAAAGTCCAAACAAGCCCTTTCCTCTTCTTCACTTTCCTGCCAGTCTGAAAGATCGGATACATGCACACTACTGACTGTCAGTACCGATCTCTTCTTCCGACTTTAAGTCCATTTCTCTCACTTTAATGTCTGATAAATGGAAGCCTGTAAACTCCCCTTCATCAGTCGAAGAATCCAAACCATCCATTTTAGACACTCACACAAGAAAAATTGAAAAAAAAATCGAAAAAACTAACGCATCACGGAGAAAACTTTTGGAAATGCAGTCAAATGTTTTCACAACAGAATAAACCGGAAATCAATTGCCGAAAGTCTCGCAATCTTTCAAACAACGCGAGAATATAACCACATGGTTGATACGAATGCTTTTGGGCGTTTTGCCTGTTTAGACCTTCGGCCGCTTTCCGCTGCCATGTAAAGGGTTAAAGTGATGTTACAACTTTACAGAAACTGGAATGGAAAGAATGAAACTGAAGAAGTGATCAATTCACACAACAACAAGTGGGTAAAAGTCTGCTGTGAACAACACTGCCTCATAGCTGGACTTGTCTGTGTAGCAGTATGTGAAAGAAACCTTAACACTGTAGGCGGATAATAGTCCATTGTAAGTATCATAGTTCCACAAGTTAGCTGAAAAATTCTCATCATGTCTCAATGCTGAGATTACAACAAAAACAAAAAAAACGTACGTGAGGAGAAGCACGGAAATGTGGAGTAGCTCCACAACACTGTGGAGGTCAAAGGTCAAGGTTTCAAACATAAAGGCCTTTCACCTGTCATGAGTAAAGTTTCTGACTGTGAAGGTCAAATGTCATGGTCAAACGTTGTTCGAAGACACGGGGATTTAAAAATTTAAAAAACTTGAGGTACTTTAGCAAAGATAAATTTGAAAACCCCTCACCATGTCTTCTTACGAACTTGCCTGTCAGATCTACAGGTGAGGTGGAAAAGATGGTCAAGGTCAAATGTCAAGGTTAATCAAAGGGCATCATTTCAATCATATAATAAAACCAGATGCAAGCTTTATCGGAACAGTCACGGGAAAAGAGATAAAATTACTATCATATCAATTCACGCGTTCACTCCAAAGCCTAAAGCTGAGGTGAATGTCAAAGTCGAAAATCTCAGTGGTTTTCATAGCAACATGGTCACCATGGCAACATACTAATAATTCTTGTCAAAGACAAAGGAATATTTATCATCCCCATTATCTTGAATACATTTATCATCCCCATTATCTTGTATACATTTATCATCATCATTATCTCGCTCACAGGTCATGACGTCTGATTGTCCAGCTGTATCCATGGAAACAGGTGCTGCCGTGGCTATATTATAAATCCTGTATATCCTGCTCTGTGACACCCTTGAGGGCTAGCTCTGTGGTAACGTTGTCTAGGTACTTGGGGTCCGGGTAGCCATGCCCACTCACGTTTGTTCCAAACTCCGTCTTATGGTGAATTTCATTCCAAGTCACAGTGTCACTTTCACCGGTGGTCACCGAGGAGCCTATGGTGAACAAAAGCCTGCGCTGGAAAGCCACCATCAACATCTTCAGTATCTGGGGGACAAAAAGAACAGAATATAATTTTATATTGCTAAAGACTGCATAATGTTTTTTTAATATATTTTTGTAACTGTTCATCAGTCCATCACAAAGAACTTCAATACAAATGAAGAATGCATTTGACTTCAACAGAATGTATTCAACAACAACAGCCTTTTTTGAAACAATACACTATACAGTTCATGACATCTCTTCATCTTCAACTACTGTCACAAAGTGAAATGATAAATATTTACATGTGTGTATATATCACAAGTTTTAGAGCTAGAACGCGAGCGACTGCTGTTCACATAGGCACATGGCATATGTATTTGCTTTACGTGGGTATTATATTTCCTAGTTCATTAATATTTTGGTGATGAGACTCGGCTATATAAAGACTGTTTGGAAAACAGAAGGCTGTTCTTGTAAGCATCTGAGAGTGTGATTGGGTGGATGAAATAGGACTAGGATAGAGTATTAGTGGAATGAAAGATAGACTGCGAAAAAAAAAAAGCTATTTCGTATCGCTTGGAAATATTATTACTGTGTAGGCTACTTCTGTTTTTCACTGTCGTGAATCTCGATTATGTTCATGACAGACACGGTAATTTGAATATTTATATTTTATGATTTACTTGTTGGAAATATAATATTGAAACTAATTTTGTAAATGCCTAAAATATTTTCGTAATTTGATAAACGTAATTGTCTGTCAGACCGGGAACTGGATTGCTTCAGAGAGAGAGATAAATTCATATTACAGTTCAGCTACTTATTTTATTACTCCAGGACTTATAATTTTCTTGAATTCTGTTTTAATTATTATTCTACTACCTTGAGTGAGAAAGAAGAGAACCATAAAATTAGCCGAAGTATATTGTTGTTGGGTTCTAACTGTTGTTTATTTTGCGTCTTCAATGTTTCAAGTTTATCTCTCTGTCTCAACTTGTGTAATTGTATAAGAAAGGCCTTTTGATGAATGTGTGTATACGTGAAATTGGAACATTAAAAACTGTTTACAAACCAATATCAAGTTTGTACGCTGGTTAAACAATCATCTGTGGTGCCCATACGACCTCTGAGTTACGGGATAGGATAGGATGGGATAGGATAGGATAGGTTAGGTTTGTAGGAATCTTCTGAGAATAAAGTTAATTATTTTGTAACACGCATGAAGAAGTTTATGACAACTACTGACCCTCAATGTAGGGTCTACCTATATCATTTACACCTGTATTCTGAATATGAAAATGTATTGTCCTCGTCACGATAGCTAAAGATGGGCATCAGAGATATGAAATAAACTTTAAAATGCAAATTATTATCACTTTTAATCTCCTTTCAAAGAGGTCACTTCGGCGAAACACACAGGGTCTTCCTTTAGTCAGTCTCATATTCACTACATAACTCACACTGTCGTGTAAAGCAGACTAAACGAGATAGGCACTCGCCCTTAATCACTGACATTCGACATGCTAAAAACATTACAATTTTTTTTTAAATAACACTTAGAATGTACACATGATTTAAGTTAAATTATTAATAAAGATAGATAAGATCATTTGACATATTTTTAAAAATAAAATTAAAATGAACAACACAACATGTGTACGAAGAATGATACGGTAGTCAAAATTACATAATTTTATGTTGACTACTGCAGAGAGCACCGACTGTAAATTAATTTCTTGTGATTTCTAAAAGTCTTAGGTTATACTAAATGTGACAGAACTGCAGTATCATGATAAAAATAAAAATAATGGTTACTATTTATGTCATGTTATATGCAGGAGAAATATTTAATTTCTGCATATGCAACAAACACACTGTTTATATGCAGGAAATGAATACTTTCATGTATATCACTTTATATGATTCAATTAAGAAATGTTTCTCTGTGTGTGTGTGTGTGTGTGTTGGTGGGTGTGTGTGTGTGTGTGTGGTGTTCAGCAAAGAAATGCCTAGTTTTATGAATGCACACTGGAGTTTAACGTTCACACCCACCAACGACGATATTGCAGACAGGATTAACCATCCCATGGAAAATGGGGGTAGGACCTATATTAACAATGAACCACCAGAGCAATCATACTGTGAAGATGTACAGCAAAAAACTTTGCCACCACAGGAATCGAACTTGGATCATTGGTGTGCGAGGTGCCCAATCCACCACCGAGTTATGTCAGTATCTTGTTTCACATTAAACCCTTACCTGGACTCACTACATAACATTGTCAACCCCTTTAGTACTACAGTGAACGACTCTTTGGGTAATTGAAAATGATGAAACTTGACAAAAGTATCGTCATCCATGATAAAACTGCTTTATTTAGCTTTATTACACACCCATCGGGCAAGAAATCTGCAACATCGGAGGTCAAAGGTATTTACATTTCGGCATACAGACCAATGCTTTTCAGCGCCCATCCAATTGTTGGTGTTATTACTGAACGTGGCATTACCTTTCTGCCTCTTTCGTTATCAGGCAGGTAACCGGCACGAGGGAAACCCCTGGCCGTGAAGTGCATGCCAGGGTTTGGATGATCAAGTCCCTGAAAATAAACATTAAGACAGTTGAACAAAAATAGTTCTTAAGAGAGAGAGAGACTTTTACAATTACTGACAGAGACAGACAGAGACAAGAGATTATTTTTTTAGCCTTTTACTGTTTTAGATTTTAGAACGTTTTATTGAATACGGCAATACGTTCATATCAAATGGATGGGACATAGTCTTATTTTAAATTTTAAACTGTATACTTTAGCACGCACTGAAAAAAACTTTCAGTGCTCCCAGCCTGAACAGTGAAGTGGAATGAAATTGGGACTTAAGATCATCCATCTTTAATACAGGTCTTGTAATGGTCTAGAGTTAAAAAAGAAGAAATTGGCCAGGGTCCAGGGGCGGCCAAGGCGTTGGTAGAGAGTGCAAGGGAATAACCCACCCTCCTCCTCCCGTGCCCCCGCCCTCCCCCTGGAGAATACGAATTGTTGCTTTTAATCAAGAATTTTTGATGACCAGAAAACATAACATGCTGAAGGAAAGCCTTGCTTGCTTACACACAGCTTGAAGTAGCCTGTCTTTATCGAAACAAAGCTTAAAGTTGTTATTCTCCAACAAAGTCCAACTAGAACACTGGGGCCCAGCTGACAGACAGTCCCTATTCACTAATAAAATCCAAATATAGTTTTAAATTTTGTAAACATTCTGATGCACAACACAAATCTCGAAAAAGTGGTTTCATTGGCAGCGGTTTAGCGCGTATGTTTGAAGAATTTGGAGATATTAGTTGGTTTGTGGCTGCATTTTCTCTAAACAGGTTTTTGAGGTGCTTTACCAACACTGACTGAATGCTGGGTGCAGCACACTGGCTTCAAAGATTGTGCATCAGCAACACTGACCGAAGGTTGAAAGATGCACACTGGCTTCACAGATTGTGCATTAGCAACACTGGTTAAAGGTTGACTGCTGCACACTTGCCTCACAGTTGCATAGACTGCTTAGTTTTTTTTAGCCTCAGACAGCAAGTTCTCCATTGCTCGTATTTGATTTCCGACTGGCACACTATACAAAAGGCTGTTCCATTTCTTGAGCTCTCCCTCAAATGTCTTGGACAGATGGACAGAGTACTGCTCTGACCTTTACAACCACACACCAAATGGAGACCCATCAGTTCTAGCATGTCCTGAGAACATAGAAGAAATCATACGAATTCTCCGCGAAGAAGTTGAGGCAGCAGTGCAATCGCTAAAGAAGGGGAAGTCAGTGGGAGTGGACAACATATTCGCGGAACGGCTTCAAGCAGGAGGAGAAGCGATGATTGACGCACTCACCATTATCTGTAACAAAATCTGGCAGAGTGGGGAGTGGCCTACACCATGGACCCAGTCGCTTGTCATCACTCTTCCCAAAAAAGGTAACCTTCAGGAATGTGAAAATTACCGCACATCAGCCTCATCAGTAAATCCCAGCAAGGTCCTCCTGAAAATAATACTCAACAGGTTGAAACCCCACGCTGAACAAATAATAGCTGAAGAACAAGCAGGATTCAGTGCAGGGCGAAGTACCACAGAACAGATTTTCAACTTCAGAATAATCTGCGAGAAATACTTACAGCACCAACATCATCTATATCACGTGTTCGTAGACTTCAAATAGGCATTTGACCGAGTCTGGCATGCAGTTCTGTGGGCAACCATGAGAGTGTACAACATCAGTCCTAAAATTATTGAAGTCATTAAAAGCCTGTATGACAAGGCTACCAGTGCAGTCCTTCACAACAGCGCCATCGGAAACTGGTTCAGAACAACAATTGGTGTGCGTCAGGGATGCCTACTCTCTCCAACACTCTTCAACATCTTTATAGAGCGCATCATGTCAGATGCCCTTGCAGATCATGAAGGCACAGTCAGCATAGGGGGAAGAGCAATCTCCAACCTTTGTTTTGCAGATGACATTGATGGACTGGCTGGAGAGAAACAAGAACTTGAACAGCTGATACAGAGGCTTGACACCACCTCCAGAGCCTATGGAATGGAAATACGTGCAGAGAAGACCAAACTGATGACCAACAACACCAATGGCATCAACACAGACATCAAAGTCCAAGGCCAATCCATCAACAAAGTGCATAGCTTTAAATATTTAGGAGCCATTGTATCAGACAATGGGTCCCGACAGGAAGTCCTCTCCAGGATCGCACAAACAACCGCTGCCCTGGCAAGGTTGAAGCCAATTTGGAAAGACAGGACCATCAGTCTACATTCCAAGGTAAGACTGCTGCGCTCCCTTGTCATCTGCATCTTCCTATATGCTTGCGAAACATGGACCCTCACAGCAGATCTACAATGAAGAATGCAAAGCATGGAGATGAGGTGCTACAGAAGACTTCTGGGCATTTCGTATACCCAACACATTACCAACGATGAAGTCTGAAAGACCATCACACAAGCCATTGGACAACACGATGACCTGCTCACCGTGGTGAAAAAACTGAAACTCCGATGGTATGGCCACGTCACCAAATCAGGTCTTACAAAGACCATCCTGCAAGACACAGTGCAAGGAGGTAGAAGAAGAGGGAGACCGAAAAATGGTGGGATGACAACATTCGAGAATGGACTGGTTTGACACTGAGCGAAACGATCATGGTTGCTGGGGACAGGGAAAGATGGAGTATGCTGGTTAAACGATCATCTGTGGTGCCCCTACGACCTCCGAGTTACGGGATAGGATAGGATAGGATAGGATCCCTCAAATGTTATCCTAGTTGTTCATCACCCACTTCTTTTTCCATCCCTTCCCACCTCCAAGCATTTTCCACGCCTTTATCATCAAATGCCTCGTCACACTGACCAATGTGTCGCATTCATTTTACAAGCTACAATTCAGACACGAGCATGCGCAGTTCTGTGTTTCCGTTTGACTTGAGGAAATGCACAAAACATTTTTTCATTGGAGGGAAATTATTGTCAAAAGTTTTTTGTTCTGCAAAAAATAATACTGTTCTCTGGGGAAATATTTTTCTAATAGCTGAAATCCGCTGAGCCGCAGAAAATTACAAGCCCTCTTAATAGCAGCATCGAGACTCACTTGGATACCGGGGCTAACGTAGTATTCAACGCGGATGGTTGCATAGTTGGGGTTCCCAGGCAAGGACTGATCCAGAATGTCCCACTTCATTTCCGCCTTGGGGCAGTTGCCCGTCAGTTCTCCATACAGCACTGTACACGTTGGACATTGCAGACTGTCTCCCTGGGTACAGCGATGCAAATGACAAAATATTAAATAATACAGAAAATATCACTAGTTTGCAAAGAATTCTGCCGTAATCAATCATAACTGTGAATTAGTATACACAGCTGTTCATAAACGGTACTTTTAGGCTATGGCTAAAAATAACCCTTGTGCTAAGCTTATCGCTGGCTGAACTGCTTGTAGCCACATCTGAGACGCTAGCTGTGCATGGGTTTTGCACGGCATGACCTTTTGGCATGGCTAAAAATAGCTTACAGCTGGTGGCTGAAAGTTTATTTTCAGTGAAGGAAGTTTCAGCCATGAGTAACAAAGCATTCTCTCTAGGAAGCAATATAAGAACAGAAAGCTTCATATAGTGCCACCTAAAAGACATTTTTAAACTCAATTTTATCAAAGTAACCCTTTCCCGTATTTTAACTTGTTCTGACAAGGCATTTTAACAAATCCACCCGATTTCGTGTTTTTTAAAATTTGTTTACCATGATGCATACTCACATGTTCTGAAGAAAAAGTTGTTTTTTTTAAATGAAGGACAAAGCCCATATGACTCACATGCTTCCTATGGAACTTGCAATATTTATTATGAAAATGAGTGCCCAGAAAAAAACAAAATGAAACGGTAGCATTAAAATGCAAAGTAATATGGACTTAATCTATGAATCATGATAATGTTCTTGAGATTACCTTAATGTCCGGCTCAAATACACTCATTTATTATCAAACAAATGACAGCAAAAGTTGAATTATGCCAACAAAAATGGTGACCTTGAGATGACCTTGACCTTGTGACCTTGACATGACTTTTCATGCATGTATGATCAAATAACCCAATGATGTTGCAAACTATGGGTTAAATAAACAGCTATTCCATTGTATTTAAAACCAAAAAAAAAAGTTTTTGCAAGGGCTAAAATGACCTTGACCTTTAAGATCAACGCAAAAATGGAAAATATATAAAAGATCAATCTATCATCTCTAAATACAACAAGTTTAGATTTTATATCTCATAAGTTAGGGTCAAAGTCATTTCAAAGTACTACACTAACCAATTTTGGACAGCTTCAGTGATCTTGACCTTGGAGTGAAGGTTGAAAAAATTTGTATAGTATATGTTTCTCATTAATGTCTATCATGCCTCAAAGAATCATAGGTTCAATATTAATAACTTAGAGAAAAAAAATTGAAATTTTGTGAAAAATTTAAATTTTTAAACTAACATTTGTTGAACTGGTGACCTTGACCTTGAAGTGAAGTCAATCCTTCACTGATCATTAATGAGGTCTCATGGGTATACACCATCTTACCAAGTTTGGTTGTGACAGTTGAAATAGGTTCTGAGATATTAATCCACATGCAAGTTTTGCACAGATAGACGGCAGACAGCGGATGGTGGACATACACACGCACAGAAAAAAAAGAAGGTATTTTTTTACCATTTAGGACTCATTTTGCACAGGTTTGCAAAAATCAGATTTAAAAAAAAAATTTATGGGCGAGTACATAGACTTTCATGCTATGCATGTGAGTATAGCATGCAAGTCAAAAAGCACTAGCAGTGATAGCCAATAAATGGATATTGGCTGCATGTGTAACAAATACTCCAGGAGAACAACTGTTTTTTGGGTGGAGGGGGTGTCAAAATCTGCTCAAGTTTTTACAGTGGCGTAAACGAATGCCGATGTCAGAACATTACGATGGTCATGAATCAACACGACCCTTTTTGAATGTCTGTTTGGAGTTAACCTGTTTCCTTTCAGTATCTATCACCTCGTTTTCTATTTTTCCGCTTCGGTTTTATTTCCTGCGCACATTTTCTTGACGTCATTTTCCCCTAGCCACAATCAGATGCGCACCTCTTTTTGTGTATGAGATTTATTGTTTGTGCATGCGCACTGAGAATAGTTAGCGAGAGAAATAGTGGATCGGACTCCGACTGCGTTTAAAAATTGTAGAAAATACAAATCTCATTGTAACAGGAAAAAATGCAAACTTTGAATGGACAAATCGTATTGGTGCATTTTGGACAGAAAATGCGTAAAAATATGCGCTAGGGCATAAGGTAGCCACTGGCATAACCCATAATACCTTGTGTTATTGTCTTCATCATGTAAATTCACTATTAGCTCCACTGTAAAAAATTATGCATAAATAATGAAAATAGAAGAGGGGGGAGGGAGGATGGGGTAGGGCTCAAAAGGAGTTCTTAAATATTGATTTTAAATGTTTAAAAAAATAATTTAGGTAACGAACAAGAGAGAAAGAACACAAAAAAGTCCCTCACCTTATGTGTGCCCTTGTACATGGCGTAGAGGCACAGGCGATGGAACATGTGGCTACACTTGTTCAGCTTGGTCACCTCGTTATCACTGGCAGCGCCCTCACCGTACTCTGACGCAGCCGTCAGCAGTTCATGACAGATAGTGCAGCGCTGAAAATAAAAGCAAGCACGTCACTTTTGTACGGTCGTAGAGGTAAAAAGGGGCTAAGCCATCATTAAATAAGAAATGTGCTCAAAATCATCAGCAGTGGACTATACTTATAACTCGCAGTGCCCTCACCATACTCTGATGCAGCTGTGAGAAGTTCTTGACAGAAATAGCTCAGTGCCTATAAAACCGTACCGCAGTCATTAAAACATCATCATGAGAAAAAAAAAAAAAGCGAAAAAGTCATCACCACGATCATGATCATCATTTTGCCTATCACTGTAGTCAGATCAATGTCATCAGCACCACTATCATAATGAGCAACATCTGAACGGGAGATGATCCAGTGAAAGTTTCATATGAATGCAGCAACTGCAACAGTGTGGGGGGGGGGGGGAGAGAGAGAGAGAGAGAGAGAGAGAGAGAGAGAGAGAGAGAGAGAGAGAGAGAGAGAGAGAGAGAGAGAGAGAGAGAGAGAGAGAGAGAGAGAGAGAGAGAGAGAGAGAGAGAGAGAGAGAGAGAGAGAGAGAGAGAGAGAGAGAGAGAGAGAGAGAGAGAGAGAGAGAGAGAGAGAGAGAGAGAGAGAGAGAGAGAGAGAGAGAGAGAGAGAGAGAGAGAGAGAGAGAGAGAGACTGAGGGTGAAGGGGCATAATTTTGCAGCCAAGGCGGCCAATATCGAGCAACATTTGGCTGGGGTAATAATTCTATGACAGTTTTACAGGGATGTATCCAGCACCACTGAGAGAGAGAGAGAGAGAGAGAGAGAGAGAGAGAGAGAGAGAGAGAGAGAGAGAGAGAGAGAGAGAGAGAGAGAGAGCGGGGGGAGGGGAGGGATAAGAGAGTGAAAGAGAGAGGTAGCGAGGGCAAAGGGACATAACTGCAGCAAAATTGACTAAAATTTGAAAGGGAGATAATTTAAACTGCTTCAAAACCTCTAGAAAATAAAAGGCGAACTCCTCGCAAAATAGGTGCCAAAATGATCGATGAGTTGATCGTGGGCCCTCAACTTCAAGAAGAAGAAGAAGTGATCCTGTTAAAATTTGACACTAATGTTGTATGGGATAACTGCAGCAATGATGACCATTATCATCATAATTACTACTACTACTAATCATGTTGATAATAATACTAAGACATTGGCTAATAACACACACCTCTCTCAACCTTACAGTGCTTCAAGGCAAACTATTCCCACTACTACTACTAATATTACCACCTCTACTACTACAATAATGGTATTGGATGTAGTCAATCAAAGTTTAAAAACTAAAAATGCTTTCTTTTCCATCTTCAAACAGCGATCTCTTTGCCTTTACACCACATGTTTGAGAGATAGATGTGTGTTTGTTGTGTGTGTGAGAGTGGGTGAAACATATAGAGTACAGTGACCATCACGAGGCCAGACCGAGGTGCGGCCAAATCTAATAACTCCTATTCTACTAGCTTTAAAGCTTTGAGGAATCACAATTGCTTCCCTTGAGTCTACCTTAGCCTTTTTGTCTTGATTTCCGGTTTATGGCCGCGCTCTGCATATGAATTTTACTGTCTGTAAGTATTGACCCAAGAAAAGTTTCTTTTTTGAGATTTCATGTGGGTGTTTTCATCAATCTTTATCACATCTTGAATATTATCAGCTGCATGTCTTTTTGTGTTTATTGGATTTCACATTGCATGCCAATAGACGTAAATATGTAGAATAGTCATAAAATCTAAGGCTGAAAAAGAAATACAGGTGGCGTGTAGGCATGGTGGCCACAGCTGTGGCTTATTGTTGGACGCACCTTGGGCACCTGGCCGCATCATGGTACACTGAAATTGTGCAGAAATCGCTAAGTAGGTCCACAATGTTTCATTTAAAGAACCCCGGCCAAGTCAGTGCCGTTACTGCGACCTCCCGATTAAAAAAAATCAAACTTGGATTCTGATTGGTTCGTTAACAAAAGAAGTATGAGAAAGTGTTCATTCGTGGCCGCAAGTGGTCACCCTACTCTAAGCGTGCATGTTGGTACAGAGCGCCGCACGTTTGAACCTGACTGGTGATTTGGGGAAAAGCATGTATCTATTATTATTAGTAGTAGTAGTACTACCTCTACCACTATTACTACTATTTAAACTCTTACTTCATCTTCTGGAGGTGCTGCTACAGGATCCATATATTTTCTGAGTACCTCTTCCGCTGACTTGGCTGAAAAAAAAGAAGAAAAAGATTATTAATATTAGTGTTATCTAATAAATGTAATTAACTGTAGAATACTGTCAATATTCAACCACTATTGAAGTTAAAGAACTTTGACAGTTTTACACCCAAACCTAGGTACATCAAAACCAAATTTCTGTTGTGTAATCCGACAATAAAACTGTATTGCAATTTGTTGTGTTGTAGTTGTATTGTAATTGTAATTTTATTGCATTGTTTAAAAATAGACAAATAGTTTAGAACCAGCCAATTTTGTGGATACTTTTTTGGGGGGCATGAAGATGTTTTTCCTGAAGTCTTTATTCAAGCGTCAGTTCCTTGATTGTCAGCAAGCCCAGTCAGTACACTGACAAGCTGAGAACACAGCGAAATGGCCATCTGTATCTATGGCACACATCCACCAATGGCCATCTGTATCTATGGCACACATCCACCAATGGCCATCTGTATCTATGGCACACATCCACAAATGGCCATCTGTATCTATGGCACACATCCACCAATGTAAACCACTGGCAGCAGAGAAGGGGAGATAAATCTGTCCTATCATTCCCTCATTTCCATGGAGGACAGCAACTAATAAGGATTATATCCAAGACGCTATCAATACACTCCATTCTCACCTCTTAAGGCGGGACACCTTTATCCCTTGTGTTTCACACAAACCTTTTGTCTCCCCTACACTGAAACTTTCCCTCAAGGGACATTTCCAAGCTCAAATAGGGAGGTTTCCACTAAATAGGTGACCTTGAAGCTGGCTGAGTGTCAGAGATCTTTCTATCATGCATAGGCTGTGGGTAGGTGTATCCCCTCGACAGCCTCCGACACTCAGATTGGAGTCCACATCACTTTGGGGCCGACTGCAGCTAGTAAAAGCTTAGCTAACATAGTAAAAGCTTAGCTAACATAGTAAAAGCTTAGCTAACATAGTAAAAGCTTAGCTAACATAGTAAAAGCTTAGCTAACATAGTAAAAGCTTAGCTAACATAGTAAAAGCTTAGCTAACATAGTAAAAGCTTAGCTAACATAGTAAAAGCTTAGCTAACATAGTAAAAGCTTAGCTAACATAGTAAAAGCTTAGCTAACATAGTAAAAGCTTAGCTAACATAGTAAAAGCTTAGCTAACATAGTAAAAGCTTAGCTAACATAGTAAAAGCTTAGCTAACATAGTAAAAGCTTAGCTAACATAGTAAAAGCTTAGCTAACATAATAAAAGCTTAGCTAACATAGTAAAAGCTTAGCTAACATAGTAAAAGCTTAGCTAACATAGTAAAAGCTTAGCTAACATAGTAAAAGCTTAGCTAACATAGTAAAAGCTTAGCTAACATAGTAAAAGCTTAGCTAACATAGTAAAAGCTTAGCTAACATAGTAAAAGCTTAGCTAACATAGTAAAAGCTTAGTTAACATAATAAAAGCTTCGTTAACAGCCCGATAACCAAAGGTCTTTTTATTATATATTTTTTGTCTTTGATAATCCTAGAGACCAAAAAAAGATTATATATGCCTGTAAATGTCACACCAAAGTTTCACTGTAAGAACGAATCAAAGTGGGTCGGTGACATGCAGAGTAGCTGAGACTACACGAGACCTGCTCTCTCTTTCTAGCCTCAGCAGATGGTGATAAAGGCTGACCAACTAGAAATTGCAGATTTTCTTGAAACTGTGCATCAGTATCGCATAGCCCAGCCTTCCCTCTCTCTCCTGTTATCGGGGAAGGAGACAGTAAAGACTTGACTGCCTTACATCATCATGTCTTCTGGCCTAGTGTATAGACACCATCAGCTATAAGACCTGACAGAGGGAGCAGGTCTGGTCTAGTCTCAGCTACACTGTCTGCATGGCAGTATAATCTCCTTCTCCTTTACAATATATGTGATGCACTATACATGCAATATTTCTGAATATGATACAAAGTCCACAGTAACAATTAATCATCAGAATGTTTAGCAATAAGCCTTTGACTAACGTCTGTGCTTGGACTTCTTCCTTCGTGGAAGCTCAATGAGCCTCTCCTTGGGTAGCGGTTCTTCGACCTCATGAAACTGTGGTTGAGAATTTCCCATCACTCCACCAGCACTGGACCCTGGGTTACCAGGGTGTAGCAATCTGAAATATAAATATTAACATTAAAACATAAGTCTGCCTATATAAAAAACAAATTGTAACAATAATTATAATACCTTTCATATTATAAAAAGAAAAAAAGTTATGTTCTTCACCCTTTAGAAATGACATCATTTTACGAAGTACCATCATAGCAGATCTACAACCAAGAATACAAAGCATGGAGATGAGGTGCTACAGAAGACTTCTGGGCATTTCCTATACCCAGCATATCACCAACAACAAAGTCCGACAGACCATCACACAAGCCATTGGACAACACGATGATTATATGCTCACAGTGGTGAAGAAACTGAAACTCCGATGGTATGGCCAGGTCACCAGATCATCAGGCCTTGCTAAGACCATCCTGCAAGGCAAGGAGGCAGAAGAAAAGAGAAACAGAAAAAGAGGTGGGAGGACAACATTCGAGAATGGACTGGCTTGACACTGAGCAAAGCCATGAGGGTTGCTGAGGACAGAGAAGATGGAGTATGCTGGTTAAATGATCATCTGTGGTGCCCCAACGACCTTCGAGTTATGGATTAAGATAGGATAGATAGAGGGGTTCCATCTGTCATCCCCATGGACTTTCAAAAGAGTGAGGGTGAGGGAGTGAGGGTGGTGAGTTGGAGGGGTGAAAGGGGATAGGAAGGAGAGTGAAACAAAAGCAGGCAGAGTTGATTGTGTGGGATAGTGATAAAAGGGGTTAGGTATGGGCAGTGGTCAGAAAGCAGCCGGTCAACAGGTGACCAACACTGTTACATCACCATGCACAAGAAGGCACGCCAAGTTACAGCACAGTTCAATTCTTCTCCAAACCTATTACCCAACAAAAGCCACATCACATAACCACTAGCTGAGCCTGCTTAGTCAAGTTAGTTGAAGTATATATTCAAAGATTTTTTTTAATTTTCAAACTCTTCTGTGGCCCAGGTTATAAGTGCTTTGCTTTCCACATCATAGCCTTTCAAGGTATTGTTTTACTAACGTCAAGTTAGGCCCACATTCAATACAGATTAGGGAGTAGGGTCCATCAGACTCTGCTAGCCTGCGTGGTCATGCTTTATCAGTATAATTATTATAACTAGAAGTACTCTAATTTCCAGCCTGCAAGGAACAACTTAAAATAAAAAAATCTAAACTCTGATCCATGTGCATGTGACAGCGTCTGATCTGTGCGCAAAATAGAAAACAAAAAGAGGGTGAGCAACTGCCGAAATACACAGCACAGAAACTGAAAGCAGTTAAAATGGCAAAATCAAAGGAATTACCAATTTAACACCAATCAATAAAAAGACAACCTCTTGATGGGACACTGTGTCAACAAACACCAGCTGACTTGTTTGAAAAACTCTGGCTCGTCAGAAATTTCATCCATGAACACAAACAACAAACACGTTTTTTTGTCTTGGAGGATGTGTGCATTACTGGATGCATATTAACAGGGTTTTTTCTTTTTATTATCATGCTGTGTAAACTTGTAGTGCTGGAAATTCAGAATCTTGGAAGAGTCGAGTAGATGGGTCAATGGTGACAAAAACAATTTGAGGCTGATTACGCAGAACTACACGAGGCTAAACAGCCTAACAATTTATAAAACTGTACAGTACAGATGCCCTAGCAGCAACCCTGGTAGATTGCTCAACACTGCACAAGGCCTTACAAACTGCAGTCCACCATGCTAAAGGCTTCCAAACTGCATTGTAAACATTATGAGGTGTTGGATGAGTGTAAAACTGGAGGTCTTGACTGTGCATGCACACATTCCATCGCATGGACTTTAGAGACCCTGACACTCATATCCTAAAAAGTTTAGTGTTGGCTACAACAATATACCTCACAAGCACTAGGTCCCTTCTCCCCTATACTCAATCGCCCAGGATTGTGCTACAGTTGTCTGGGCCTCAGATAATGCGCCAACATGCAACAAGTGGGCACCTCGACTAGTTAGATCCTGTATCAGCCAGCACCTTTGAGCTGTATCAGCCAGCACCACCTTTGAGCTGTATCAGCCAGCACGTTTGAGCTGTATCAACCAGCACCTTTGAGCTGTATCAACCAGCACCTTTGAGCTGTATCAACCAGCACCTTTGAGCTGTATCAACCAGCACCTTTGAGCTATATCAACCAGCACCTTAGATCTATATCAACCAGCACCTTTGAGCTGTATCAACCAGCACCTTTGAGCTGTATCAACCAGCACCTTTGAGCTATATCAACCAGCACCTTTGAGCTATATCAACCAGCACCTTTGAGCTATATCAACCAGCACCTTTGAGCTATATCAACCAGCACCTTTGAGCTGTATCAACCAGCACCACCTTTGAGCTATATCAACCAGCACCTTAGAGCTATATCAACCAGCACCTTTGAGCTGTATCAACCAGCACCTTTGAGCTGTATCAACCAGCACCTTTGAGCTATATCAACCAGCACCTTTGAGCTGTATCAACCAGCACCTTTGAGCTATATCAACCAGCACCTTTGAGCTGTATCAACCAGCACCTTTGAGCTATATCAACCAGCACCTTTGAGCTATATCAACCAGCACCTTTGAGCTATATCAACCAGCACCTTTGAGCTATATCAACCAGCACCTTTGAGCTGTATCAACCAGCACCACCTTTGAGCTATATCAACCAGCACCTTAGAGCTATATCAACCAGCACCTTTGAGCTGTATCAACCAGCACCTTTGAGCTGTATCAACCAGCACCTTTGAGCTATATCAACCAGCACCTTTGAGCTGTATCAACCAGCACCTTTGAGCTATATCAACCAGCACCTTTGAGCTGTATCAACCAGCACCTTTGAGCTATATCAACCAGCACCTTAGATCTATATCAACCAGCACCTTTGAGCTGTATCAACCAGCACCTTTGAGCTATATCAACCAGCACCTTAGATCTATATCAACCAGCACCTTTGAGCTGTATCAACCAGCACCTTTGAGCTATATCAACCAGCACCTTTGAGCTGTATCAACCAGCACCTTAGAGCTATATCAACCAGCACCTTTGAGCTGTATCAACCAGCACCTTTGAGCTGTATCAACCAGCACCACCTTTGAGCTATATCAACCAGCACCTTTGAGCAATAGATATCAACCAGCACCTTTGAGCTGTATCAACCAGCACCTTTGAGCTGTATCAACCAGCACCTTAGATCTATATCAACCAGCACCTTTGAGCTGTATCAACCAGCACCTTTGAGCTATATCAACCAGCACCTTAGAGCTATATCAACCAGCACCTTTGAGCTGTATCAACCAGCACCTTTGAGCTATATCAACCAGCACCTTTGAGCTGTATCAACCAGCACCTTTGAGCTATATCAACCAGCACCTTTGAGCTATATCAACCAGCACCTTAGATCTATATCAACCAGCACCTTTGAGCTGTATCAACCAGCACCTTTGAGCTATATCAACCAGCACCTTAGATCTATATCAACCAGCACCTTTGAGCTGTATCAACCAGCACCTTTGAGCTGTATCAACCAGCACCTTTGAGCTGTATCAACCAGCACCTTTGAGCTGTATCAACCAGCACCTTAGATCTATATCAACCAGCACCTTTGAGCTATATCAACCAGCACCTTTGAGCTATATCAACCAGCACCTTTGAGCTATATCAACCAGCACCTTAGATCTATATCAACCAGCACCTTTGAGCTATATCAACCAGCACCTTTGAGCTATATCAACCAGCACCTTAGATCTATATCAACCAGCACCTTTGAACTATATCAACCAGCACCTTTGAGCTATATCAACCAGCACCTTTGAGCTATATCAACCAGCACCTTTGAGCTGTATCAACCAGCACCTTTGAGCTGTATCAACCAGCACCTTAGATCTATATCAACCAGCACCTTTGAGCTGTATCAACCAGCACCTTTGAGCTATATCAACCAGCACCTTTGAGCTGTATCAACCAGCACCTTTGAGCTGTATCAACCAGCACCACCTTTGAGCTATATCAACCAGCACCTTTGAGCTATATCAACCAGCACCTTAGATCTATATCAACCAGCACCTTTGAGCTATATCAACCAGCACCTTTGAGCTATATCAACCAGCACCTTAGATCTATATCAACCAGCACCTTTGAGCTATATCAACCAGCACCTTTGAGCTGTATCAACCAGCACCTTTGAGCTGTATCAACCAGCACCACCTTTGAGCTGTATCAACCAGCACCTTTGAGCTGTATCAACCAGCACCTTTGAGCTATATCAACCAGCACCTTTGAGCTATATCAACCAGCACCTTAGAGCTATATCAACCAGCACCTTTGAGCTGTATCAACCAGCACCTTTGAGCTGTATCAACCAGCACCACCTTTGAGCTATATCAACCAGCACCTTTGAGCTGTATCAACCAGCACCTTTGAGCTGTATCAACCAGCACCTTTGAGCTGTATCAGCCAGCACCTTTGAGCTGTATCAACCAGCACCTTTGAGCTGTATCAACCAGCACCACCTTTGAGCTATATCAACCAGCACCTTTGAGCTGTATCAACCAGCACCTTTGAGCTGTATCAACCAGCACCTTTGAGCTGGAAAAGCACTAGATATAACATTAATAACAATTTTAAAAAGTGTTTAAAATAAGGTTAGATTCTGATTCCTGGTCTGTATGGGTATATTTCAGAAAGTCAGATCATGATTCTAAAGTCATGGAGGTAACTGCGATAATCATCAAGTCATCAAAATCTTTTATTACCCCAATGAGGAATTTTGTACAGCACATTGTAAGCAAGAACAAGAATACTTAAAGCCCATGAGATAAGAAAATACTGTTACAAACCTTTTGTAGCTACCTTTTGGAATGATTTTTGTTTAAAGGCACCTAACATAAATTGTTTTTAAAACAACAGTTGGATGAAATACCCAAATGTAAAGAGATTTTCTTTAGCTATGATGAATGACTTGTAGGAAAATGTGCATGCATAACAGACCCATAAGTAATTAAACCAGTCAAATAAAGGATATTTACAAAGGCTTCGCGGTCTATTTTGTCCTCACACTACTACAAAAATCCAAGGTACAATGCTCATTCAATGACTGATAAAAATAATACAGCTCAGCAATTTCTGTAGACTCAGGGTTAATAATATAAATTATAATTTTGAAAATTTAAAAAATCCAAATTCAAAGGAACAAACCTCTTTTACATTCATGCTTAATAATTAAACAAAAAGAAATAAATTTTAAAAAAGAAGAAGAAAAGACTACTTACGACTGTGACATCAAGTGTTGACCAAAGCTTGCAGAAAGTGAGGAGGCACCTAGCGGGTGGTGGTAGCGTCTTAATGAACCTGACCTTGACAGGCCAAACGGCATAGGTGGTATGTGTTGGTTTATCTGGCTCTGCTGAAGAGAGCCCACTGATGTGTAGTTATGGAGAGCTGTCAACATCTGAGAGTTACTGGCACTGCTACTATTGCCAGCAAGACTGGCACTATTGCCTGCAGGTCCACCACCATTGCCAAGTGAACCGCCACTGTTGCCAGGTCCGCCACTGTGGCCTAGAGGTCCGCTGCTGTGAACTAAAGGTCCGTTGCTGTTGTGACCTAAAGGTCCGCTGCTGTTGCCTAGGGGTCCGCTAGACAGGTAACGCATTTTTGCAGCTAGTCCGTTCCTCGTCAAAGGACTCTGATACTGAAATGACGATGACATCGATTGAACGTTTCCGAACAGGGAGGTGGATCCGTTGCCTGTGTGAGAAGGTTGTGGTGGTAAAGAGGACAAAAGCAGTGATGATGAAGAAGAAGGACCTTGGTTAGGCCTACCCAACATGGAGTTCAACGACCCACTGGCTGCATACATGGAGGACAGAGACGGCCCAGTCATCCAGATAGCATTGGAAGAAGGGTGCTGAGACTGCGCCAACATGTTCTGTGAAGTCTGCGCTGGAATGTTTTGTACTACTGCACTGCTGAAGCCTGCTTGGAAGCCGAGGTTGAGGCCTGACTGCGATGGCACGTGCACAGATGACTGATGCTGGGCCCCTAGCAGTGACTGCGCTGGCTGCGACTGTCCGGCAGCAGACTGCGAGCTGTTCTGGTACGTCCCGTGAGCCGCAGCAGTGGGTGGAGGAACATGCGCCATGGGTGGGAAACCTTGGCTGAGGTTGGCGCCCAATGGCTGAGCATAAGTAGCAAGAGGTAAAGGTTGTAGCGAGGCTCCAGAGGACACCAGAGAAGTGTGGGGTAGGCTATACGGCCCGGCACTCCCTCCCTGACCCATCTGGCTCTGGCTTGACGTGGCACTGGACGAGGCTGATGTCTGGCTCTGACCTGCACAAAATCCATGAAGAACGGACAGTCAGAAAGGCTGTAGGGCCTGCTTTGTTTTCATGCTACAGCAGCTGCTGCTGCTACTACAGATTTTACTTGCCAGGGTCCTGCAGTAAGTGTGCTGTATAGCACGGGCATAAATATGTGGAAGCATTTAAGACACACGCACAAACATTTTACATCCACCCCTGAATTTGCTTTGTACACTTGTACACTTAAGTACACTTGTTGAGTGGCCCAGTTACAAACTAAACTCAGATTGACAGATTTTGTGTCACACTGCAATGAAATCTAACGTTTCCTGACTTTCTTCCATGCTTTCTATTAACAAAAAAACAATGAAAAACATAATAACATATATTTCAGAAGAAGAAGACGAAGATAAAGAAAAAAAGAAGAATGCTTTCATTGGTATATGGATGTAGCAACGTACTTCACCTGAACAGAACGGAAGAAAAGGAGAAGAAGAAGTCTATGAAGAAGTAGAAGAACAAATAGAAGAAGAAGTAGAAGAAGAAGAAAAAGGAGAAGACTTCTATCCTTGTCTTTTTTTTTCCTAAAGCAATCAGCCTCATTAGCCATCCCAGCAAGATCCTCCTAAAAATAATACTCAACAGGTTGAAACCCCAAGCTGAACAAATCATAGCTGAAGAACAAGCAGGATTCAGGGCAGGGCGAAGTACCACTGAACAGATTTTAAACCTCAGAATAATCTGCGAGAAATACCTACAGCACCAACAACATCTATATCATGTGTTCATAGACTTCAAGAAGGCATTTGACCGAGTCTGGCATGCAGCTCTATGGGCAACAATGAAAGTGTACAACATCAGCCCTAAAATTTTTGAAGTCATCAAAAGCCTGTATGACAAGGCTACCAGTGCAGTCCTCCATAACAGCGCCATCGGGAACTGGTTCAGAACAACAATCGTGTGCGTCAAGGATGCCTACTCTCTCCAACACTCTTCAACATCTTCCTAGAGCGCATCATGTCAGATGCCCTTGCAGATCCCGAAGGCACAGTCAGCATAGGGGGTAGAGCAATCTCCAATCTTCGTTTTGCGGATGATATTGACGGATTGGCTGGAGAGGAACAAGAACTTGAACAGCTAGTCCAGAGGCTTGACACCACCTCCAGAGCTTATGGAATGGAAATAAGTGCAGAGAAGACCAAAATGATGACCAACAACACCAATGGCATCAACACGGACATCAAAGTCCAATCCCTCAACACAGTGCATAGCTTCAAATATTTAGGAGCCATTGTGTCAGACAATGGGTCCCGACAGGAAGTCCTCTCCAGGATCGCACAAACAACTGCTGCCCTGACAAGGTTGAAGCCCATTTGGAAAGACAGGACCATCAGTCTACATTCCAAAGTAAGACTGCTGCGCTCCCTTGTCATCTCCATCTTCCTATTTGCTTGTGAAACATGGACCCTCACAGCAGATCTACAACGAAGAATACAAAGCATGGAGATGAGGTGCTACAGAAAGACTTCTGGGCATTTCCTATACCCAACACATCACCAACGACGAAGTCCGACAGACCATCACACAAGCCATTGGACAATACGATGACCTGCTCACAGTGGTGAAGAAACGGAAACTCCGATGGTATGGCCATGTCACCAGATCATCCGGCCTTGCAAAGACCATTCTGCAAGGCACAATGCAAGGAGGTAGAAGAAGAGGGAGACCGAAAAAGAGGTGGGAGGACAACATTCGAGAATGTACTGGTTTGACACTGAGCGAAGCCATCAGGGTTGCTGAGGACAGAGAAAGATGGAGTATGCTGGTTAAACGACCATCTGTGGTGCCCCTACGACCTCCGAGTTACGGGAAAGGATAGGATAGAATAGGAAAGCAATTCAATGCAAAACATTACTGCACTGCATTCTTGACAGACAGAATAAAAACTTTTTTAAAAAAACTACGCACTTGTAACTGTTACATCAGTTTCATTTTGTTTAGCTTTATCTCGAAGCCGATACACTGTGCTTACACTGATCCCAAATTTCAAGCTAACTTCAGCAATGGAAACTCCTTTCTTCAACAAACGTAGGACATCATTTTTCTCTTCCAAAGTCAAATTAACACGTCTTTTACGTTTTGACACCTTTGAATTTTCGGGTGCAGTGGCCATTGGTCACACTGGATGCTATGAAGCCGTTTTACTGTTACACTGGAATACTAAGAAGCAGCTTTACAGTTACACTGGAATATTAGAAGCAGCTTTACTGTTACACTGGAATACTAGAAGCAGCTTTACTGTTACACTGGAGTACTATGAAGCAGCTTTACTGTTACACTGGAATACTATGAAACAGCTTAACTGTTACACTGGAATACTATGAAACAGCTTTACTGTTACACTGGAGTACTATGAAGCAGCTTTACTGTTACACTCGAATACTATGAAACAGCTTTACTGTTACACTGGAATACTATGAAGCAGCTTTACTGTTACACTGGAATACTATGAAGCAGCTTTACTGTTACACTGGAGTACTATGAAGCAGCTTTACTGTTAAACTGGAGTACAATGAAGCAGCTTTACTGCTATACTGGAATACTATGAAACAGCTTTACTGTTACACTGGAATACTATGAAACAGCTTTACTGTTACACTGGAATACTATGAGCTTTA
Source organism: Oncomelania hupensis (assembly GCA_036898135.1). NCBI lineage: Eukaryota > Metazoa > Mollusca > Gastropoda > Littorinimorpha > Pomatiopsidae > Oncomelania > Oncomelania hupensis. Next base: position 17,944,954 of record CM072521.1, on the reverse strand, counting down.
CTGTTACCCTGGAATACTATGAAACAGCTTTACTGTTACACTGGAATACTATAAAGCAGCTTTACTGTTACACTGGATACTATAAAGCAGCTTTACTGTTACACTGGATACTATGAAGCAGCTTTACAGTTACACTGGAATACTATGAAGCAGCTTTACTGTTACACTGGAGTACTATGAACAGCTTTACTGTTACACTGGAATTCTATGAAACAGCTTTACTGCTATACTGGAATATATTAAGAAACTTTTCTGTTACACTGGGATAATATAAAGCAGCTTTACTGTTACACTGGAGTACTATTAAACAGCTTTATGGTTACACTATGAAACTTTAAAATTACACTGGAATACTGTGAAGCAGCATTATTCACACCGGAATACTGTGACGCAGATTCATTCACACTGAGATACTGTGAAGCTGTTTCACTGTCACACTGGAATACTATGAAGCAGATTTACTGTTACACTGGAATGTTATGAAGCAGCTTTATTCAAACTGGAACCCTGTGAAGCAGCTTTACTGGAATACTATGAAGCAGCTTTATTCACACTCAAATGCAATGAAGCAGCTTTATTGTCACACTTTAATACTATGAAGCAATTTCTCTATTTACACAGGAATCCTATGAAGAAGCTGCACTGTTACACTGGAATACTGTGAAGCAGCTTCATTATCACTCTGGAATACTGTGAAACAAGTTCACTATTACACTATGAAACAGCCTGAAGGATACACTGCCACAAGCATAGTGTGTGTGTGTGACTTTGTGGCTAAGGTAAAGGCTGATTACAACAACAAAAAAACCTCAGCTGAAGATGCCTGTCCACACAGTACAAAAGATCAAATTTCCACAAAGCATGTTTTGACAGTGCCCATTCCAAACGCCAGTGTTCATCAATCTGCCAAGAGGCAAGTTCAGTGGATTTCCAAAAACTCAGTGTTTTGAAACTCAAGACTGACAGCTTACAATCACAGTCAGTGGTGGTCAGCATCATGTTTGACTCATCTTCTGACCGGCAACCTGACTATAAAGTTCACCAGTCTATCAAGAGGCAAACTCTGTGAACTTGTGAGAACATTTCACATTTTACAGTTTTTCAAACTAAAAGTAATGACTTAATACCACTAACATTTTTAAAGCCATATAAATTACATTGAATTTCATATTAAGTTCCCAATTTCCAAATGAATTCTTCTAAAGCTAATCAAATATAGAGTCTGTTCAACTTATCCTTAATTTTAATGCCAAAAATATTATGACTCTATTTGAATGTGAACTGTTGTCACCTCAGACCATCAAAGCTAGCAAATATTTTAAACTATAAACATATAACCAGAACAATCACCATGAACACTGATGAAAATGACAACTGAGAAATTCACACTTTGGCATTTATATCTTAGATGATGATGATGATGATGACAATGACTGAGAGAAAAAAAAGAAACTTTTGTTATGGAATTCATACCTGATAATGATGAAGATTTCTTTCCTGAACCACTACTAGAACTGTGCAACAGTCGCATTTTCTTGTGCAAGCGAGTCCGATAGCGCAGCATCATGCTCAAAGCACCGTCTTCTGAGTCACTGAAACAGTCCAGCTAGGTACCACTACCTGAGCAATGTGGTAAGTATAACTTACCCTAAACGTGGGAACTCCAAAAGCCATAGAAAATAAAACAAACAGCTGAAAACTAAGAGTTGATTGTGAGTTTAAAAACTTGAAAAGGTCTGTAGAAACCCAATGTGTGTATAATTTGTTTTTCTTATTTTTCTCTTTGATGTATCCTTTTTATGTTTATATGTATTTTTTTATCGAAATTATTTTCTTTATTGGTGTGCGAATGCATGAGAATTACGCTCTGAGCTGAGTTTTTTGTGTGCTATAAATATCATTAGTAGTAGTAGTAGTAGTATGTATGTATGTATATACCCCTAAGATGTGCACATGTTACTTAATTTACACAGGAGACCAACAAATTAATGCAGCGGAGTGTGATGAGCATGCTCCAATCCAACTCGATCAAATGACATACAGTCACACAAAATAATCCATACTAGCACTTTGGTTATGCATCCGTCGCTCAGCTATAAAAAACACACAAAAACATGCCATGAAAATGTGTGTTCACATACACTGGCAATGAAGAAAATTGTGATCCTGGCCATGTTCAAAAAAGGATTGTGTTCAGTTGTCTAGGCATCAGACAATGCGCCCAAAGGCTGCAAGTGGGTGCCTCAGATGGCTTGAGTTAGATCCTGTATCAGCAGGTGCCTTGAGTAGCTCTTTGACTGGAAAAGCGCTATGCGAGAACAATTAAATAAACAAATAAATTAATTAAATACAAGATGACCCAAAAAGTAGGTATACAATTGTTTAGCTTTTAAAAAAAATTCATTTGGACAAGAACTTGTGTGGTATTGTGTCACAGTGTTCTGACCAGGTTGGAGCAATGTTGCAATGTTGATGGTTTAAAACATTTCCATCACTTACGAGATTAACCTGTCATAAACATATGTAAATGTAACAAACAAACAATAAAATGCAAATAACCTATACTGTATGTATACCACCCTGCACGTATACACTAAATTGTGCAATAAGCAAAAAACCATGATCATGTTATCTATTTGACTGACCTGTCAGAACTGGACGAGGAATCCGCTAAGGAACGTTTGAGGCCAGACGCTGCTGCTCCTATGGGGAAGCTGCTAGGCGCCGAAGCAGACTGTACGTTATTATTCTGAATGCCTGGGTGAGGGGTAATGGTAACGTAAGTGGTCAAGTGGTTGAAGCAGGCTGGGACCTTGCCAGCCGGGGGGTAAGGCGTTGTTAGGACGGAGCGCTGAATCTTGCGTGATCGTCCTGTGTTGATGCGCACCTGCATGATTCGGGGACAGGTGAGCAGAAGTATGAACACATAATGAATGAATGAGCATAAATGAATGAAAGACCATGATTATATTCTACCACACACGAATGAACATTTGTATTTAAAGTCAATAAATGGATTACTAGTTCCACCCAAACAGTATATAATATTTATCCTGGGCTGACTAAAGACACACCAATCAACTGTTTTTTAAGATTTAAAAAACCAAGTTAATTGATTATGTAGAAAAAGGAACTAGAACTCGGGTGTTCCCAATAAAGATTTCTCATCAAAGATGACAGTATCAGTATCGCACTGCCTTAGGCTATGAAGGTAAGGCGATTCATTGATTAATTTTATTAAGCCACATTCGGAAGCTTGAGTTAGATCCTGTATCAGCTAGTGCCTTGAAATGAAAAACTGCTACATAAGAACATTTCCAAAAATAATATTTTAAAATTTTCAATTTGTTAAAAGGAACTAACTAGCTAAAAATAACCCTACGTAATAGGCATAAATTCAAGCCATAGAGGCAAAAGTATCAAGAGGGAATTAGGCTTCACTCTAAGGGCTTTGTGAGGTAAGAGTTCAATATCACTCTAAGGGCTTTGTGAGGTAAGAGTTCAATATCACTCTAAGGGCTTTGTGAGGTAAGAGTTCAATATCACTCTAAGGGCTGGAGTGGATGTGCGGGTTTGGGGACAGGTGGCCAAAGTGAGAAGGGGTGGGGAGGGGGGGGGGAGGGGGGAATTTTCAAACCTTAACCCAGGAAGCGTAAATGACTAAACGTAATTGTCAATGTCTAGAAGAAGATTCATATTAAAAAGAAAAGTGACGAACAAGATTCAAGTTTAACAAGACTAAAACTTGGCAAAAGGAAATACAAATTCATTTACTGCCCTCCTCATGATACACAAGGACATTTTTGTGTGACGTACATCAAAGATCAATATGAAAAAGCATACAATACAATGGTACTTTAAAATGCTGACTGTATCAAAATAACTTTCACTCCAACACTGGCCCACTGCTGACATACAAACATGCACACACACACAGACCTCTTCACCATTCGCCTGTCCTTCCCTCTTCATCTGCGCACAGTTTACCACAAGGGCAACCAATGTGTCTACCTGCTGCATAGTGGTGAAATGTATGGAGTAGGGCAGCTGAAAGAGAGAGCTGAGGTCAAGCATCAGGTGCCCCGAGGTGAACGCTTCCTCAAAGCAGGCCGACACCTCCATGTCGTAGACCATCCACTGCCCCGCCTTATCCCCCTCATACTCCCACTTGAACTGCTGGGACGCTGGGCTGGGCCCTGTGTAGACTGCACGCCGTACTGGTCTTGATGTGCCTGCAACATTCCCATCTCAGAGTTGTACACTTCTAAAACTAAGGGAATTCATATATCTAAACTAAAAAAAATGCCTGCACCATTCCCATATATAACCACTCTGTATATTTCTTTTAAAGAAAAAAAAAGCAAGATGTGTTCAATTCAAATTATATAGGGCTTAAAATGCTTTCCTGAGGTATATTGCTCAGCACCTGTATTTTGTTAAGAATTGCATTTCCAACCTTTCACCATTTATTCTGTGTTTCATGCAAGAAATTTCTTATCCAGTTGGAAATGTTTCCAAATACACCACAGGCCTCTTGCTTTTGAAGAAGCCTTTCATGTGGAATAATGCTGAATGCTTTTCTGAAGTCTACATGTATAAATATATGATGTCAACCAATTTTTGTTGTTGTCAAGTAAAAAAGTTATATCATCCATATTCCATAACCAATAAATAGTAACTGTGTAACACATGATCGTTTCATTTTGAAGCCATGTTGGCATTCGGAGTACAAACTACTCACAGTAAAATTACTAACAATCTCGTCTTGAATTATAAACTAAAACTTTACACCAAGTTAAGCTTATTTGTCTGTAAATGTAATTTCCTGCATCTGACCTGGAACCTTTTTTTTTTTAAAATAGCACATGCCTCTGCAGTATGCCAGGCTCATTGTACAATATCTGATGTAAGGGAAAATTGAAATAAAATGCAAAGTGGTTCTGCCAACTCGTTACACAAGTCTTTTAGAATTCATGGGAAGGAATAAGGATACAATCATGCAGTCTGGACCCTGGAGCTTTTGAAAGATGTAATACTTTTATTTTTTTATTATTTTTTTTGGGGACAATATCAGGAGTTATTGCGATATTGTCTATAGTGCACCCATTCAATTTTGATCTCCACCAATCATGATGACAAAGCAGAAATTGTGATTGAATAAATTTTTCTCAAGTGTATTTCTATTTGTGGAAGAAAAAATTCCTCACAGTCACAACGGAAAACCCAGCAATTCCCTATGACAACGAACAGCATCAACTAAATTAACGTACTGATTGTGTCTGCCCAACCCACGAAGAAGACGATGGATTCGAAGAATATTTGGCATTTTATAACAACCAAATTGCCAATTCTAAATTAAAAAATACCTGTTCCCTTCCTGACTTGACACATCGAAGCAATGTCAATAGAGTACATATTTAAACCGTTGGAAATGTGTTCAAGAGCAACGTTTTTGGATTTTTGTCCTTCTTGTTCTATGTACACGGTGACCTCTGGGCTGTAAGCTCGCCATTTCCCGAGTTCGTCAAACCATTCCCACACAACAACACTTTTGCTTAAAGTAGAACGGGTCCTCGGTGCGACGGCCGCCATTGTTTTCCGATGCTCTTTCGATTTCCAAGTTCTCGCTCTCGAGAAAAGTTATTTTAAATGTAAATGTATAAATTTAATCAAAGGAATTTATTGAATGTGATACCGCCGCAAAGCTCAAAAGCGTTCAATAAATACAAACAACAATTAATTCTCAAACAATGGGTAAATTAAACTTAAAAATAAGAAATGCGAAAATTACCATAAATACACCCACCACCACCATCACCACCATTAACAGGAAGTCGATCCCAGAGTTCCATAGACGCATTCTTGTCGCGAAGGCCATGGCTTCAAGTCTGTTGTTATGGATTAATAATGGAGTTTAGAGCTGATTTTGAGCGTCACATATTGTGTATAAGAGCCTGGTTTAGAGCAGTTAACTGGATATTTTAGTGAGTGCAAAAACTATTTATTTTCAATTTGCATATTTGCAATAAGACAATTTTCACCTCAAAATAGAGCCTCTTACGATCAGTCTTTGCTTTGTCATAGTTTAAGAAATAGTTCAAGAATGGCAATACATATTTAGTCTTAGAACTCGGTAAATGAAGTGGAAGCTGCATCGGTGTATCCACATTGGGTGAATTACCACAAATCTTAAGAAAGACTAATTGCAGCAGAGAGAAAAGGCTAGATTCTGGACGCATTGGTCAGTCTGAGGTTGTGATGAATAGAAATAATTAGAAATATTCTAGATTTTAGCTCTTTAGTCCTATTGTGATTATATTGTATATAAGGATTTAACACTTTCTGTTATGTTCTGTTTTAGGAGCAAAAAACAATATCACCAGTAAAAGTGTAAAAAAAAAAAAAAAAAAAAATTAAGTCAGCCTTCGACCATGGCCATGGAAGCGGCAGTGCACAAACGCAACCTGGAAAGCTCCATCCTCTTTATGCAACAGGAGCATGCGACCACTCTCAAGGCTCTGCATGAAGAAATACAAAAGCTGCAGAAGCGATGCACAGGTGAGAGCCTTAGTTTCTCTCCATGCAAAACTTAAAGTAGAACTAGGATGTACTAATTTTTTTAAAAAATTTTTAAAAAGAATTTAGTGTTAAAAGGTAGTATGCACCCCTTTCCCCTTGGTTGCCTGCTCCCATCCCAATTTCAGTATTTTATTTAAGTGCTTTTTACATGGATTATACCGGCGTGAGAAACTCCTTTTAGTTCTATTTATTCGTTTTAACCTCCCACTTGTAGGAAATTCCCTTGTGTGCATGCTCACATTTCCCGGTTTTGGTTGGTCACCCCTGACCCACTTCCACCTCCCCCTCCATCCCCTACCCCCGAATTCGCTTCTTAGTTTAGCCCTGGTCTCTACGTCACCAGTGATCGTCCTAGGGATTTGCAAAACCGGTACGACGTCACAGTAAACAAACCCACTCGAACGCAAACCGGTAGGCCAGTCACGGAAACCGGTATGACCCATAGCAAAGCTTAATAATGCGTCACTATTTTTGCCACCGAAAATCTGCCGACGAATGCAGGGATTAATTCATTGCTCACCGTAAAGCCTACTAACAGTCTCTCTCTTCATTTCTCTTGTTTTTCTTTCTCTTTTCCTTTATTTTTGAAACCAGTCAAACCAAATAAGAACCGGTAGGCTCTACCGGCTACTGATTTTTCAACCGGTATTTTTATTCTCAAACCGGTAAAATACCGGGAATTTCCGGTTAAATCCATCCCTGCGTCACTGGGGTGGTGTGCATGAAGCTTACATAAAAGTCGTACACAAATTTTGCCCATATCTTCAAAATCGGCCATAGCTATGGGCGGTCTTAAACCAGCTAGAAACTCGTGTGCATGAGTGCCCGTAGGCTGTAGCACTGCCCATAGCAATGAGCGATAGATAAATGTGACAGAGCGTGATATTTTTAGCCCGCATCAAGGATTACCCTCTGCATTTGATTTTAGCCTATCAGAGCTTTGAAAATACGTACCTACGTCACCTCTCCACCATGAGACTGTAGGGCCGGCAACCTTATGTCACAGCCCGCGTAATAGGTTAAGGCTAGCAGCAATGAGAGAAGACGTAGGCCTCGGTCAGGCTCAGCAACGTAATGTGGAAGAAAAGCAGCGCTAGTTTCATTTATTATACCGCGGCTGTAATTTTATTACTTCGATCTCCCGTCTCCTAGCTCGAGGAAAAAAGATTCAGCTACATTTGTTGCTTTGATGCCGATAAATAAACGCCACAGAGCTTCGTTGTTTAATGTAGTTTTGTAGCGAAAAACTACGACAAATTCTAGGTCGTCTTCAACAATTTCATATAAATCTATGATGTCGGCACGTTGAAACCAAAACTTCGATCGAATTTCTAGATCATCACAAAAATCAAAAGGTTTCAAACGATCCCTAAACACGCGTTCTCATAGAATTGTTCTTTGAAACATGACTTGATAAACAAGCCTATTAGAAGCCATGTTTGCTTTCGCGCATGCGCTTTTGAACGATGTTATGGGCACTCTTACTTACGGACAGAGTTACAACAAGGAGATAGCACCCTTAAAGTTAGGACAGAATTTACGAACGACTGGAGACTTACGAACGCTCATGCACACGTTTTTTTTGGCCAATTTGCCCATTCGTAACTTTATGTTTAAAATTTACGTATAGGCAAGAGATACGGGCGTTCATGCACACCACCCCTGGACCCAAGGTCCTGCATTTTTGTGGTCCTCACATAATGGGCTTCTGAAATTTGCCAAAGTTAACTATTTTATTCCATAAAGTCATAACTTGTCTTATTGCTTGTTTGTTTTTCATGTCTCAATCAGTGAGTGTCAGGTTTAAGTTCTGTCTGTGTATTTTATTGTATTTATTCTGTATTGTATTTGATTGCATAAAGCCATGTTTGGTTTTGTGTTAATGTTTTTTTTTACATCTTTTAGATTTAAAATCTATCTTATATAATATATACTTTTGTTTAATTGTATTGGACATGTGTACATGTACGAATTTGATCTTATTGTTTTGGCTGCTTATATTGATTTTGTGTGTGTTTGTGTGTGGGCATGTGTTAGATGTATGTAGTTTAATCCTTTATTTTTATTTTATTTTTTAAAAACTTATTTATTTCTTTTTATAAACTTTATATTTTAGTGTATTGTACAGTTTCTTATTTTGCGAGTGCTTGTGTGAGAGTATGCGTGTGAGCGCTTTGAGCAGATTTTTTAGTTTAGAATTGCGCTTCATAAATTAAATTATTATTATTAACAATTTGTCTTGAATTTATTTATTTATTTGTCTATTCTGTATTCACATAGTAGGCAGATTTATCTTGCAATAAATGTATAAAGTATTTTATTTTTATTTTTATTATTTCAGATAATGTACGGTGGTGTAGCGTTTTTAGGATTCAGTTAAATTTTAGACATGAAAACACAGAAACAACCCTGAAATTTCAGCACCTTGTATCCTAAAGATATATGCACAAGCATTTATACTGTCTCATTGTCTGTTGATGCTGACTTAAAATGTGCAATATTTAACACAGAGTTCTGTTTTAGTGAATGTCAATGTGGGCTTTTTGCATTTAACACAAGAGAGGGGAATCCATGGAGCCCTATGCTAATAATAATGGTATTTATATAGATTATAGTGGGCTTCCCAAAAATACTTGGCTCAAGCACAGTTCTCATGCATTCACTCACCAATAAGAAAAACATTTCAATAAGATGAGCAGCAAACACTATATGCACAAACATCCCGATACAATGGAATGAATACTTATTACCTCTTAGGCTTACAAGGAATTGACAGGCATTAAGCAATGCTCAAATAAATTTAAAAAAAAAACGTTCAAACTTAAAAAGACTAAGGTCTAAAATGTAAACATGCTTTATGAATGAGCATTGAGGTTTAAAGTCTACACCCACCATTGGCGATATGGCAGACGGGGATAACCATCCCAGGGAAAGAGGGGTAGGGACCTGAATCAGCACTGAACCACCAGAGCAATCATACTGCTAAAATAAGCAGTTAAAATGGCCACATTTTATATTGCCCACCACCGGATCTGAACCTGGGTCATCGGTGTGCCAGGCGAACGCTATTAGAACCACTTGAGCTAGGGCGGTGGGACATGCTTTATGCATAACACTCTTAAAATCTTAACGAACTAGCACTTCCCCTCACACACACATTTCATTTTACATTATAATTATATTATAATAAAGCCCCCACCTCCCTTCTCCCCTCAAAAAGTCTCAGCCAGCGCTAATTTTTTGGCCTGACCCTAAACTTTTTTGGGGATAGTCCGGGGAAAAAATTGCACCCAAGGTTATGAAAAAAAAACAAAGACCTACCTACCGACCCTATTTCTGTTCATATGTTACCGTAAACAGACTTTTTTTTTTACCTAATATATATCATTAGAAACGGTTGCATAGATATTTTTTGAGATGTTCATTTATTGTTAACTACATGCTTTCTTTTTTTCTTCAGATTTGACATTTCAATTAACCATGAATGGAATCAATGTAGATGAAGAAGGTGAGAACTGTGTTATGGCTCAGAAGTGTAACTTTATGTTGTAACAAACTGATTAAAATTTCTGTTGAACCACATATATATTGATGATTTGATGGGGTGTGTGTGGAATGAAAGATGGGGTTCTAATAATAATATTAATAATAATGATAACAATCTTGTATGAAGTGTGATTTCTTGTAAAATCTGGCTCCAAGTGCATACAGATAAACTAGCTCAAACCTTTTCTGATTCTAGTCTTAAGTTTATTTTGCTCTTTTGAGACAGCAAAGACTAGATCTATAGTAGTTTGTTTTATTTTTGTGTTAAATATTGCAAGTTCCATAAGGAGTCACAGAGGCCTTGTCTTTTTAGTTTATCTACAAACCCGAGTTCAGTACTCACCTGAGCTACTCTAGCAGAGCATTTGATTATATGATGAATTAAATTTTAATTTATGTCATGGCCATTCTTTATAAACTAAAAAGACGGTCATGGTGGACATGAGAAAAAAAAAAGCCTTTTGAACATTTCTAGGGGTTCACTTAGTCTCGCAACACTAGTATAAGTATTAAAATGCGTTAATTTTATTTTAACAATTTTTTTCTAAACAAATGGACAGAGATCATTTAATGATCCATTCGCTTTAACTTTTGCATAGTAAAAATAGGGTGATCAGACTTTATGTGAAGGAGAATGAAAGTTGAATTCAATCTTATCCTATGTGTGCTTCAATAAAGAATTTAGCCATGAGACTGACAACACTAGTCTCAGAAGCATGGCATCAAATTTGATTTCTGTGAGTAATATCTACATGCATATTTTTTAACTCCTGAGGAAGTATTTTAGCGAAATACATATATTGAGATATGTTTTTAGTCTGCTGCATTTTATCTACATTTTTTCCTTAAATTTCGTCTTTGATTTTTTAGAATATATATTCAAATTGATGGACATTGAAGAAGTAGACAACATTGATGTTTTGTTTTGACGCTTAAGGAGATGTGGACAGTCGACTGCGGGATGTTCAACAACAGCTGTCCGAGGCAAAGAGTCGAGAACAGGAGCTACGGGAACAGTTTCAGGAACGGGAATCACAGCTGCAGACTGTGGAACAAGATGCCAGGGCTCAGAAGAAGCGCCATCTCGATCAAATGCGGAACGCCTCACAGACCATCAGTGGGCTCAAAGCTGAGGTCAGTGAAGAGTGCCGTTATTATAGGCAGTGATGAAAGAGAGGAGAAGGGGGTGAGGGAAGGGTGAAGGGGGGAAGTGAAAGAGAGGAATAGGGGCCCCTAGCACCTTAGTTTTAGTTTTGTGTGCAGGTAGAATTGGACCACTAATTAATAGCCATGGAACAAAACAAAAGCCAACAACCTCCTGTGTACTCCCAGCATTTTTTAGCTTGATTTACAAATAGGGGAGATAGAGGGAAAAGGGGGAGGCAAGGGAGAAGAGACAGAGCACTGCCTCTGTGAAACTGGCTCTGAGAAAAGTGGAGTCTCTGATGCCTCTCTCCTCTTCTGACAAAAAGGTTATGCAGAGGTGCCAACCAGTACGGATTGACCGTATTTAATTCCGGCGAAGTGAATTAAATACAGAAATACTGTAGCTTTTATAAAAATACGGAGGAGAAGTTGCCGATCGTTATATCTTTGCCAGCGGTTGCTACCGGTTTCTGGTCTGATAATAGTACTCCTGCACTCACTGAACGTCGCTGTGTTCAACAAGCTGATTTTCATGGTGATTTTAGAGTAAAAGAAGTGTGGTGTTCAACAATCTGATTTTCCTCATGATTTTAGAGGACTGAAAATAGCCTGCTGTTTCAGAGGGAAGCCTGTCGTTACTTTATAGTTTCATAGGCAGGGTTTTGCGAGAAAAAAAATACTGACAAGTGTTAAAAAATACTGACAAACGGGTCCGGAAATACTGACAAGAAGATTAGGAGGTTGGCACCTCTGGTTATGGATAATATTTACATTTATGTGCCAATTGTACAGAAACATGAATCCACCATCATGGAAATGTGCAACTTTGTTGAAGAGCAGCAAAGATTTTGTGCGTTTCTTGGCTGGTGTGTAGATTTTGAAATAATGAGTTGTAGCCGCTGTCAGTTCAGTTTGAGCAAGTAATTGAATAGATGTGTGAAGTGTTCAGAATTAAATGTGTAAAATGTCAGTAGTGTAGAAGGAAGCAGTTTGATATTGTTCCGCTATGGAACCACAATGGAGTGTTTGAAAGAACTGTCGTTTCATGTATGTGTGTCAAGGTGTGCTGTTTTTTTTTCCCCAGGGATGATCACAATGTGTTACAGTGTAGTTTCATATACAATTATAGTGTATGCATTATCTGTTTATGTGTGTACAGGTGGAGGCCAAATCCAACAACATTGCCTTCCTGACCACGGAGATTCACCGACTCAAGATGCAGCACAGAGCTACGATGCCCGTCCCAGGGGGTGGGGGGCAAATGGCAGAACAAGGAGGTGTGGGAGTAGGGACCATCGTGCGTCGCTCGCAGCCCCAACTGGGTCACTTACCCATGCCACCTCGGGAGCTTCTCGCACACTCGGGGCGAGCGAGACACGGGGGGACTCAAGCACCGTCCAACCCCACCATCCGGCGGGTGGCGGTTCCTCACAGTTCTACCAGCAATACCAGCTTGGCTTCAGGCCTGAGCACCGAGGTGGGTGGTGACCTCTTTGCTCGATCCATTCACCACCCTGTTTCTGCTTCTACTCGCAGTATGAGCAGCGGTTCCGAGTCGCCTGACATTACACCTTTTGTTCAGAGACCTGAAGTGGAGAAGCTAGAGGTGAAAAAGTCAGCACCTTTACCCCCTATCAACAGTGCCCATGTCTCCAACCCCTCCTCTGCTGGCCCCTCCTCCGTCCCTGCTGGCATAGGAGAACGCAACGTCCGGATCGTGGATGGTGAGGTGCGGCAGGTGCTCATATCGTCCAAGAAGCGGGCCAGCATTCGCACTCTGTCTCGCGCGCGTCCCTCTACACCAGAGGTGGCCACGTTAGCCGTTGACCAGGTCAACAGTGAAAACAAAAACTGGAACCGTCCATCCGAGTCGCACAGTTCTGAGTACAACTAGATCTTTGACATGAAACAGTTTGATCAGAAATTCTGAGAAAACTTTAAAATAGTACAGTTTGGAGTACAAGTAAGTTGAATATACTGAGAGAAAATCTGTTCTGAACAAATATTTTACATGCCATGAATCAGGTAGCAGTTTTTTACTCACATGCAGAGCACTGTGAGTCTGTGTACTGGCCTCCCCCCCCACCCCACACACCTCTTCCAACTCCCACCCCCCAATTTTTTTAAAGATTTTTGCAAATCTGTGCGAGATGAGTCCTAAATAGTCCAAAAATATATAGAAAAAAATCAGTCCGTCTGTCTGTGCAAACACTTTAAAGTGGCTAAGCATTCCGAACACATTTTAACTATTACATCCAAACTTGGTAAGACCATGAGACCTCATAAATGACCAGTAAATAAATTACTTCATTCAAGGTCAATATCACAGCGTTATCAAAAGTTAGTCAAAAAATGACAATTTTATTAAAAATTTCACTTTTTTTCTAGGTTATTAATATTGAACTTTATGATTCTTTGATTCATGATAGATATCAATGAGACACGCATACTCTGCAAATTTGGTCAACCTCACACCAAGGTCAAGGTCACCGGAGCTGTCCAAAGTCGGTTTGTATAGGTACTTTAAAGTGACCCTAAACTATGAGAGATATAAAGTCAAAACTTGTTGATGATAGATTGATCTTTCATATATGTTCTGAGAAATATAAAGTACAAACTTTATCATCTCTAAATAAAACAAATAAAATAATCTTGATCTTCATGGTCAATGCAAAAACGGAACATATATGAAAGATCAATCTGTCATCTCTAAATACAGCGATTGATCTTTCATATATGTTCCGTTTTTACATTGACCGTGAAGATCAAGGTTATTTTAGGCTTTGCAAAAACATACCAAAAAATAGGTCATTGTACAGTGGAATGGTTGTTTATTTAACCCATAGTATGCAACCCCATTGGGTTATTTGATCAGACATACATGAGAGATCACGTGAGGGTTAAGGTCACTGAAGGTCAAGATCACCGTTTTTTGGTATAATACAACTTTGACAGTAGTTTTTTTTTATAGTACATGAGTGTATTTGGAGCCGGAGGTCAATGTCATCTCAAGGTCAAGAGCATAGAAAGATCAAAGTTGGTATTTGCATTTTAATGCCACCATTTCATTTAGTTTTTTCTTGGCAAGCATTTTCATGTTAAATATTGCAAGTTTCATAAGGTGCATGTAAGTCACATGGGCTTTGCACCTTGTAGTTAAAATGTTCAGTTTAAAAAAACAAATATTTGAGATACTTTCTGCCTGTTAGTGCCCCTGTTCCCCCATGAACAAAAACTCTTAATTGTATTCATCCTCAGTTTTGACTACAATTAGTTCTGAAAACTTTAGCTTAGATCTGAAAGTCGACTGTTCTCAAATTATTTACAAACACTCTGTGTTTGTTTGCCCTGTTGTCACTGTGGTAGAGTTGTTACAAAATAAACGCAAAATCTGTGTGCTTTACATTTATTAGTAAGTGTTGATCAAAGGTTCATACACATGTTTTGCAAGCAGGCTATCAGCCAGCACACATATCAGTGCTTACATGCGAACAAGAGGACATCTATTTACAGATACTGATGCAGTATTGTGTGTTTATTTTAAAAGCTTTAGCCTGTTATTTTGGGTACTGTTGTATAAAAGGCAAAACTGTTGGCTGACAACAGGGATTCCCTTCCGATTTATGTATTGGGATGACCCTTTCTGTGCTGCAGGACTTAACATATCGAAACCAGTTTCTTTGGTTTATTCTGTGATCAAACTTTTTTTTGCACTTTGACCTTTTTGCACTGATTTTTAGTTGACCGCGGTAGAAAAAGAGAAAGTGATCTTACCAATACTTGGAAAGTATTATAAGACACAGAATAGAGCATTAAGATAGAGCTTCAAAATTATAAAACTCCAAAATCAATTATTTGCCAATATTCATGATGCATAACAGAAATTACAAGCAAGCAGTAACTAAGTGTAGTGTGAAGTGTTCAGCTGATTCCACTTTTTCTTTTCGTTTTTTATTTGAAGTTATTAGTGATGTTCGTAGTGAGCAAGTTTATTATTATATTATTCTTGAACCCTAGAAATATGAATTATGCAACTATGATTATTGATAAATAAATGTTTTTGAATCAATTTTGTGATTATGGAGATTTGAATAAATTTGTTTTTCAATAGCGTTAACATTTTCGGTAATAAATTTTTCGGAGCTCTGTGATAACTGTGACACAAATAAAATGTTTATACACTGTGATCCTGCAAGAAAGTTCCCATGAAAGTTTAGTATAAATACTTTCTTTTCTCTTTTGTGTGATGCTTGATCTTTTGCATTTACATTGTGTGGTTCTGTGATTTCAATGTATACAGATTTGTGTTTACATTTACAAAATGTTGACTGTCTTATTATGGAATCCATATTTATTTTTCTGGAAATTTATATTATGAATCTTATCATTGAGGCCGTCCATTCCATTATTGAATAAAGATTGGTTGTTGTTTTTTGTGTTGTGTTGCAGACACAATGAGAGTTGTATTTTCTTGGAAATTTTTATTGTATATCATATGGCTTGTTGATTTCAATCAAAGACAAATATAAGATAACATCTTTGTTCAAGACTGAAAACGGTCAGGCATTAAAGGTCTGTCACTGAGGATGAAGCAGGACGAGTTGCAATGAACAGCCTCTTCAACACCCATCTTTTTGTGGGTAGCCAGTCACAAATTCCCTTTAAAAAGCTAACCGCTGAGGCCCACAGCTTCTTGACGCTTGAAAGTTGATGGGTGCATGTCCGTACTAAGCCACGAAAGAGAAATTGAGCATAAGAGACGTTTAGGATAGCTGAAACTGTGTGACTTGTGTTACAAAATGTTTTTGAGTAATGTGGCCTGTATATTACAACTGAGTTGTAAGCATGTTTGCAAGTCACTGGGACCCTTGCATGTGTATAATATAACCCAAAACATTGGTGAATATGGAGATTCAGAGCTTTTTAGATTGAGAAATAAAATGTAACACCATGATCAATGAGTGTACACTATAGTGCATATAGATGGTCCTTTTCTGATTCCTTTCTCAGTGTGGTGATTCAGGGGGTTAAGAATATCATAATAGATAGTGGAGTACATTTGTACCAGGAAAGTGTGTGTGTGTGAATGGGTGTGTGCATGTGTGTGTTTCTTCTTTTATTTTATGGCCTCTTTATTCCTGACTATGAATCTAACCCTAAAAGAAACCGCAAGGTGACATGTAGAGGCAAGCAAACAAGAAAGGAAAAAAAAAAACATTTGTGTGCTGAGAAAATGGGGATTTTCCGATTATAAAATATGGAGGGTAAAGATTTGTACCTTGATCTCAAGTTGTGTTCTAAGGATATGATACTGGTTATGCAAGGAGTTGTGTATAATGTAGTCTAGGCTGCTGTGCGTTGTGTACATGTTAATCTTGTTTTTTTTTTTAGATCAATTGTATTATTGGTTGCAAAGAAATTTAATAGTGAAGATGAGATTTGTGTGTGTGGTCAGTGGGCCAGTAGTTTCCACTAAACAGGCGCTAGCTGAGTGTCAGAGGTCTTTCAAGCATAGGCTATGTGTAAGCATATGCTCTCGAAAGCCTCTTAACACTCAGATTGGGGTCAACAGAGCCTCGCTTTCGGGCCAGCTGCTTATATAACCTTAGTAAAAGCCCGAGTTCGGCAAAAGGTCTGCTGTTTGCTTAGTACTAAATTCTTCTAGAATTAAAATAAAGAAATTAAATGGTTTGTTGATGGCGGTAAGGTTGGTTGAAGTGTTGGGATGGCTCGAAGTGTTTTTATTGTATGAAGAACTGTAATTAAATCTGATTTCAATATTATGGGTGATGGCATTGATGATGATTGTTGGTCTCAAGTTGTGTTGTTTGTATGAGGAATTTTTTTGTTTCTACCAATTGTAGTTAGTTTTTTTTATTTATTTCTTTTTATGTAGGATATTTGTTTTTTTGTTTTTTTTTTAAATTTATTTTTATGTAGGATATTTGCTTGTGGTATTGGGAGGTGCAAAATGTGTTCCCTAAGTAGAAATGTTGGTCTTTCCACGTTTTTGGTGGTGCCCTTGAGTGACGTGATTTAGACTTGTTGTGGCACTGGGGTGATTAGAAAGTGAACGTTTGCTGGAGCTTAGTTATAAACTCCTTCTCTCCCCACCCCCCACCCTTCCTCTAATTACCCCCTCCTTTCCCAGCACCCTTCTTCTTTCCCTCTTCTCTATCACCGTTCTTCTACTGCATATTATCTTCATTGTCGATGTGATCCTTCTGCATTATTAGATCTTCATTGTCATTCTTTTTCTTCAATTATCCGTCTTCAGTATAAATTTTTTTTAAATCGTTATCATGCTCTCTAGGGTTGTTTCAGCAGATCTTTTAAACGGATCCTCTTTGAACCAAGTTGTGGTCCTGATTTTGTGGTCCTGATTCAGCTCTTTGCAGTCCGCTGGACCCGGTAAGCAATTAAGAACTCACTATCTTTCATCAACGTTCTCTTTCTCTTCAATCATTCTTCTTCAGTACTAAAAACTTTCATCATTATCATGCTCTTCATTTGTTTTTATCATGATTATGTGAATTCCTTTTCATCTTTATTTCATCATCACCTTGGCTTCATCTTTTTTCTTCTCCACTCCTGTCCTTAGTGTCCTTTTAAAAAAAATTAAATTTTTTGTAATCACTAGTCTGGGAGAAGGGAAAGGATGTAAACATTTGAGTTTTTATTAAGAAAGTATTGAGTGAACAAGACTTGTGGCTTATTGCTGTTGGACCCCAACACTTTTCCCAGTGCATCTTTATGTGTGTGACATGATGGGCTTAAAGAATGGGTGGTTTTTGCATATGGGCAATTCCTTTTTAATTGAATCTGCTAAGTATAAGGCCAAAAAAGAAAATGTTTACGGCAACATAGGGGGAAAAAAATAGGATCGGTAGGAAGTTTTTTTTTGGTTCCTTTTCTATTTTTAGCAACACCCTTTACTCCTTGCTTTGAGCTTATCTCCCTTCTGTCATCTGTTCCATGGCTGAGCTCAAACATTTCTATTCGGGTGCCTTTTTTTTTTCCTCTTCTTTTTTTCCAGACGATCCCAAAAAAATGTTTAGAGTCGGGCCAAAAAATTAGGGTCGGTCTGGATACCATAAACGGATTTTTTTTTTTTGGACTAAGTGGGTCACCATTTCAACATTAGTATATAGTTTAACATTAAAATCTTCCTGCAGCTTATACCATGAGCTTATTTTGTAAATAATGTGATTGGGTTTTTCGCTAGACCAGTCGCCAACCTTTTTTCTTGAAAACTCTTCTGGGACAAAACTTCTCATTTGTGTGTGAGGTCTGTTGGATCAGCTTGGGAATATTGGATGCTTTCTGCCAGGTGGTCACTGGGCTTCCTATGATATTATTTGACAATGTACGCATTTTATATGTATGTGTTTTGTTGATATTTTATAATGATGTTTATATTTTATTTTGTTTTTGTAAACAGGGATTCGATAAATTAGAGTATAGCCTCAGCGTCCCCTGCATGGGATGTCTATATTGTAAAGTGACCGGCTGGTGGAGTGCCTTCAGTGTTACCACTAGGGTTGTTTTGGCGGATCAGGGGTAAGTCCTCTTTCAGCGAAGTTGTGGTCTTGATTTTGTGGTCCTGATTCGGCTCTTTGCAGTCCGCTTGACCCTGTAAGCAATGAATAATTAACTAACAAATGGGTTGTTTTAGTGCTATAAATTGGACTTTCCTTGTGAATTGAATTCGCTATGATTGGGAAATGATTTGAAGTTTAGTGTACTTCAACATTGAAATCTACTACCAGTGGGAAATGTTTTGTTATGCATTTTCAGGAGACATATCCCTAATCCCCCTCTCTCCCCCATTCCCCTCTCTCCCCCACCCCCCAAATATTTTTTTGTAAATATGTGATTCAACTTGCTGACTTGGATTTGTGTAATAAAATTAAAAAATGGATTGATTTTGAAACGTTATTTGTTACGAATCCTTTCATTTTCAAATTCTTTGTTGTATGTGTGTATTCTATGTATTATGAAACGTCGATTTAGCCCGGAAGCTTGAATCTTGATATGTGTAACTCGAATTCGTTTATGCACTCAGCAACAAGGCAGGAGTCGTCATATAAAGTTTTCCAACTTTATTCAGCAAACACCAACTTCATACAAGATCGTTTTCCAAAAATCACTCCAAAAAATCACACAGTGTATTACTTATATAGCCTTCCAACAATCTAGAGAAGCTTCGAACTTTCCAGAATGACAAAATAACACCCAGTCAAATTAAAACTCGTTACAGGAAATTGTGACGACACGAGTTTTCAGATGGTAGAGAGAGATACACTTTTTACGAAGTTACACTTCTCTGTATATCTGCTGTACATAGAATAGCGTGACCGATTTACTTTTGCGTATGAAAGTGCAGTTTCGTAGAGTCCGTGCGATTCGTGTAGATAGGGAGTCGGCCAATTTCGAATAGGGGTACGCGTAATAAAGAACGTGCATACTGACGAGAGCTCGACTGTTTTGCTTGTGGCCGGCGCAGATTTCGAAGGGCAGAGTGGTTTGAGATGCTATTGCGTGAGGAAGGAATTCTAACGAGACAGCAGCCCTGTGACAGAGGTCATCGTAGTGTAGGGTACTGTTGGAAGGGTGTGTGTATTGTTTTATAGCCACCCAAGGTCTTATGCCCTCGTCGGGATAAGGATGTGTAGAATTCGAGGGAAGATGGTAACTGCCATTCGCCAGTGAGTGTAGAGTTCCATACTTAAGGTGCGTGTGGTTCTCGATTGAACACCCACCAAGACTTAGTGTCTGTAGCAGAGCTAAGGTGTCCTCATCCTCAGAATAAATGTTATTAGGACAGTGAAATAACGTGCAAGAGCAAGAGAAAGAGACTCTCAAAAGACTAATCCATTGTGTTGTGCCAATGTTGTGACAGTGTTGTGTCGTGTTGTGGTGTTGGGGTAAAGGGCGTCACGAGCCGAGGCCTGTAAGGTAAGCAAACCCTGTCGTTCAATTCTCTAGTGGCGCGCTCCGAGCACTGCGTACGTGTATGAGTGGTAATGAGTGTGGGGAAGGGGATGTATTTTAGGATGTGTAATGAATTTTGTTGATTTTATATGATTTTCCTATGATTTTCTTATTGTATATGTGATGGGGAAAATGTCGTTGCTGTTGTTGTTATGGAAGTGGGTCAAAGGCGACGATGGGGAATATAGAGAGGGAGAGAGAGAGTGAGGGTGTATGTATGGAAAGAGCGATAGAATGTAGTATGCTGAAGAGGGATGAAGTGATGATTATGAAGGAAGCATGTTTACAGTGTGGATGAAGGGAGGTAATCGTGATGTGCTATAATTGTTGGGGGTGACGGTGGTGATGAAGGGGGGTGGAATGAATCAGGACTGTGAGATGGTAGTGTGGTTGCGATAATTATGTATATTTATATAAACATTGGTTTGTAAAGAAGATGCGAATTATTTAGCATCAAAGGGTGATTTACATTATTGAAATCTGTGTATAGTATCTTATATTATTATTATGATATTCATAGCTATACAGGTCAAGATGGCGGACGGAGGACGGCGTGTTATGTTATATTATTTAGTGTTTATTATTTGGTGGGCATATTGTTAAGACTATGTATATGTCAACAGGTGTGGGCTGATGATGATTATTACATCTACGTGTTTATTTCTACGCATTATTCCCACGCTGTTGCCTTTGATGTGCCTGTTGTGCTGTACTGATGTTGATGTTGTTGCCGCTGACTGGGTCCTAACCAGCCTGGGATGTACCTTTGCCTCTACGACACAGTAGTGTTGTGGTGATTTCTTACACTGCTGCAGGTTTTGCCTGTGTATCGAGGCAACACGCTTCCACGAGGTTTTCATGCCTAATTCATGCACACACAGACTCACATTACACGCACCTAAAAACATATCCATTTAGTTAGAAGAATCATCCACTTTGTGAAAGAGACTGTTAGCTCTCTGAGCTACTTAACAAGAACATTGAGACATTACTTCTGTGCCACAGCTTTGTCTAGCTAATAGTTCATGATTCAACGCCATCGCTTATTATTTGAAGACTTGCATTTTGAATTGATTTGTTGATTTTGATTTTCTGTATACACTTTGTAAAGAAACTGTTGTTATTTAGTTCTATTTGGGGTTTGTTGCAAGGGGAGGTAATTGTTAGTTAGTATTGGGACGGGGGTCTGTTTAGGGGTTGAGGGAAGGTTAGTTCCCATTTGTCCTGTGTTTGCTTGTTGATTGTTGAATAAAAGAGTGTGTGTTTGTACTCTGGCATTTTGTGTTAGTTTATTTTGTTTGAGTTTATTCTTTTCACTCGCTTTATGAGCTGACGTCACTGAACCCGCTCGGGGGACGTGACATTTTTGGTGTCAGAAGTGGGATAAACTCATTTATTTTGTTAGGGTATTGCCAGAGGTGTATGTTGTGTGTTTGAGTTGTTGTGTGAAAGGGTACGCAGCGGGCGGTTGGCGGGAGTGTGGGTGTATTGCACTAGGGAACACACTCGGAGTGCAGCATTAACGGGGAATTGGATTGCAGGGTTCACTTGCTCGCCTTCAGGGGTACGACGGTGAACGATTCCTCGGCTCCTGTGACTGTTGTGTTGCGTATTCATTCTGTTAGGTGTTTGTATCAGTTAGGTGTTATTTGTTTTGTGTATACTAACATCTGTTCTTCCCTTCTTTTCCGACATGGCTACGCGGGATGCTCGAGCCGCGATGCGCCGCGACGCTAGGACTCGTAAGGAGGAGGCCGAGCAGGAGGAGCAGGACTTCCGTGATGACGGCTCTGTGACAGGGTTGTTGGAGGAACCTTACGCAGTGAGTACTCAGACCACTGTGCCTAAGATGTATGCCAAATCGCCCGGTGCACAGAGCAAAGTCGAGGTCGCGCTCAGTGATAGCGAGAGATTTAGACAGATTGGGGAAAGTCTGGGTTTCCGTGATGGAGCGTTGGCACACTATGTAGTTAGTGAGATGAGAAGGGAAGAAGAACGGAGGGAGAGGGAGGAAGAAAAGAGGGAGGAGAGGGAAGCGAGGGCAGATGAGAGGAGGCTTTTGGAGCTTAGGCTAGAGACGGAACGGGTAGCTAGAGAGGCAGAAAGAAGAATGCTAGAAATGAAGCTAGAGGAGGAGCGAAGAGCCAGAGATGACGACAGAGCAGCTCAGAGAGAGAGGGAGAATAGGGCTAGAGATAGAGAGGCAGCATACTCAGTCAAGTTGAAACCCTTGGAGGAGAGGGAGGATGTGGAGGCCTACCTCCAGATGTTCGAACGGGTGGCAGAGGTTCAGGGTTGGAGGAGGGAGGTATGGGCGGTTAGGCTAGCGCCTTTGTTACAAGGGGAAGCCCGAGATACCTACCTTCGTCTGACGCCTGAGCAAGCCCAGGATTTCGACATTGTGAGGAATGCGCTGTTGAAACGCTTCAGGAAGGACGCCGACTACTATCGTAGGCAGTTTCGAGAGGCCAAGAAGGAAGCTGCAGAGACGTTTCCTCAGCTAGTAGTAAGACTAGGGTCGTTAGTGAAGAAGTGGTTTTCGCTCGCCGGCAAAGACATCACCGACGTAGGGCAGGTACTAGACACTTTCATTGGTGAGCAACTTTTCTCCATTATGACTACCGAGCTAGAGATCTACGTGAGGGAGAATCTACCTGAGACTAGCCATGCCGCAGCAGAGTTGGCGCAGCGTGTGGTAGATGCTAAGCGGGCAGCATCAGCACCGGCACCCGTACTACCCAGTCAGAGACGCAGTTTTCCCAGACGACCGGAGACTCCTCAGCAACCTAGCAACCGGGGAGGACAGGGTCAGAAGGTAGGGAGGACGGAAGGGGGTAGTGGGGTACGCCGTTGCTACCGATGTGGGTCGGAGAAGCATGTGGTCAGGGACTGCAAGGTCAAACCTCAGACAGTAGGCCAGGTTACAGTGGGACGGACTATTTCCACGGAGACCGCACCTCGGGCTAGCGTGTGTGCAATCAAACCTTATGATCCATGGGGCCAAGGTAGGGCGAACGGGCAGGACGTTCGGGTATTGAGAGATACGGGGGCGGAGATAGGGGCAGTCGCGAGCAGGTTAGTCAAACCAGCTGATTTGACGGGTCGGACTGTCGAGATTTGCTTGGCGAATCGATCGAACGTGGGTCTGCTACCTACAGCTTGGGTGGAGTTGGATTGTGCGCTGGTCAGGGGGAGAGTAGAGTTGGTGGTTTTCGAGGACGGGCCCGATATCATCCTGGGTAACTGGGTAACGTTTGATAGAGGGGAAAAGAGTCCTGTTTCCTTGTTCGGAGGTGAGTGCGCAATGGCTGCAGCAGTGCAGACTCGGGCGCAGGTGAAGGCCGAGAAGAAGAGGGAGGTACCCTTAGCAGTGGTCGAACCATCCCAGATCTCTGTTAGCACCCCAGAGTTGATCAGGATGCAAGAGACCGACGAGACGCTCGCGAAGGCGAGAACGTTGGCACAGAGCGGTGGGGCGATAGCGTCAGGTAGAGCGTCAGCTGAGTTTCGCAAGAAGAAGGGGGTGTTGTACCGGGTACACACGAAGAGAGGTAGCCAGGTCACGCAACTGGTAGTCCCGAAACAGTTGAGGGGGGGGATCCTTCAGTTGGCTCACGATCCACCCATGGCTGGGCATTTGGGAGGGAAACGTACCAGGGAGCGGATCTGGGGAACATTCTATTGGCCGGGAATGTGTGCCGAAGTACGGAGGTATTGCGCCAGTTGTCCTGAATGTCAGAAGGTAGTACCGAGGGGACGGGTGAGGAAGGTACCACTACAGCAACTTCCGCTGGTGGACGAGCCATTTCAGAGGGTGGCGGTAGACATTGTGGGACCCATCAAACCCAAGTCAGATCGGGGTAACATGTACATCCTGGTGGTAGTAGACTATGCCACACGCTATCCCGAGGCTGTACCGCTCAAGGGCATAGAGGCAGAGAGGGTGGCAGAAGCGTTGTGGGAGATTTGGTCGAGGGTGGGCGTTCCTAGGGAAATTTTGACAGATCAGGGGACGCAATTCATGTCTGAAGTCATGCGGGAGATGAACAGACTACTGTCGATCCATGGGAAAGCCACCACGCCGTATCATCCACAGTGCAACGGTCTGGTTGAGCGATTCAACGGGACGCTAGTGTCCATGCTCAAGAAGTTAGCCACAGAACAACCTACAGCGTGGGACCGCTACATTCCAGCGCTACTATTTGCATACCGTGAAGTAGCACAGGAGTCTACAGGGTTCTCTCCCTTCGAGCTCCTATATGGAAAGACCGTGCGGGGACCGATGGCTGTATTGCGAGACCTCTGGACCAAGGAAATACAAGAGGAGGAGGTGAAATTGAGTAGCCAGTACGTGGTGGATTTGCGTAACCGCATCGAGGAAACATGTAAGTTGGCACAAGGAAACCTCAGAACCGCGTCAGCCAAGCAGAAGCGGCACTTCGATAAGAAGGCGAAACGGCGTTTGTTCAACGCGGGGGATCAAGTGTTGTTGCTGTTACCAGAAAAACACAACAAGTTGCAGCTAGCATGGCGAGGACCGTACGAGGTGATCGAACGCGTGGGAGAGTGCGACTACCGGATCAGGATGCGTGGGAAAAGTAAACTATACCACGCCAATCTCTTGAAGAAGTTTCATACCAGAGCGACGGTGGCCACGATCGTCGTAGACGACGAGGGGGTAGAGGAGGAGGAAACTATGCCGGTGTTTGGGGATATTCCCGTAATCACCTTGACAGCATCAGAGACACCCCGCGACGTGAAGATGGACGACAACTGCCCAGAAATACGGGAAGAATTGCAGGAGCTGGTGTGGCAGTTTGAGGATGTCCTAACCGACTTGCCGTTACGCACTACACTGGACGTGTGCGAAATGCGTGTGGACAGCGACATTCCAGTGAGGACGCGGCAGTACCCACTTCCCCATTCGCATCACGAGACCATCAAGAAGGAAGTGGAAGCGATGCTAGCGATGGGCGTCATTGAGAGGGCCAGTTCGCCATACAGCTCGCCCATCGTATTAGTAAAGAAGAAGGAGGGCACGATGCGTTTCTGCGTTGATTTCCGGAAGTTAAACAAGCACGTCGTATTCGATGCGGAACCATTGCCGAACATCGACTACTTGTTTTCCAAACTGTCAGGGGCCAAGTATCTCACCAAGATCGACTTGACCAAAGGTTACTGGCAAGTGCCTATGAACAAGGGAGATAAAGCGAAGACGGCATTTACAACGCCAGAGGGACAATTTCAGTGGACCGTAATGCCATTTGGGCTGAAGACGGCGGGGGCAGTCTTTTCTCGCATGATGCGGAAGTTATTAGCACCTCTGGGAATGTCGGAGATCGACAATTTTGTTGACGACTTGTTGGTAGCCACCATTACCAAGCAGAGACACCTGGAATGCTTGGCACGTCTTTTCCTTAGGTTGCGTGAGGTGCAGCTATCCGCCAAACCATCAAAGTGTTACCTGGGTTTCCGAAGAGTAGAGTATCTTGGGCACGTGGTTGGACAGGGAGAAATTCGTCCTGAGGTGTCAAAGATGGAGAGAATCCGAGATGCACCACGACCAACGACCAAGCGGCAAGTGCGCTCATTTTTGGGTTTAGCCGGATACTACAGGCGGTTCGTACCCAACTTTTCGGCGATTGCTTCACCACTACACGATTTGACCAAGGGAGGCAAGCCAGGGGCGGTACAATGGACCGAAGCATGCGAAGCTGCATTTTGCACACTGAAGGAGAAGCTGTGCTCTGACCCTGTGTGCTGTCTGCCGGACTTCACCCTACCGTTTGTGCTACAGACAGATGCGTCGGAGGACGGAGTAGGGGCCATTTTGAGCCAGGACAGGGGACAGGGATTACAGCCTATTGCGTGTGCAAGCAAGAAACTGTCGAAACCCGAGAGGAACTATTCGACCATTGAGAGGGAGTGTCTAGCGTTGGTGTGGGGTGTGCAGAAGTTCAGTCAATATCTGTACGGACGTACTTTCGTAGTGCAGACTGACCATATGCCACTGCAGTACCTGCAGCAAGTGAAGAACACCAACAGCCGACTGATGAGATGGGCACTTCAGCTGCAACCTTTCTCAATGTCTGTGGAGCACATTTCTGGGAAGGACAACGTTCCAGCAGATTCCCTCAGCAGAAACGCTCAGTAGGTAGCATAGGGGGTAATGAGAAATTCGCGTCGTAGTTAAGGTTCTTCAAGGTGTTAAGAACTGGGGGGGGGTTGTGTGACGACACGAGTTTTCAGATGGTAGAGAGAGATACACTTTTTACGAAGTTACACTTCTCTGTATATCTGCTGTACATAGAATAGCGTGACCGATTTACTTTTGCGTATGAAAGTGCAGTTTCGTAGAGTCCGTGCGATTCGTGTAGATAGGGAGTCGGCCAATTTCGAATAGGGGTACGCGTAATAAAGAACGTGCATACTGACGAGAGCTCGACTGTTTTGCTTGTGGCCGGCGCAGATTTCGAAGGGCAGAGTGGTTTGAGATGCTATTGCGTGAGGAAGGAATTCTAACGAGACAGCAGCCCTGTGACAGAGGTCATCGTAGTGTAGGGTACTGTTGGAAGGGTGTGTGTATTGTTTTATAGCCACCCAAGGTCTTATGCCCTCGTCGGGATAAGGATGTGTAGAATTCGAGGGAAGATGGTAACTGCCATTCGCCAGTGAGTGTAGAGTTCCATACTTAAGGTGCGTGTGGTTCTCGATTGAACACCCACCAAGACTTAGTGTCTGTAGCAGAGCTAAGGTGTCCTCATCCTCAGAATAAATGTTATTAGGACAGTGAAATAACGTGCAAGAGCAAGAGAAAGAGACTCTCAAAAGACTAATCCATTGTGTTGTGCCAATGTTGTGACAGTGTTGTGTCGTGTTGTGGTGTTGGGGTAAAGGGCGTCACGAGCCGAGGCCTGTAAGGTAAGCAAACCCTGTCGTTCAATTCTCTAGTGGCGCGCTCCGAGCACTGCGTACGTGTATGAGTGGTAATGAGTGTGGGGAAGGGGATGTATTTTAGGATGTGTAATGAATTTTGTTGATTTTATATGATTTTCCTATGATTTTCTTATTGTATATGTGATGGGGAAAATGTCGTTGCTGTTGTTGTTATGGAAGTGGGTCAAAGGCGACGATGGGGAATATAGAGAGGGAGAGAGAGAGTGAGGGTGTATGTATGGAAAGAGCGATAGAATGTAGTATGCTGAAGAGGGATGAAGTGATGATTATGAAGGAAGCATGTTTACAGTGTGGATGAAGGGAGGTAATCGTGATGTGCTATAATTGTTGGGGGTGACGGTGGTGATGAAGGGGGGTGGAATGAATCAGGACTGTGAGATGGTAGTGTGGTTGCGATAATTATGTATATTTATATAAACATTGGTTTGTAAAGAAGATGCGAATTATTTAGCATCAAAGGGTGATTTACATTATTGAAATCTGTGTATAGTATCTTATATTATTATTATGATATTCATAGCTATACAGGTCAAGATGGCGGACGGAGGACGGCGTGTTATGTTATATTATTTAGTGTTTATTATTTGGTGGGCATATTGTTAAGACTATGTATATGTCAACAGGTGTGGGCTGATGATGATTATTACATCTACGTGTTTATTTCTACGCATTATTCCCACGCTGTTGCCTTTGATGTGCCTGTTGTGCTGTACTGATGTTGATGTTGTTGCCGCTGACTGGGTCCTAACCAGCCTGGGATGTACCTTTGCCTCTACGACACAGTAGTGTTGTGGTGATTTCTTACACTGCTGCAGGTTTTGCCTGTGTATCGAGGCAACACGCTTCCACGAGGTTTTCATGCCTAATTCATGCACACACAGACTCACATTACACGCACCTAAAAACATATCCATTTAGTTAGAAGAATCATCCACTTTGTGAAAGAGACTGTTAGCTCTCTGAGCTACTTAACAAGAACATTGAGACATTACTTCTGTGCCACAGCTTTGTCTAGCTAATAGTTCATGATTCAACGCCATCGCTTATTATTTGAAGACTTGCATTTTGAATTGATTTGTTGATTTTGATTTTCTGTATACACTTTGTAAAGAAACTGTTGTTATTTAGTTCTATTTGGGGTTTGTTGCAAGGGGAGGTAATTGTTAGTTAGTATTGGGACGGGGGTCTGTTTAGGGGTTGAGGGAAGGTTAGTTCCCATTTGTCCTGTGTTTGCTTGTTGATTGTTGAATAAAAGAGTGTGTGTTTGTACTCTGGCATTTTGTGTTAGTTTATTTTGTTTGAGTTTATTCTTTTCACTCGCTTTATGAGCTGACGTCACTGAACCCGCTCGGGGGACGTGACAGAAATACTCGTCTTACTCCATAGAACATTCCTCACTTTAAAAAATTTGCCGAGCTATTACCATACAGACCTGGAATTTCAATCGATAATAAACAAGTTATTCCAGAAAGTTCTTAACAATATTTCAATAACAAAAATGATCAGCATTACAAAATTTTTTATCTTGCAACAAAGCAGAATCAAATCAAAGGTAAATGCATGCTATTATAGCATGCTTTGCAACACAAAACGTTCAGAACTATCCTAACAGTGCATGTATAATGTCTTTCTCTTTCTCTCATACACAAATATATGTTTCTTTGTTTTTAAAACTATTTTTAATGAGAACAACAAAGTCTGCCGAGTACAACATTGAAAAAAACCACCAGTACAGTCTCGGATGATTATAATTAAAAAGAATTGTATCACAGCAAATGTACATTTATATATTATTAACTACAGCAATGAATATTTATATGCTGCACATCGTATTATAGCCCATGGCATGTGCAATTTCAAGTCATACTACAAACATGAAGAAACCTGGTATCTGCAACAAACATTAGTTAACTAGAAAAAAGCACAAAACATGAAAAGCTAAGTTTTATGTAACCGGATAACAAACCACTACTTCTGTGCATTAAAACAGTATTACAACAAAGAGGTGCGAGAACAAGACACACTATGCTGCGCACCCAACTGTTCCATCTATGTCAGATGTATAGATTCAAGCAACATGTTATACAGATACAGATAACTGCTAATAAAATGGATCTATGCTGGTCAAATCAGTCATGTTAACCACTACTGTCTGCAACTGGAAGTCTGACAACGTCAACCAAAAATTGGGGATATTTTACTCTGTACATTGATTTCCAAAGGATCCTGATCGAAGACGAATTTATCTGATGTGAATTCCAAGCCTGATCAAATTGAACTAAGCCTCGATCTATGACTACAGATCTGGCTGAACAAGCACTCCAGTAAATGAAGAAAACCAATCACCTGCAAATGAACCGTCCGCCAAAACTTTAAGCCATGCTCTCTGTCCTTGTTTCATGTATACTACTGCATGGGTAGTAGCACAATAAGTTCCAGAAACTTCAATGTATGCAACCACATTGTCTTCTACCACCAGGTCTAGCTTACATAAGTCATCAACTGCAGATGAGGAAGAAGAAGCCAAGAAGCAATATATACCGGCTACCGGTGCTGTGAATACTCCAGTGCCTTGACTATAACCACTGCCTTCATTTTTGAGAACCTGATCACAGATTAGAGTTTGTCGCCTTCTCAGTTTTACATCATGTCGTCTGATAGCATGGAATGCAACTTTCCTGCTAAGCTTTTCCTTTAGATCTGCAATGTCATCAAAATCTCTCCGCAGAACACTCAGCTCACTCTTTACTGTTGAAATACTGAACTCTGTGTCTCGTTTCTGTTTGTTCTGTTCGGATTTCATGGCTGCAACGTCCTTCTTCAGAGCAGAAACCTCTGACTCATGCAGAGCTTGGTCACGTTTCAGTTTGTCCTGCTCTGCTCTCAAGGCTGTGAAATCATCACGGAGCTGCTGATTTTCTTGGCAAACAATAGAAGTTTTGTCCTTGAGACTAGCTAAATCGTGGTCCGCACCTTTCACACAGGTGGATCTCAGAAATATCAGTTCCTGCTCCTGCAAAACATTCTTTTTGTGCAGGGCAGCCAGGTCTTGAGACAGTAGTGCATTTTGGTCCAGGCTGCCTGTCAACTGAGCCTGAAAACTGCTCATCAGCTTCTCCGACTCAACCTGTTTCTTTATCAGCTGCTTCAACACAGAGGCTACATCACTGACATCAGCATTCTCTGCATCTGCATCTGAAGCAGTTGGCCCGTGAACGTCACTATTTAGATTTATGCTAGCCAGGCCAGGAAAGGATAGACTAGGCTGGCTGTCCTCTACAGATACAGAATTTTCCTCCCGGGGTTGTGATGGGACAGCTATCTCTGTCACATGACCAGACTTGCATAATCTGTCATGGGTTCGGCGACAACGCATGCAAAAGTAATTTCGGCATTTGGAGCAAGTCAGCTTGGCTTCTTGACCTTCCTCACAAAGGTCACAGTTCAAAGGTCCAGGGTAAACAGAATCCTCATCATCATCAACATACACATTTTTCTGAAAAAGAAAAAAAATTGTATTAAACAATAATTATATCTATAATCTTAAAATCAACAACACTAGTAACAACAAAGAATAATAATAATAATAATAAAAATAATAATAATAATAATAAAAGTAATAACAAAAACAATAATTTTTTATATTATAATAATAAAAAATAACAATAATTGTGAGAGGAATTGGCAGGGTAAAATAATCGCATTTCTTGAATGCCTTAGATTTAGTGTTTGATGGTTTTGTTTCATAACTATTTATTCTTGCAAGTGTGTTTGTGAAGCCAAACGTTTAGCGCTGACTTTTAATTTGGATTTGCGTTTTAACCCCCCCCCCACCAAAAAAAATTATTATTATAATTATTATTATGATTCATGTGCTTTGTGATATGGCATTTTAATTGTTACTAATTGCTTCTCATTTGGATGAGAGTATAAAATAGTGCCTAATATATATATGTGCATGCATGCATTCCATCGCATGGACTGTAAAGGTCCTGACCCTCATGTCCTAGATGGGTGCACAGGCGCTTGTACCTGGACACGCGACGGCGTATGCCTTTGACGCGTCTCCATTTGGTTATCTATTATATATATATATATATATATATATATATATATATATATATATATATATATATATATATATATATATATATATATATATATATATGTGGATGGGTGAGTGCCAGGCACATAAAGCAAGCCCAAGAACCACTAGGCCCTATTTCACCTTGGTTTGCTAATTTGTCCAGGGTGTTTAACAATGCACATCAGGCAGCAAGTTGGTGCCTTCAGTTAAAACTTGTTTTCAACCATGCAGTGTCTTGAACAGCTCTTTGAACTTGTAAATGCACTATCATTATAAATATGTAATTTAATAAGGGACAGTTGCCATGCAGACTTACAGGCAGTCTTGACACACCACCTGCTGGGAGAGGTACAGGTGTTCTGCAGGTAGGACAGGTGATGGTGGCTACAGACACTTTCCCACCTTCATTCTAAAAAAATGAGGAAAGAAAAATAATAAATAAATGAACCAAACAAAATAAATCACCAAATGGCTGGAGAATTTCTGAAGAACTGTATCCGGGGTGGGGTAGGTGAATAATATTTTTCTCTTGTGTACATATGTGTCTATGAGCATGTCAGTGTGTGTGTGCACGCATACATGGGTGATTGTGTGCGTTTGTGCCTTAAGTTTAGCAACAGAATAATAAATAATGAACATGAATGTCACCAGATGTAGCAATAACCAATGCAAGTGGGTTTAGTTTAGTTATTAATTGCTTACACAGGGTCCAGTGGACTGCAAAGAACCGGTCGAATCATCCTCAACCTACCTAAGCTAAGATACACAACACATACCTCAATCACACCAGTGTGCTCTTTGTCAGCGATCTGTTTCAGACATGGCAGACAGAAACTATGAGTACAGGGAAGCAGCTTGGGCTGTCTTCCCCTATATGGTTCCAGACAAATACTACAAGTGACACGGCTGCCCACGCTCCTATCGTACCAGCCAGTGGCCATGTTTACCAATGACAAGGAAGTGAATGCGGAACAAAATTGTATTGGTCAAAGTGCGCTACTTTCGGTTTCGGTTCACTCACCAAACTTGGTGTAGTTTTTAAGATAAAGTACTGGTTTTAAATCAATAATAATCAGTCATTTACTATACTTTACCAGAGAGAAAGGAAGAAGAGAGAAATCACTTAGCGATATCGCCTATGTGAGAAGTGATGTACGGTGGAGGAGTTATGTCCCTTCAACGTGACATGGGCTTGCTTTCGGTTCTTAGTCTCTTGTCTATAATATGGGGTTTTTTAATTATATTTAAAAAAATGTTTTAGACGGCGATTGAGCTCTTTTAGCTCACGCAGAAGCACATGGAACTGAAAGCCACCTATTATACTATGTCACACTGTTTAACCACCTTTGAGAGTATGATATTTATTTTTCTTGATGTTTAAAGTAACTTGTCTCCCTTGGCTTGTTTTATTCCTAGCTCCTTAACGGTTGCTGTACGGTGCTAGCCATTTTGAGAGAATTTATTATAAATTTTACAATTATTTGAAAACCTTTTTGAAAGTTATTCTCTCGGTCGGCCCTAGCAACTGGGGTATTTTCAATTTGCGACTGGCTTATTAATGTGAACTTCTCAACAGATGTACTGTGACTACCCATGCAGTTTTACCAGTTATATTCTATGATCTATTACTGCCCCTGCAATAGCTTGGCAGACCTGGTCTGTCCTACACATAAGTCTTCAGGTTCCTATCAGACTCCACTCGTACCTGCCCTTTTCTTAGCCATTGTCCATATAGTAATCTGCCCCTCTCCACCCGGCCTTGCATTCATCCTTGGGCACCACTCCACACCAGTCCTCGACGAGCCTTGTTCCCCCCTCCTGCTGAGGTCTTCTACTTCTTCCTGTGTCGCCATGAGCTCTCCGCTTCTACATATCCCTTCACTTTACCATACATCATTTTCAACTTCGTCCTTGCCTCTACTTTTCAACGCAGACGCTGCCACGTCTGCTATATCTCCTTATGCCCAATCCCAATTACAGTCCCCTATAGTACTACGTACCTGTGTCCGGGGACTTTAATTTTAACCTTCCTTCGTCTAAGCACCCACCGCTGTAGCTTAAGTTGTAGAGCATTAGCCTGGCACACCGATGACCCAGGTTCGAAACCCGTGGTGGACAAAATAAAAAGTGGCCATTTTTCACTGTCCATTTTAGCAGTTTGATTGCTCTGGTGGTTCAGTGATGATTTAGGTCCCTACCCCTTGTTCACTGGGATGGTTATCCCCCTCCTGCCATATCGCAAATGGTGGGTGTAGACGTTAAACCTCAATGTTTAAGTCTAAGCATTCAAGGCCAAACCTCCTCTGATGAGGTCTTTCGTAAAGATTGAAACGCGTCAGGAGAACCAGGTTTTATGAATTCAACTGTACTGCCTTTGAGCTCTTTTAGCTCACGCAGAAGCTCATGGAATTGCACTTTTTCTCCACCTTTGAGAGCAGGATAATTAGTTTTCTTGATGTTTAAAGTAATTTAACTTGCCTTCCTTGGCTTGTTTTAGTCCTTGCTCCTTAATGGTTGTTGTACGGTGCTAGCCATTTTGAGAGAATGATCAAAGCCATGAGGGTTGCTGAGGACAGAGAAAGATGGGGTACGCTGGTTAAACAATCATCTGTGGTTCCCCAATGAACTTCGAGTTACAGGGATAGGACAGGATATAGGAACGATCTATCTTTCTATCTATCTAAACACACACACATACAGAGAGAGAGAGAGAGAGAGAGAGAGAGAGAGAGAGAGAGAGAGAGAGAGAGAGAGAGAGAGAGAGAGAGAGAGAGAGAGAGAGAGAGAACATATTGATTCCTATAGATGACATTAAATTAAAACTTTTTTTTTCAATCTTCCTTCCTTCTTCCTTTCCTTTTCCTCACTGCCCTCCCCTCTCCCACCCTCTTCCTCCTTGATAATCTCGATTGCAGGCGTATATATAATAATATCAATGCTAACAGCACTTGCCAATATTGAACGCAAGACTACTGAACTAAAGAGCGTTATAGCTCGAGCTTCAGTTTGCTTTCTTCTTTGAAGAACGGACAACCACAGGCATGCGCATCATATTACTATTTATGCTTCTTTTTTTTAAAAATGGAATTCATACTCACACGCCATCGGATTTTTGACAAATTTTAAATGTACAATGGTTTTATGTTCTCTTATTGTCTTTTACTTTTTTAGTCTTATTTAATATTTGTTACTTACAGTCATGAATTTTATTTCAGCTTATATAATTATGTGTGTGTGTTGCCTGTCAGTATGTATCCCGGTTACTTCTGTGACTGTTGTGTAATTAGTTCAAAACAATCAGGTGACTGCTCACAAAGTCAATGATAATTGATCTGCATGACTTGAGTGTTAACTAAATCAATAAATGTGATGAGAATTTTGTTTTAAATAATATAATAATTTCTCAATTGTTTCTTTTGTGAAATTTATTTTGAATTTTACAGTTATTATTAATTTTTATTTTTTATTTTTAATGGGTAGGGTCACTGGTGCGTGTGTGTGTGCATACTTTAGAAGCAAGACTGTTGGCTCTCCTAACTGATCTCTTTAAACTGGTAATACTGGTGATGTGATACAGTAAGTAGCAATGTGATATTTTTTGCTGTAATACAATGACGGTGTGCGAGTCGATGTTGCAAACCATGTCTTTTTTAATTTTTATAGTTTTTATCAGTGTTTTTTTTCTATGCGCTAAGCAAGTTCTCTAGTATGTTGTTATATGTACTTGAGTCAATAAAAGTTGAAGTTGAACTCTGCACCTGTTAGGGTCCAGGACTTTTAAAAAAAATGTTGATCCAACTTGTTTAGAATTGAATTTTTGTGATGAAATGAGAAATGATTGAGTGCGTGTGTGCTTGTATGTCTTTCTCTTCTGCACGTGTTCGTATTTTATTTGCTCTTTGTCTCAAACACAGATCAAATACTTTTTTTTTCTTTCTAACGAAATTTTTAAAAAAAATTCTGAAAAAAAATCTGCCAAGAACCAAGTTGAAAAAAAAAAGCAACACACATTTAAAACACATACTGCATAATAAGGTCATATTTATTTCAATGGAATTGTAGATTATCACAGCAAACGTACATTTATAACAATTATCCATACATCATAGCTCATGGCATGTACAATTTTAAACCACGCTACAAAATATGAAACAAATCATGGTATACATGTGTAAACATTAGTTAACAAATCATGGTATGTAAACATTAGTTAACAAATCATGGTATACATGTGTACACAAGTATATCAACTAATTAGTTTAGAAAATTATGGTATGTGACTGAAATACACCTGTATACATTTTTAAAAAAAATGTTTACCCCAAATTCCGGTTACAACTAATGCAAACTGGTATATATTTCCCATGCCCACACTATACATTCTTTCTCTTCTTCCCATTTTCTTTCAAATAGTTTAGTTTGAATATATGGGTTTATAAGAAATTTGTCAGTAATACTTATATAACAGTGAATAGTTTTTATTTTGCCAAGTTTACCCCTAAAAACCTCTGGTACATTTCTTTATATTGGCAATTATGCCTGCATCATCCTAGGCATCTCTCTCTCTCTCTCTCTCTCTCTCTCTCTCTCTCTCTCTCTCTCTCTCTCTCTCTCTTCCTCACCCCACTCTCTCCCCCAAGTTCATCCCCTTCCACTCTCCTTTACTCACGCCTATGTCACGTATGTGCTTACAATTTTGCTAACAGTTTTGACTTTCACTTAGACTTTGACTAATATTCAGAATTTTGATATGAAAAATAACTGCCTGGTGCTCGTAAAAAGGTTACATTTCATGTAAACTTAGTTTGTTTTGCACTCTAAAAGCTCTACCTGTACAGAAAGTAAGCCTTTTAAAAAAAATGTCTTTATTCCCCTTTTTATTGTTTGTAGAGAACTTTAGAACGCAAATAAACTTGGTTCGTAGTTATTTTTCGTAGGAACCCTCCCCCACGACCCCTCCGATCCCTTCCCTTACCTCCCCTACATCATAACTTTCACGCTTCAGGAAAGTCATGACCTCCTCATTTGCATTACGAAGAAAACTTTGCCAAGTGAAAATGCGGAATTTTCATCATTTTGACAAATAAAGGTTTTGGTATTTTTTGCATATATTGGGTCAGTTGCTATAAACGTAAGCTTGAATGAATGCTTTGACTGTATTCTCTCACCATTTGTTGTTTTTGATTAATTAAAATAGAGGTACTTTGACACTTTGTTTTTAAAAGAAGGGTGCTGTTTTTGTGAAGCTTTTGCTTTTAGATGTAAATTGGAGGGAAGAGTGTGTGGTTCCGTTTGAGATTTTCAACGTAAGTTTTGCCTTATGTCTAGGTTTTAAGTATCTCTTATGAGCATGGTAAAGATGTAAAATATCCGTTCTGGTGTATTCTTATGAATGTACACGAACAGATTTTGGTTTAGATTACAGATTCGGGAGACTCTTATTTCGTCTGTGTAAACTCTTAGGCCTCCTATGTATAGTATGTAATTGAGACCTAGGAAAGACAAGACTTCACAGCCTGTGGTTTAGATGAACCCTATACTACTAGGTTTGTAGGCCTAAACGGTTAGTTAGTAGCCTAGCGTAGGCAACGAATACGAGTTGTGACAATAGAAGACTATAGAAGCTCTCTAATTTTGTTGTGGTTGTTGTTGTTGTTGTTTTAAAAAGAAGAAAATATTACCAAATTTTCTAAACTTCAACTACACTTTCGTTGGGAAAAATATCTGTTTTAGCCCGTGTTGAACCCAATCTAAAGATGTGTTCGTTTTCGAGGAAGACAAAAGACCACGACGCGCCTGAGCGTGATTTTCTCTTTTATTAGTACACCATTTCGCAACGCAAGTTGACGGACAACATTAATGCTATTCACGAGGTCATTATTTTATAAATGTAGGGGTATCGTCAAATACTAGTCTACTGTAACTAACTTTTGTAAAAGCCTGAATGTTGTAAAATTGTTGAGATCAGCATAGATCTACTTAGGTTTACTTATTGGCGGTATAGGCCATTTCCTTCAAGTTAAAGAAGTTATAACCTTAAAATTAACACAAGGGGTCCTTAAGCATGTAATTAAGATTCAACAAATGCACATGCAGACTAACTGACAGGAGAAACTACACACAAGCCTTTTTTCTTCAGGTTTAGAGTCCATGACCTTAACTGTTTCACAGGAACTTAGCCTTTATAGGTAAGACTCCACACGTATGCACATGTACACGTATTCTAATTTTATTTTTTTGGGGTGGGTGGGAGGGGGAGGGGGGGTAACGCTTTATTAGTGTGCATCCCCATCTTCCTATACGCTTGCGAAACATGGACCCTCACTACAGATCTACAACGAAGAATACAAAGCATGGAGATGAGGTGTTACAGAAGATTTCTAGGCATTTCCTATATCCAGCACATCACCAACGACGAAGTCCGACAGACCATCACACAAGCCATTGGACAACACGATGACCTGCTTACAGTGGTGAAGAAACGGACACTCCGATGGTATTGCCATGTAACCAGATCATGAGGCCTTGCAAAAGATCAACCTGTAAGGCACGGTGCAATGAGGTAGAAGAAAATGGAGACCGAAAAAGAGGTGGGAGGACATCATTCGAGAATGGACTGTTTTGACACTGAGCGAAGCCATGAGGGTTGCTGAAGACAGGGAAAGCTGGAGTGCGCTGGTTCAACGATCATCTGTGGTGCCCCTACGAACTCCGAGTTACGGGATAGGATAGGATAACGCTTTATTGTCCCTTTTCATCGGGAAATTCTGGGCCGCCTCCCCTGTGAAGGCATAGTCGCAGCCTGTGGCGCGCCCAAACCCAACCTACCTAACATTAGTTGTGATTTTTACATTTTGCTGGGGTAGCAAACCCGAGTACCCGGAGAAAATCCCCGAGACGTTGCCCGAGTCATGCTGGATCGAACCCACACCTGTCAGGCGCCATTGGTTTCTAGCCTGTGGACAAGGCATGCTAGTCCCGCCTTAGCCCACTTGGCCACAACGCTCGTTTGCAGGATAAACTACACACAAAGGTCCAAAATTCCCAACCAAGAAGCTAGATCGTACAGAAACTTAGCATACCGGTGTATCCCATTTAGTGGCGAAGGTATGGTATTATTATATGCATCTAGTTTTGCAAGTGTATCTGTTACATCATTTGTAAGTGTCGCTGGTATATCTTGAGCGTGATACACCCTCGACCAAAGCATTACATACTGAGCACACAGAGTTTTCATCTTGTGCCAAATTCTTAATGGAGAGATCGCGATATGCGCTAAGCTCGGGTTCCTCACCACAGCGTAACATGACGTCAAAACTCCGTCCACAACAATCGTCCCCGTCATTGTCAGGGGCGCGTACAAACCTGCCTGTCGCACGTCTTTGTTTACGGCCACAATTCTGGCGGGCGACAGGTGAAAAGAACGGGAGGTAAGGTGTTGTTTTTGGCTAGTGTTAGCGTGTCTTATACAGTGTGAAATGTCATGTATGCAAAGAGAGTCGTCTCTTTCGTCATAGTCTGATGATAATAAAACGTAGTCCCCAACTTCCACGTCTGCAGCAAAAAGAGCTTTCAAGCGGGGCATATCTACCGCTTGATTAAAATTTCTATACATGCCGAGGTCACTATAGGTCACATGCATGACGTCACTAAATCCATCACGACTTAGATTGTGTAAATTGGCTTTTAGGATGGCGTTTCTAGCTGGTTTCAGACTTATATCCTTCAACACTTCGTTTTCACTTCTGTTTCTCTCAGGCACTTCACTGACCTCACCTAATATGGCTTCATCAATTATTTCCTCGTCATAATGCATAAACCCGTCACTGACGTCTTCCTGGATGACGTAGACGAGGTGCTGTGCAGTCAGCGTGATAGACTGCCCTGTATCGGTGGTGAGTGTGTAAAACTGGCCGTAGTGGTCCGGGTCTCTGTGCAGGAACGCGAATACTTCACTGTACACCAGCCGTCCTTTTTCGTCTACGCTCAGCACTTTGTCACCCACGGTGACGTCACTTACGGCTTTCGTCACACCAAAGGAAAGAATGACGTTACTGTTGCCAGGGAAGCAGCCGAGACCTTGGAAAGAAAGAATAATGCGTCAAAAATGTGTCATTGTTTGTTGTTTTTTTTTCTCGAAAGAACCGGAAACGATTTAGTCGCCGTCGCCATCATGAATATCCATCATCACTCATTACCACTCATCCTCACCATCACCGTCAATCAATCATCAATCAAAATCATCATACTCATCAATCACCATCATCATCATTGCGATCATTAACAAGTTCATTTTTGTAGACATAAGCCTACATCAAGTTACGTTAACCAATAACTAGCTTGGTTCCTTTTTGTGGTAAACTAAAATATTATCAGGAATATTTTTGCTTACTTTCAGGCTCGGTGGTAGTGGTTTGGGGAGTCACCACAGATATGGTCGTTGCTGTTGTGATGTCAAGTGAGTGTATTTCCGATTCTGCTTCTGCTGCTGCTGCTGCTGGCTTTGACGTCGATACTGAGATGTTCACTGAATTTTCTGACGTCGGGGAAAAAAAATTCTGAATCGGTGTGGCCGAGTTTGGCTGTGCTAAAGGGGTCGTTGTGTTCACCAGCGCGGCAAAAAATGATGAAGTCGACTTCGATATTGCCGAACCTCTTTGAAAAGCTCCTGCGTCTAATGTTGTAGTCAAAGCTGGCAATATTTTATGATCTGCATTTTTGTTTGAAACTATAGAACTTGAGTTTGATGGTGCTATTCTTCTTGTTGGTGGCGGCGGTGGTGTTGAAAGTAGAGGTGATGCTGTTGCCACGTTCGAATTATTCCAAGTAACTTCTGCTGATGGTTTTGTTGTTAGTTGCTGGTTTGAGTTTTGCGTCGTTTCAGATATTCCAAACAGCTTTGTCAAGGTCGGTGTGCCATATGTTGTGTCCCCTGCTTGTAACGAATTTGAAGTTGCTCCGGACACCGTTTCAAAATTGGGGACACATCTTGGGACGCTCCAGCTGTGGGTGTAGTAGAATTTCTATCAGAAGCTGAAGATGTGTTTGTCTTAGACAGGGACAGACCTCGTAGTATTGATGATCCTGATGTTCTGGAAGTGTTTGAGTTTTCTGCTATAAAGGATACTATCTCTACTGTCGCCGTCGTCTTCGTCGTTGAAGCGAATTGTCTCGAGGGAGGAGGAAGGCCAGCCTTATTTATGGCTGTAGATTCTTGGTTAGATTTTGAGTTCTCTGACTGGATTGCTGAAGCGTGTATTTGTTGGTTCGTTGTAGCCGTAATGGTAACAGAGGTCATATCGGTTGTTAGTGATGAGGGTGGTAGTGGTGGGGATGATAATGGCAACGACGACAACGATGCTATTGCCGTAGTAGATTCTGTTGTGGCTTCAGTTGATGTTATTGTCGTCGTTGTCACAGTTGTTGTTGTCATCGTCGTTGATTGTGGTGGTTGTTGTTGGAATCATGGGAGAACAAGTGGAACAACAGCGACTATAGAGCCAGGAAGAAGTACACTGGCTCTCTGCATAGGAACCCAGCTCTGAACATGTTCTGCCGTACGCGACCACACCAGGTTGATCACCGAATGGGCAGCCGTCTGCAATTTTCATTTTTTAAAAAACAGCTGTAGAAGAAAACTGCAATATGATGCTAAATTAATGTTAAACTAGAGGGGCAAAGCTCATATTTCTCACATGCTCTTTATGGAACTCGCAATATTTGACATAAAAATGTGTGCCCAGAAAAAATACCAACATGAAATGGTGGCATTAAAATGCAAAGTAATACCGACTTTGATCTTTCTATGCTCTTGACCTTGAGATGACATTGACCTCAGGCTACAAATACACTCATGTACAATCAAGTAAAGTACATCAACAGTTGTATTATGCACTTTAAAAAACGGTGACCTTGGGATGACCGTGACCTTCAGTGACCTTGACCTTGATCTCTCATGCATGTCTGATCAAATAACCCAATGTTGTTGCATAATATGAGTTAAATAAACAGCCATTCCACTGTACGATGATCTATTTTTTTTGTATGTTTTTGCAAGGCCGAAAATGACCTTGACTTTCAAGTTCAACGCAAAATCGGAAAAAAAAAATTGAAAGATCAATCTATCATCTCTAAATACAGCAAATTTGGACTTTATATCTTTCATAGTTAAGGGTCAAGGTCACTTCAATGTACATATACAGACTTCGGACAGCTCTAGTGACCTTGACATTGAAGTGAGGTTGACCAAATTTGGAAAGTATGTGTGTCTCATATCTATCGTGCTGGTGTGTGTGTTACTCATTTATTGTCTATTATTCACCAAAGTGATTTAGACATTGAAAATAAGAAAATGAACATAGTACTGAACAAATGTAAATAATTAACTATATCAAAAAGTCAGCTTATTAACAAGAACAACTGAGAAAAAAATTAAATTAAATAACTCTCTCTCTCTCTCTCTCTCTCTCTCTCTCTCTCTCTCTCTCTCTCTCTCTCTCTCTCTCTCTCTCTCTCACTCTCTCCCCATACCTCTATGATTTAATTTACACATACTATAGTCACTGAAAAAAGAATTCTACATAAATCTTCCAACAGATAAATAAATAAAACATTTCGCAAGCTTTAAACATATTGAAAAATTTAAATCACTTAATATCTTAATGTTTTTCATTTCCACTGGTAGCAAAAAGTCAAAATCAGTGCATTTAAACAGTATATGAACCAGTGAAAAAGCACTATTACATGAGCAAAAAATATTTTTTACAAAATTTAGTTCGTAATGAATTTAAAAGAATTCTATATGCTAATGTTACAACAGGTCTTGAAAAACCAACATGTAACGAATATTGGGGTGAATAATTGTATTTTTTTTAAAATTGCTTTTTCTAGTCTGTTGATTGCTTCTTTAGTAGATAAAGATATGTGAACATTAACTGAATTCAAGTTCTATCGTGTTTCAAAGAATCATACATTTACTATTAATAACCTAGACAAAAGTGAAATGTTGTGAAAAATTGTCAGTTTTTGACACATTTGATGACCATGTGACCTGGCCCTTGAAGTGAAGCAATTCATTCACTAATAATTTATGAGATCTTATGGGTATACATCGCCTTACCAAGTTTGGTTGTGATAATTGAAATAGGTCCTGAGTACTTAGTCACGTTAAAGTTTTGCACAGACGGTCGGCGGACAGATGGACGGACGGAACAATTATTTTCCTATTTAATTTTTGGACAATTGATTATTGATGATTAAAGCGCGTTACATACAAAAACAATCAGACAGACATAGACACATATATACACACTCACTCACACACACGCACACACACGCACACGCACACACACACACAGACACACACACACTCATAGTCACTCCTTCTCCTCTTCCAACACACAAGTATTGGAGTACAGGCTACAAGAATTCGAGAAAAAGCCTGACAACTTTGGAATGTGCACATGTTAGTTAGTTATTCATTGCTTACTGGGTCCAGCGGACTGCAAAGAGCCGAATCAGGACCACAAAATCAAGACCACAACTTCGCTGAATGAGGACTCACTCCTGATCCGCATAAAAGATCTGCCGAAACAACCCTAGTGGTAACACTGAAGGCATCCCACCAGGCTGTCACTTTACAACAAAGACACCCCACGCAGAGGACGCTGAGGCTATACTCTTATTGAAACCCCGTTTTCAAAAACAAAATAGAATACAAACACCATTATAAAATATTAACAAAACACATAAATATAAAATGCCTACATCGCTAAATAATATCATAGGAAGCCCCAGTGACCATTTGGCAGAAAGCGCCCAATATTCCCAAGCTGATCCAACAGACCTCACACACAAATGAAGAGTTTTGTCTCGGAAGAGTTTTCAAGAAAAAAGGTAGGTGACTGGTCTAGCGAAGAAGAAGATAGTATAGTAGATTGATAGAACAGAATATGAATGAGAGAGAACAAAGGAGAAAGACAGCGACAGTGGGAATTAGGCTAAAAGCACTAAATTTCCAGAAAGTGGGGATACTATTTATACTGAAACCCCCCGGTACCTTCACGGGGGAAGGAAAGCGTACATGAAAATAACCTTTGCAGGGTTTGTGTATTTACCTGGGACTGACGGAGCGTTATCATCATAAACACACGTCCCCCTGATGCACCACTGAAACAATGGCAAAATCCTTATATTAGGCAAAGGTTCTAAGATTTAAATTGGCAGTCTTGGACCACAACACAACATAAATGAGTGGGACAATAACATAAGAAATAGCATGTCAGCATAAATGCTTGCCCCCAAAATAAAATACATTTCCAAAATTAATTAGCAAAATAGCGGAAGTGAATTATACGTAAGAAGAGACAAGCATTGAAAAAGAAAAAAATGTATCGTGGTCTTAAGATGATGATGATGATGATGATGATGATGATGATGATGATGATGATGATGATGATGATGATGATGATGATGTTAACGGCAACGACAAGAAGATGACGATGACTACAATGACAACGACGACGATGACAACGACGACTACTACGACAACGAAGACGAAAGCAACAACGATGACGATGTTCATGATTACAATGATGATGCCGACAACGACAATAATGATGTTGATGACGATAACGACGATGATGATATTGATGACCTGTTTGTGCCCGCACGTCGTTCCCTCAGCAGCGGCGATGGGCAAACACCAGGTCGTATCCGGATGCCTCAGGCACAGAGCTTCCGTGCACACGGTGCTAGCGTTGGACATCTGAAACTGTATAGGAGTACCAATTGTATAAACAAGCCAGTCTCCACTTGGCGACCTTGACGTTAACGAGTGTCAAAGATCTATCAAGCCAAGGCCTTGTGCAAGCGTATGCCCTCTGACAGGTTGGGGTCAGCTTTCGGGTCGAAAGCATCCCGATAGCAGCAAAAGGTCTGTGACAATGTATTTCACGGCCACCAAACTCTGTGTTCTATAATCATAACAGGTGACGGTATGACGGTTCGTCCTTCAACGCTATTGCAGTAAAACGTTAAAACCTTTTTTTGTTCTTCACGCATGCCAGCTAACAACCCTTACCTTGCCCCGAGTTGCCTATAATAAAAGCGCCATAAAACCTTTACGACTGCTACGCATGAATGTTTTTGCTTTTTGGCAACCTTTTGGCACAAGCAAACGTTTTCAAAATGACGCAGCACATGTTGACTGCACAACAGCCAATCAAAGTGAAGTCGGCTGAAAGTTAAAGTTACTGTCACTCAAACTGAAGACACAACAATACTATCAAATGTAAATACTAATTCAGACGGATTGCACATAAAC
This sequence comes from Oncomelania hupensis, assembly GCA_036898135.1. Taxonomy (NCBI): domain Eukaryota; kingdom Metazoa; phylum Mollusca; class Gastropoda; order Littorinimorpha; family Pomatiopsidae; genus Oncomelania; species Oncomelania hupensis. Next base: position 17,900,321 of record CM072521.1, on the reverse strand, counting down.
ATATTATTCTATCAAACAACAAGTACACAAATCTTAACAGACTGTAACTGACAAAAGTCCTCTCTTGCTATTTCACCTCTAAACGCTGTCCATTCGTAAATTGAAAGCCCACCACTGTGGCCGTCATTTTTTAATCTTTGCAAACAACCTTTCAAGACCGCTTCTGTAGCGCCCTCCGCGAATATAGGGTTGTCTAGACTTTCTGCCAAATTAGTTTGGCTACGTAGCTGGGCAACTCTCGTCGGGTATGATTGATTAAATACCTAACATTCATTAAGGAAAGAAATGGTCATCTGTTCAATTTTTTAAAAAAAAAACATTACATAACAGTCTTCAAAAGTTGTGATCCATGTTGAGGTTCGTCTTCGTCGAATGAGGTGTTGAAAAGGAAGCCACGCGTTTCAGAGATGACAAAAGGGAAATAACCGCGATCAATATATAGTCTCGTTGTGACAACATGCATCTTATTGACCCGCGTGTGCCAGCTCAAAGAGCAGCTCAAGTTGCAGGTCATACATGCATGCCCATCTTGTAGCCACTAGTCGAATATTAGTCCTCCGTATCTCTTCGATCTTTGATAAATCAGAATGACGATAAGCGCGCCAAGCATGCCAAAACATAGCGCGTCTAACTGGAGAGGAGGTGATGGCGGCAAATGGAGGGGGGTGGGAGGAGAGGATGGAGAGGTGTGGAGAGTATCCGACACTAAGTGGTAGGCAGCATCCAAGGTGACCATCACAGTGCAATTCTTTCTCAACGTTGAACAGCTAAACTGAAGAGCAACAGCAGAGCAAAGGAATACAAAACTAGTGTGCTGAAGTGAGGATCGCATCCACGCTGTCCAAAGACGCACACTCGCTGCACACTGGCAGTGTAGCACCAAGGACCACTGAACCACCACCACTTGATGCATAGAATTGTTATTCAAAGCAAAGGTATGTTCGTTTCCTCGCCTGTTCAGCATCCAAGACAAACGTTTCAACAAGAAGGGGAGGTAACGACTGCCTGTGTGTTTTACACAAACGTTTTTTATTGTCTCCCTTGTTACAAGATTTTCCATAGCTATGGTTGGTTGGTTAGTTAGTCATTGTTTTTTATAGAGTCCAGCGACTTAGCCATGGGGCTACATAAACTATAATCATATCGCTATTACAAGAAAGCTGGTAGTGTTCGTTTCATTTGGCTTACCCTACACAAATAAGACTGTGGGCCAAAGTACTGACGGCACTGCTCGTCCACGTCATACACCTGTCCAGGCATCAGTGATGTCACGTCCGGTATCTCACTTCCGGTCGGCTCGGACAAATACAGGCACTGCTGTCCTCGTCTGAAACGGCGTTTATTTATTTAATTAGCCAAAATTAATGTATTTACCGTTGTATATTTCACTTAGTTACAGCTGAAAGGGAATACAAAAATACCCCTACCCCCCTTCGTCCACACACACATACACACACACACCCGCACACACACACACACACACACACAACCTTCCCAAAATGAAACAACTAACAACTAAAAAATAAATATAAAATAAACAAATAATAAAATAAATAAAAACGGCAGTTTGAATACACAGTGTTTACAGACTAATGCATTTCGAGTATTTCACTAAAGAGTTGTCTAAGACAACACACTAGTCATTTAATTAACCCACAACCAACCAACAAATAAAATAACTAAAATAAAAACTAAAGTATACCACATTTACACTGTGTTTTGTGTCTGACTGAGGTAGCTGTCAAAATAGCGAATGCTACAAGGGGAGAAAATCCAGCGGTTGAATTTGTTGCTGTCGGTAATAGTTCTCTTCCCCGACGCCATAATATAGTTGTCATCGTTGCTGCACGCTGCGGTTCCGCCATCATGTTCGCTTGAGAGACTGATGTAAAATGACAATATCAAATGTAAAAATTAATGGATTTTTTTTTTTGCCACACGTAAGCGCGCTCGTGCACGCACACACAAAGCACGCACACACCACACACACACAAACCACATAGGCCTACACCCCACACACACATCACACACCCACACCACACACACATGTACACCACTCACACACACAAACACAAATAACCATATATGAAGTAGTACACATGCATACTGTGAGTAAGAGTGGGTAAAGGAAAGAGGGATATAGGGACAGAGAGATGGGGGATACAAAGAGTTGGAGAGAGCGGATAGAGAAAATGAGAGGGAAAGAGAGAAAGAGACAAAATGAGAGAGAGAGAATGACAGAGTGACAGGGGGGGGGGAGAGAGAGAGAGAGAGAGAGAGAGAGAGAGAGAGAGAGAGAGAGAGAGGAGGGAGAGAAAATGAAACAGAGAGAAGAGAGAATGACAGAGAGAGAGAGAGAGAGAGAGAGAGAGAGAGGAGAGAGAGAGAGAGAGAGAGAGAGAGAGAGAGAGAGAGAGAGAGAGAGAGAGAGAGAGAGAGAGAGAGGAGGGAGAGAAAATGAAACAGAGAGAAGAGAGAATGACAGAGAGAGAGAGAGAGAGAGAGAGAGAGAGAGAGAGAGAGAGAGAGAGAGAGAGAGAGAGACAGAGAGAGAGAGAGAGAGAGAGAGAGAGAGAGAGAGAGAGAGAGAGAGAGGAGCAGGATGCAAAGTCAAATGAAACAGAGAGGAGAGAAAGCGATAGAGAGTGAAAGAGAGAGAGAGACAGGGAGAGAGACAGAGAAAGAGACAGAGAGAGAAAAAGAGAAAGAGAGAGAGAAAGAGAGCGAGAGACAGACAGACAGACAGAGAGAGAGAGAGAGCGAGAGAGAGAGAACGAGAGAGAGAGCACGAGAGAGAGAGCGCGAGAGAGCGAGAGAGAGAGAGCGAGAGTGGGGGGCGGGGAGAGGGGGGGAGAAGGGTCGGACTCAGACAGCGCTCCCTTCACGACCAAATGGCACAGAGTCTGACCTATGGGCGATTTCGTGTGCCGTTGTCTCGATGCACGGAACAAAACCCTGAAGATCCTCGATGATAGACGACGACGACCCGTCCGTCTTACACAGCTGCGCCAAGTAGGCCATGCCTGCACATCAACAAGATGGCCAGCAATATAAGCAAGTCAAAATTTTCAAACATGTTACCACCTCTCAGCAGTCGTCTACAGGTACAAGTCACCTCCCTGTGACGGTGGGTCTACTGTTGCTGGGCTCTGCACAATGGAATGCTATTACCCACTCGTCTATCGTCTGCGGAGATCGGCTAGTGTAATCACCCTGTGACTAATCTTAATACATTTATATGTTTAGCCCAGTCTGTGTGCGATAGGGTTATAGAGATAGAGAGAGAGAAAATGGTAAATGCTTCACCTACAAACTAGCTCTCACACGGCTATGAAACATAGGTAGTCCAGCCACTTGTTAACAGTAAATATCACACATTTATTTCCTCTACTCTATACATAATTCTCTAAACACTCTATTAACTTAAATGTCCAAATTCACTTCGAATAGTTCGTTCCTTGATGGGTCTATGCTGCTACTGTTCTTGATAGGCCTATCTGCTAACCGCCTCATCATTGGGCTATTTGTTCTGGTTGGCCTAATGTTGTTTTTTCAGGAGAGTGGACTATCGCACAGTCCTTCAAGATCAATTTTAGTGCGTTTCTTCTTGCACTTGCTGACTAGTTGAGGTGTGGTGATGGCGTCTTCTACTTGGTTGTTGACTATTGGGCTATCGGAGCTCAGTGCTTGATGTTCCTCTTCAGGCCGAATGTCAGGGTTGACTCTTAGTGGTCTATTTCCTTCATCGGACCAACAAGCCTGCTCGTCTGCAAAACATAAAATGAGTTTCTGCAACGCCTTGTATACTAAGGGTGTGCAGAGCGTCTCACTGATGGCAGAAACAGCCCTCAGTGATCGCTCCACTTATGCAAACAAGGGACGATCAACTTCTACGTCCGTGGCCCACTGGAATCTCTAACATAATTCCTATACATATACATACATCATGGCTAAACTAATACATGGAGAAGTAATTAACAATATACATAATTCTCCGGTACAGCCACTGGTCTGCAATAATACACAAAGGAGAAACAACAGTGGGTCCGTAGGGGATACCTCATGGTGTCGAAACCGGTCGCGTGTCAGCCACGTAATCAAGCAAAGTTTGACTAACATTCACAATGATAAAACATGGCAAGACTTCACAAACCTAATACAACAATAATATAAATAATTTGCGATGAAACACAAGACCCAATATTTACCTTTTTGACAATGTCAGGCTGTGGCTATACTGCTATGAATTGAATTTCACCCGTCACCTGCTTAGTCTTTCTGCTAGAGAGATCTTTCAGAGCGTTGCTCCTTCTTGTGTGAGAGTTAGGCACAGAATGACTACCTTACTTTGTGATCAGCCAAAAGCCCGCGAAAGTTTCGTGAGACCTGAGCGCCTTCTAGCGTGGGGGGGGGGGGGGGTGGCTATACGTCAGCAGGATGAGGTCACTGCCTACCTGAGCGAGAATCTAGCCTACACATGCTTAGCACACAACTGACTTGTGTCGTCTCCTAGGCAGCGACTTTACGTTACACAGGCCAAAGCAGGCTGAACTATTTAAGGCGAGAAGCCTTAGTGCAGGGTCTAACTAGCCTATTGTGACAGTCCCCTCCTTTCTACTTCCTCTCTCTCCCCAAATGTTACCTCCAAGAGTATAAAAGCGACATGAAAGATAGCAGTCATGAAAATGAAGTACCAGAAGAACCAGAAGATACAACAACATCAATAACAGAAACCAGAAGCAGCCCTATAAACAACAACAACAACAATAACAAAGTGGAAGAGACAAGAAAGAAGCAGGCCTACCCGAGACAGACTTGGACGCGTTAATCCCCGCGACTAGAGTCAAACTGGAACACACAAAAAACGGACCAATTTTCAAATTAACACAGCCAGAGCGAATAATGATAATCGTAACTAAGCTAGCAGATAGCCTAATCATGCGTACTTTTATCAATACTGTTTATGTAATCAATTAATTAATTACGCTGAAATTATTTATTTAATAATATAATTAATTATTTATTTATTATAAGCAATTCAACACATGCTCTTAAATAATAATGCACAAGGAGTGGTCCTGATTTGGCTCTTAGCAATCAGCTGGACCCTACTGAATATCTAATATAATCTAATCTAATGCACAAGAACAAAAAGAATGACAGATGAAAATTCACCAACTCACCCGGTAAAGAGAACAAGATGATCGTGTACGGGTAGCGAGAGATAGAACCTGTCGAATGACCAGCGACTTACAGCGTCCAGCGCAGAATTAGCGTTGACCACATCTCCAGGGTACCCGATCTCCTTGTGCCTGTGCTCTTCTGTCCACGGTGACGCACTGGGAGCCTGATATGGTCAACAATAAAATTCTCAGATAATTAAAAAAAAAATTCAGGATGATGTCTGTTTACTTAGGTCTAATCTGTTTGGGGTAAAAATGTTTAATTTGTTTTGTTTACTCGTTCTTATATAGCGCTTGTAAGCTTAGTGGCTGCTCGAGGCGTTTTCCGATACAGGATCAAACCCAAGCCGCCCGAGGCGCCCACTAGCTGCCTGTGTTGCATCGTCCGACGCCCAGACGACATCAGGGATGGGGGATAAATGACCTAGTGCTTAATGGAGGTAGGCCTATCTGTGAAGCTGGCATTCATCCTTCTATAGGTCATACGCGCGTTGTTTTTGTGTGGGGAAAAGTGCTTCTATAGCATCTAGTATTATTATTATTATTATTATTATTATTATTAATTATTATTATTATTATTATTTTATTATTATTATTAGTGTTATTATTATTATTATTATTATTATTATTATTATTATTATTATTATTATTATTATTATTATTATTTTATTATTATTATTAGTGTTATTATTATTATTATTATTATTATTATTATTATTATTATTATTATTATTAGTGTTATTAGTGTTATTATTATTATTATTTTATTATTATTATTATTATTATTATTATTATTATTATTATTATTATTATTATTATTATTATTGTTAATTTATTTATTTAGAAGACAGACCTGAAAACTTACAGTGGCCACAATGATGGAGGAGAGTTTGATGTGGATAGTGTATGGCAGAGTCACTCCCGAAAAGTTGGAATTTATCGACTTGTATAACATGTTCACCTAAAACATCAATGATTGAATGATTGAATGAAATCCACCATCCATCCATCAATAAATAAAACGATAATGTTTGGTAGTTTGCTAGCGGTTTAATGGTAAGTGTAACATTTGTCAAACTCGTTTGTCATCGTAATCGTGATCGTCGTCGTCGACATCGTCGTCGACATTGTTATCGTCATCGCCATCGTCCTCCTTATCTTCCTCATCATCATCACTTCCATTCTCTTCCTTCTCCTTCTTCACATACAAAAAATCATCATCCATTAATCATCCATCCATCCATCCATCACCATCCATCCATCACTATCAATCCAAGATCATCCTCATCAGCATCGTCACCACCACCACCACCACCACCACCACAATCACCCTTCTCGTCTTCCTCCTCCTCTTCCGTCTCTCCTACTCTTCCTCCTCATCTTCATCACGGGCTTACTCACTCCATTGAAGACAAAGGCATAGTATTCATAAATACTGTTCAACGCATTGTGCTCTCTCTTCGTACCCGCCTCGCCCTCACTGTCTTCGTACCACCTGGACATCACAGCAAATCAGCTTGAAACAGCTCCTTCGAGGAAAACACACTTTCAAAGAAATCGGAATCTAAGACTACACTACGTGAGAGCCAAATGTATGATGTTTGTTTGGGTTGTATTGTGTGTTGTTTTTTTTAAACTGGACCTAAATTTTAAAATCCCCACTATGTCAGTCACCTCTATGTACTCATACACCCAGCAATCAGTAAGTCCCTTCTTCCCAATATCCAGTCGGCCCGGTGATGTGCTCAGTTGTCTGGGCTGCTCGAGTTAGATCCTGTATCGGCCAGCGCCTTGAGCAGCTCTTGAGCCGGAAAAGGGCTATAGAAGAACGAGTAAATTAAATAAATAAACAAATAACACGAGGCTGTTGTTGTTTTTTTTAAAAATAATTTATTTATTATTAACGTTCTATTACCTTATCAGAATCAAATACATCTTACCCAGCCAACAGGTTTCTTGTGGACCTTATTTCAATACTTCAACGATTTTACCTTTGCATCAAGCCTCCAAGAAATCGTCCTCTCGTGCGAATATCTTCATGTTTTCACTGATAAGAATAATTATTAGAAACATGGTAGACCTAGACTTCTTGTTATTCGCTTTGACATGCATAAGATATATGATTTGGAAATCCTGCCACAGTTATGGAAAATTTACTAAAGCTCTTATACCTACTTTTTATATATTTCGTAGTCCACGACGGCAAGAACGTCGATGAAGACATCCTGAGTTACCGCTCTTTTATGTCGGCCATGATGTCGTCTGCTTTTGCGGAAATATGTGCCCCTCCGCCTAACGTGTCTCCTCTTCTTGTTTTCTGTTATGTAGCACCGCAGTAGAACAGAATAAAATGGACGAATTAACGAAAGATTGAATTTGAAAGGAAGATTGAAATGAAGAGAAAAGTCTGTAATAAATGGATACATTTACAAATGTTATAATACAAATGGATGGGAAAGAAACCCATTCAACACATTACTTTCTTGAGCTTGATCGTGCCCAAAGGCAAATATACGCCTACATTGATCCAACTTTGGCATATGACCGGCGGTGTATATGTGGACATACGCGACGTAAGACGTTCAATTAACTATAACGCATCAATGCCTATGAAGTGTACTATAAATTTAGTTTTATAGAAGTGTAAAGGTAAGTTTGTTGAAACTTACACGATATGAAACAGACATCTGCATCTGACCAGTTACTTTTTAATTTTTGCCTAGAAGGCTTAGGGGTCTTTGGCGCAATCCAAAGCAAACTTGGAGCAGGGATGTGTATAGATATCTCTACTCAGGCCTACTATTTTTCATTAACAGATTGTAGAAAATGGTAGCGTCCTTTGCAGTTTTTTAAGCTGATACAATACGCCCTATGTTAATATGTACAACAATCAGCAAGTACTGGTATAGTCATGTATGCACTGCAGTGAACTTTCTAGGGGCCACATACATTATTTTGCTGATGAAGATGGTTTGAGAAACATCGAAAATAAGTCAGCGAATATTTTTTTTTCTTTGTGGTTGCCAATACCGAGATCTAGGCACTTTAAAATTTCTTTTGTGATTTATCTCATTACAATCACCATCGAACCGCTCGTGCGGTGGTGAAGAAGTAGACTACTGTAGACATAATAATACTCACAATGGATTCTATAGGCACGCTTTTCCCCCAAATCAACAAGTCAGTTAATTAGTTAGTTATTCATTGCTTACAGCGTCCAGCGGACTGCAAAGAGCCAAATCAGGACCACAAAATCAAGACCATAACTTGGCTGAAAGAGGTCTCACTCCTGATGAGCATAAAAGATCTGCTGAAGCAATCCTAGTGGTAACACTGAAGACATTCCACCAACCGGTCACTTTACAATAAAGACATCCCACGCAGGGGACGCTGAGGCTATACTCCAATTTATCGAACCCCCGTTTACAAAAACAAAATAGAATACAAACATCATTATACAATATCAACAAAACACATACATATAAAATGCCTACATTGCCAAATAATATCATAGGAAGCCCCAGTGACCATTTGGCAGAAAGCGTCCAATATTCCCAAGCTGATCCAACAGACCTCACACACAAATGAGGAGTTTTGTCCCGGAAGAGTTTTCAGGAAAAAAAGGTTGGTGACTGGTCTAACGAAGAAGAAGATAGTATAATAGATTGATAGAACAGAGTAGAAATGAGAAAGAACAAATGAGAAAGACAGCGACAATGGGAATTTAAAGCACTAAATTTTCCAGAAAGTGGGGATACTATTTATACTGAAACCCCCGGCACCCCCACGGGGGGAACCTAATCAGGCTCAAAGCGCGGCGATCTGTACCAACATACACCTCACATGTTTCACCCACTCTCACACAAACAACACACATCTATCACTCATACATGTGGTGTAAAGGCAGGGAGATCGCTATAAGGGACTGAGAGAAACTGTGTGGTCACTATCAAACTCAATGGCTGCAGGGAAGACCTGGTAGCCACGACGAACTTTCTTCGTCTCCCTGGCTGGGCTGACATTGCGGCAACGTGCAATCGAAAAGAAGATCAACTTACCTTGTACGACATAATCTTTGGACGCCGCTTGGTTCCCTGTGTGGACATTCACAATAAACTCCTCCGCATCGCCTTCAGCGTCATCAGAACCACTGCTTTCATCATCGCCCTCGTCAACAGCGACGTCTCTCTTTCGTCTCCTGCCCTTCTCGGTGACGTCATTTGATGACGTTTGTATTGACGCCAGTTCGTACACATTGCTACCTCGCAGAACGAGACCTTCCTAAAAGGAAAAGAAGATGATGGATGGAGAGGAGATAGAGACAGAATGCGACATTGTTATCGTCATCGTTGACATGTGATATTGTTCTTGTAATCAATGACATCTGGCACAAGGTACCATCTTTCAGCACTAAAACTGCAATGTTCGCTCTTTCCATCGAACCTACCTGAAAATTATCGTTATTTATATTCGTCATCATCAACTAAATTCCAAATCCCTACCACCATCGCCTCCGTGTCTGCCTCCTCCTCCGTCTCCTCCTTCTCCTCCTCCTCCTCATCATTATCATTATCTTCATCATCGTTATTTTCATCGTTATCCTCCTCCTCCTTCTCCTCCTCATAGTTATCTTCATCGTTATACTATTCCTCCTCCCCCTCCCCCCTCCTCCTCCTCCTCCTCCTCCTCATCATCATCATCATCATCATCATCATCATCATCATCATCATCATCATCACCATCATTCAATCGTCGTGGTTTTAGGTGCTGACCATGGTGGTTGTGCGAATTCCACTCGAGCTAGCTCTTCGCATCACAGCAAAGACGGCATCCCCTGCATCGCTATGGTATAGCGTCACGTTCTGCAATCAAAGAAGAACGATAACATTATTGTTGAAAAAGAAGAAAAGTACTGTAATCATGCTTTTTTGCGCGACAATGTTTAAGCGCATAATGAATTTCCATTTATAACGATGACGATGATGATAATTATGACGACGACGATGATGATGACGATGACGATGACGATGATGATGATGATGATGATGATGATGATGATGATGATGCACCCATTGCACATAGCTGCGATCGAAAGAAAGTATTCACACTTTTCTGCTATCCTATGCACCAACGGGAATCCCCTCAATGAAACATACTTCCGGTTTCTTTCTCCGCGTGTTTTAGTGAGTTATTTCCAAATATTCAAGAATAATAACATGTGTCACTGGCCACCAGTATCGTACCCTCACATATTTTATTTTTGGCTGCAGTTTATTATCCCTTTCTATCGCCAGTGGCGCGACTAAACCCTACCTACCTAACATTATTTGTGAATTTTTGAAAAATATTCGGAAAAACATAACGCCCAGATGCTGGCTCGAACCCACACCTGTCAGGCGCCATTGGTTTCTGGCTTGTGGACAAGGCAAGTTAGTCCCCCCTTAGCCCACTTGGCCACAACGCTCGCCTAACATAGTCAACTACTTCGTGTTTTGTGAAGGTTGCGACGGCGAAGCTATGGAAAACTACAAGAGTCTTCAGGTCATGTTTTACTTTCTGTCGATGATCGACGCACCTCCGAAGTCGCCACAAATACAAGCCTCTACGATTGTTTTTTGCATCCTTTCACTGAGCATGTACTTCCTCCACCGTTTTTATACTTATCCCACTCGTTTTCTGGCTCTAACAATCGTCGTTTTCGGCAATTTGCCATATTTAAAAGTCACGCATCAAGCTTTGATAAAAGCAAAACAAGCCAGGCCGGAACTTGGTTTCATTCTAACCTCGTTTTAATTTATAATGGCGAGACCCACGAGTTTTTATGAGAGGTTCCGGAAAGTTGTGAATACTCCAGGCACACGCTGCGCAGCAGGCCAAAGTATGTCCCTTGTCCCTTGAAGGGAGGTAAGCGATGTTAGCAGCCTGCTCAGTTACAGTGTCGGTGAAAGACTACAAACGGAAAAGTAAGTTTCGTCTCCTCTAGGCGACGAATTAGGTCACGCTGTATTTGTTTCTAGGTCAACTGTCTTTTACGAACCGTCTGAGAATTTTTTCGAACCGTTTATTGACGCCGGATAGTGTCCTCACTTGGTTTCATACAATTTAAGAATCCAAGAAGGCAAATTCATCACTTGGTTTCATACAATTTAAGAATCCAGAAGGCAAATGGGTTTTTGGGACGGTAAAAGCATTTTTGTAGAGAAAAGGGTTAGGGCAAGGGCTAGGGATATATCTACAAACCCTTACCCGAACCCTTGTAGCAATATTCCGCTCTTTCCGTCACTTTTAAACAGTACTGCGGTTCGCATCCGCGGCTAGCAGCGAGCCTAAAGTATACTTTGAAGGGATGGAGGGAATACTTTCTCCTGCTGTTAGCGGGAGTTTTGGCGATACTTTCTACCGATCGCAGCAATGTGTATTACCTCGATGATGATGATGATGATGATGATGATTAGATTATGATGATGATGATTATGATGGTGGTGATAAATGCTCCGGAAGGAACAAATACAATAGCGATGACAAGAACAAAGAACAAGGATAACAAGGACAACAACAACAACAACAACAACAACAACGGATAGGGGCAGGAAACTCGAATGAAAAAAAGCCTCCTTAGCTTACGGTCGTTGGTTCCCTTTTCTTCATGTGCTGTCGGCCATTTTGATCGGAGGTCAAAACATACAGCGGAATGCGGGAATTGTCGTCCTTATTCCTAACCAAATTTAAATGCAGAGATTGACCTTTCACAGTGACGTCAACAGACAGCTTATTAAATGTGGATGTGGTAGTGGATTTGAAGGGACGCCCAGCATTATCTTTCATTTTGACTCTTGCTACATCTGCAATACAACAAAATAATATCGAAATATTTTTTTGACAAAAATAAATTAAATTAAGTTAAATTACCTAAGTTTCTCTCTCTCTCTCTCTCTCTCTCTCTCTCTCTCTCTCTCTTTGTCTCTCTCTCCCACCACCTCCATCTCTCTCTCTCTCTCTCCTCTCTCTCTCTCCTCTCTCTCTCTCTCTCTCTCTCTCTCTCTCTCTCTCTCTCTCTCTCTCTCTCTCTCTCTCTTTTACATCAACAGGAAAGAATATGGATTCTGACCTTTCATTGGTGAACTGCCGGAACCGCACTGTGTAAGGCCGTGTTGCAGAACTGCACCGAATATTACTACCAACAGCCACATGATGTCAACAAGCTTAACTCATTATCATATGGTCCTTCTCCTCTTCTACTGTGTCCGCTTTAACATGTGGTGCTTTAAAAGCTGTAACACACCCCAAAAACTTTAGTAACCCATGTTTGGGTTAACCAACCCAGGGTTCTGGAGATCGAGCATTCAAGAGTTGCAAACCGCTGTATCTGCAGAGAATGACAATAGCACCATACAAATTAATCACAATGCTCGTGTGTGCCAAATATTTGTTAGTTAGTCATTGTTTATAGGGTCCAGCGGACTGCAAAGAAAATCAGGACCCAACTTGGTTGAAAGAGGGCTCACCCCAGACCCGTATAAAAGATCTGCTGAAACGACCCTAATGGTAACACTGAAGGCACTCCACCAGCTGGTCGCGTTACAATAACAGTATCCCATGCAGGGGACGTTGAGGCTGTACACTAATTTATCGAACCCCCGTTTACAAAAAAACAAACTAGAATATAAACATTATAAAATATTAACAAAATACATACATATAAAATGCCTACATTGCAATATAATAAAACCATAGAAAGCCCTAGCGACCATTTGGTAGAAAGCGTCCAATATTCCAAAGCTGACCCAAAGCACGGCAGAGATGCACATTTATATTATAAAGATCAAATCATATCTTGTGTGAAATGGAAACAACTTGTGTTAACATGTCACCCAAGAGATCCCAACCTGTAATAAGGGTTTTGAGCAGGCCAACTGTAGCGTAAAGTTGCAGATTTTCTACCCGCAGCAGCACACAATCAAATCTTTCTGTGTCTCTGATGTCCTAATGTGGCCCCCATCCTCCACGAATCAGATCAAGCTGCCTTACCAACAGGCCGGTCCTTACGGCACAGAGAGTTAAACATAATGTAATTCCTTATTGCACTTCACACACCTATCAACGATCAAAACACTGATTGAAAGCTTTTCAACTGGTATGAATTGGGATAAGTAACCATGATTAAAAGCCTTTTAACTGGTATGAAATGGGGACGAGTAACAAATGAACAACCATGGACACGTTCCAAGGCGGTGTAAAAAGGGTCGAAGAGAAATGGATCTTTCGCCTCTCTGCGTATAGTTTACACGCTGAAGTGGCTGTTCGTCCTTAATTCTCGGAGCATTTAATACTCTATAATTCAGCAGCTATTTGAGACAAGACTACACAACAACTGGAAACGTCACACGTGCACGAAAGAAGGCAAACCTACGCTTACAGCCTTGTTCTCCAGTATTAGTAATTAGCTTCTAACATTAAGCTATCCCAACTTTCCATCAGCAATTTGCTCAAACGTTAGGCTATCCGAACTTTCCATTAGAAATTTGCTCTAACATTACATGATATCCTAGGTAAATGCCATGATCCATTGCTGAACTGGCCGTTAGACAGTTATTCATTGCTTACGGGGTCCAGCGGAAGAGCCGAATCAGGACCACAAAATCAGGACCACAACTTGGTACATAGTTGAAAGAGGACTCACTCCTCTAAAACGATCTGCTGAAACAACGCTAGTGGTAACACTGAAGGCACTCCACCAGCCGGTCACTTTACAATAAAGGCATCCCACGCAGGGGACGCTGAGGCTATACTCTAATTTACAAAAACAAAATAGAATATACACATCATTATAAAATATCAACAAAACGCATACATATATAGTGCCTACATTGATAAATAATAATATCATAGAAAGCCCTTGTGACCATTTAGCAGAAAGCGTCCAATATCCCCAAGCTGACCCAACAGATCTCATACATAAATGAGTTTTGGAAGAGTTTTCAAGAAAAAAAGGTAGGTGACTCGTCAACCGAAGAAAACAGTATGGTAGATTAATGAAACAGAGTAGGGATGAGAAAGACAGCGACAGTGGAAATTTAAATCACTACATTTCCAGAAAGTGGGGATACTATTTTTTCAGCAACCGCCAGCATCACCACTGGGGGTGAATTGGTCGTTAGCTAATAAACTAATAAGTATCTTCTTACCACTAACAAACTGGACAGTGCAGTGGTGGTCAGTTTCAATCCTAGGCATGAGCAAGCTTTAAAAAAATCCATTCCCATTTAGAACTATTGGTAAGCTTAAATAATATAGTAGTTTGTTTTTTTATTACTCGCCGAGACAAAGTTTTATTCGCCGTGCTTAAAAAAAAGAATAAATAAAGAATAAATAAATAATATTTAGTGACAAAATCTTGGTTTATTTATTTTAAAGAAATAATTTTAAAACATATTTGGTTACAAACGTCTTGGGCGAGAGGTGCATGGTATTCCCTCGTCTAAGCCGTATTCGCACGCTTAAACACTCAGGCACTGAAGGAAAACAAACTTTCATGGAAGGTAAGAATCAACGATGAACAACGATGAAGGACGCCTTCTACGCAGTTGAAGAGTATTGACGAGAAATAGAATGCTGCGTGCAGCTTAACAACGCTAAAACGCCTACGACTGATTCAACGATGAACAGATATGAAAACGATGGTATCTGCCATTCAAGTTTGATTCACCAATTTTTTTTTCCTGGTGAGAACTAATTTAAAATAAAGTGTGTTACACAACATACCACAACAGATCCGTTCTCCTGCACACTGGAAGTGATTCTAGTTGCCGCGTTTTTGATGATAATTGTCCATGACATCGCTTTATACAATAGACGCTAATGCTACCGAGACAGTAGTAGTGGCGTTACAATTGTCTCCATTTAGTGAATGGTAATTAGACTATAATTTATTAGTGCCCTTTTGCGGCTCACCCGTCCATCAACAACCAAGACGGGAAACCTTAGCCAACAACATGGCGGTGGGTTCTTTGCAATCCGCTGGACCCAATAAACAATGACTAACTAATTAACTAACCACTTGGCGGCATCTGCAAAAACAACGCACTGTCGCGAGAGTCATGCGCAATAGCACAAAAACTGGAGGAAAAGAAACGAACCAAACATTACAAACATGTTCCTCGCTCGTACTCTTAAGCATAAAATGTATGCGACAGTCCTAGTAGTAGTAGTAGTAGAAACATGTTCCTCGCTCGTACTCTTAAGCATAAAATGTATGCGACAGTCCTAGTAGTAGTAGTAGTAGTAGTAGTAGTAGTAGTAGTAGTAGTAGTAGTAGTAGTAGTAGTAGTAGTAGTAGTAGTAGTAGTAGTAGTAGTATCAATAAATCAAACAACGTACTGACTGCATGTGGTTGCTCTACCCAAAAGAAGAAGCTCAAGAGGAGATACAAAAACATCGCTAAACATTGACGCCTTTTCAACGCTCGCCAACTGCACGTGAAAGTCGTAATCTTACATTGTTGCCTGAACACGGTGAATTCGTACCACGTTTCACCTGACTCTGAGGAAAACAAGTGAAGGTTTTCCCCCGGTATCATGCAGACGCTGGAATATATAAACATTACATGGTTATTGCTTTAGGTCCAGCGGACTCTTCCGAGCCAAATCAGGACTAGTGGAATATATAAATTGTCTTGAGGAACGGTATAGTCTTCACAGACAGTCTGAGGAAACAAAACGAAAAACTTAATTGATTACACGGTACGCACTCCCTCTGAAACTTATTTCTCCAGCCGTCCGCACATCACAGTTGAAGCCCTTCAGAGGAATGGGGGGAGGAGCGGCGGGAGGTGTTTAAAATCGATGAATGCTGTGGAACAATTTTGAAGGGAAATATTAAAAAAAAAATAATTACCAAACACTGCATAATCGTGCACTCGCCCTTACACTGGTCAGCTTTGATTAAAAGCTTACCAGGTAAGGTAATAAGCAACGATGAAGTTGAAAAGGGCTGATGCTGAACGGTTACTTCTTTCTTTATTTGTTTGTTTGTTTGTTTGTTTGTTGTTGTTGTATTTACACTTATCTGGAAATACTTTGAAACAGTCGGGAATCAGAACGAGCCAAATGTCGATCTGCCCGTTCGTCCGGTCGTCTTTCGGTAGGTTTATCGGACACCATAACTCAGGAGCTAATGAACGGATTTTGACCAAACTTCATAGGAACATTTCCTTTGTTAGTGTCCGGCATCCCGTGCCATATTTTCTCAACCGCAAAGGTCAAGGTCATTGTAGTAATTTTGTTGCTAAATACGTTTTTCTCAACATCTCAAAAAAGGCTGAAGCGATTTTGTTAGGTTTTGGTTTACTGGTATTTCAAATCATGGGCTATCCTTCAGTAGCCGTCCGGTTGGCGGTCAGTCCGTCGCTCGGAATTTCTCTTTTTTTCTCATAACAAACTTTTTGCCTTATCTTAAGAATAATTGAACCAAAATTCATCATTTTTTACTTTGTGGATTCTTACTTTACCTACTGTTAGGCATGTTAGAACATTGGTATTGGTACTTCCTTAAAGTTCAAGGTCTTTGAGCTTCACCATTTTCTAAACGCGTTTTGCGCTGTATCTACATTTGGCTGTGCCGATTTGGATCATCTTTTGCTTGCAGATGGTTCAGATCGTGGCCTGTCGTTCCTTGATTTCCTTCTGCTTCGTTAGGATCACAGGCGCTTGTATTAGGACACGCGAGCGCCTATGCCTGTGACGCGTCTCCCTTTGGCTATCTATAATACCAAAGGGAGACGCGTCACAGGCATAGGCGCTCGCGTGTCCTGATACAAGCGCCTGTGGTTAGGATAAAGCGGAGTCAACACATCGCCAAACTAAATTAACACTTTTTGGGAAAAGATTATTTTTCGGCTATGCGTTAGTTATTCATTGCTTACAGGGTCCAGCGGACAGCAAAGAGCCGAATCAGGACCACAAATCAAGACCACAACTTGGTTGAAAGAGGACTCACCCCTGACACGCATAAAAAATCTGCCAAAACAACCCCAGCGGTAACATTGAAGGCACTCCACAAGCCGGTCACTTTACAATAAATAGGCATCCCACGCAGGGGACGCTGAGGCTATACTCTTATTTATCGAACCCCCGTTTAAAAAAACAAACTAAAACATAAATATCATTATAACATATCAACAAAACGCATACATATAAAATGCCTACGTTGCTAAATAATAATATCATAGGAAACCCCAGTGACCATTTGGCAGAAAGCGTCCAATATTCCCAAGCTGATACAACAGATCTCACACACAAATGAGGTGTTTTGTCCCGGAAGAGTTTTCAAGGAAAAAGGTAGGTGACTGGTCTAGCGAAGAAGAAGATAGTATAGTAAATTGATAGAACAGAGTAGGAATGAGAAGAATCTGGATCTGATCTGGATCTGGATACTGCCGATGATGTTGGCAGAAAACACCACAGGAGCAATAGATGGCTAAGAAAGAAATGAGAAAGACGGCGACAGCGGGAATTTAAAGCACTAAATTTCCAGAAAGTGGGGATACTATTTATACAGTATTTATTTTATTATTTTATTATTGAGGATTTTTATAGCGCACTTATCTCGCCGTACTTGACCAGACTCTAGGCGCTGGCCAATGCAGGATCTAACTCAAACCGCCCGAGACGCCCACCCGCAGCCTTTGGGCGCGGCTCATGGTCTGACGCCCGGACAACTGAGCACTATCCTGGCCAGCCAGGGATAGGGGAGAAGGACCAAGTGCATGTTGGGTGTGTTTTTGTCACCGGCACTAACCCGTCTAGGACATGAGCGTCAGGATCTTTAAAGTCCGTTATGATGGAATGTATGCGACAAACAGACTAGACCTCGGTTTATACTCTCATCCGAAGGAGTAGGAAACGGGAGTAAAGTGTCTTTCCCAGGGACACAACACAATGGCCCGGACAGTGCTCGAACCCGGGACCTTCAGATCCGCAAGCCAAAGCACTACTACAGTACGGCAGTGCCACCGGCACCCCCACGGGGGAGGGGGGGGGGTGGGGTTCGGCTATGTGTGTATTTGTCTGGAAATACATTTGAGTGGCTTGCCATCTTGTTTACATTTACGGCACTATAACAATGACCGAGTTTGCATTCTTTTGGTAAAACCATGTTTGGTGATTTACTGATTTTAGTTGATTTTGCCAGATAAATGCACACTGAGCTAGTAAACATTCACCGTGTCCACGTCGCCGCATTCCAATCCAAAGATCATAGTTCAGTACTGCAGGCGAAATAACAACATGCAAAGCATTGAAGGTTGCACTTACAGAACGAAAAGCACGTGCCCACGACAACTGTTATATAAATGCGAACTTGATGACACTAGGTTTAGCACGGTGGCTCAGTGGTTAGCAAAGCTCGTTGCTAGATTGGTGCCGAAGAACAAGCGTTCAATTCTCAAGATACAAAATACCAGAAACACGATGATTTACTAGCACTGTGTGTCGCCGCAATAGCACCTTAAGAAAACCCTGCATAAATGGCAGGGTTACAGGCTCAAATGCATACATTCGCCTGGGTGGTTCAGATGTCCTCAGTGACTTTGCCAGCGCGCTAGATGAAGTTGAAGTCTTCAACCGCTGGGGTTAAGATTCTGCTCTCACCCAGCGCTTTGGGCAGCTCTTTGAGCTGTTAAGAGCTGCGATATTATAAAGACCAATTATTTGAAATAAACTTTATCTACGGCATCCTGGCTTCTGGATCCACCAGCGAACGGCAGAGCTTCCAAGCCTCAACGCAATAGGTCACTACCAATCTTCTTCCAGTTCCAGCTTGGTTACGCTTCATCCTCTGCTTTGTAGCAGTACACTAGAGGAAACTTTGGCAGGCAAACTGTCTCGACCGTGTCAGAAACGGTCAAGATAGTCTTGTGGTGGCACATGAGCCACGTTTTCTGTGTATGACCACTGAAGACGCTCTCAGAGTAGAAACATCTGTCTGGTCAGGATGGCTAACAAACACAATTGAGAAATATTTTCAAACCCATGGTGAAAACTAGTAAGAGATTGCACTCTAACAGGTATGGTTTTTGAATGCTGGTGTGTTGCTGTAGAATGACTTCATCTTTACACTACAGTGGCTCTGTCCTAAACCTATTGGGCTCTATGCACAAGTCGGCGCGCGAAAGCGGCATGGTCACGTGGCGCGGGAATAATAAAGCGGGTCATGGCTTCTTTTAGCTCGCTCGCGTGTACTCCAATGCTGCTTAAAAATTTTAACTTTACCGACATTTTGGGATATTGTGATGTTTTGAACATAGCACATTCGTGCAATAATGATTACAGACAAATTATTATCAGGGGACAGGCTTTTTTTAAAGAGCGATTTGTCACTGACATTCGGTTTAGAGTTCATCAATATTTCATCTTTCAGTGGAAATCGATGAAAGGAAATGTTCTTTTCTTTGCATAAAGGTTTTACGTCGGAGTTAGAGCATCCAAACGCAGCACAGTACTTCACCATTTTCAAACTCGAGCACGCTGTGTTATTCCCGCAGCACGTGACCGTCACGACTTTGTGTATAGAGCCCCTTGGGGTCTATCGGGTGACATTTAAACACCAGTGTTCTCTTTTTCACACTTTATTGTGCACATTAGTAACTTATGTGTCTTGTCTTGTCTTGTCTTGTATACGGGATTCGAACATGGTTATCGATGTGCCTCTGAGCTGCGCGGGTGAGTCAAGATAATTATTACACATTACTACTTATCACAACACACTTACAGATAAATCAATAACATGCCCTTGTAGTTTAGTTATCTCCCTCAACGCTCTGTCACTGGACACCGGTCAAAAGTCACCTCTTGAGAGAGACTGAACTAATCCACTGTTATGAAGAACCACTTGCTGCATCGGGTCAACAGTAGCTAGCTTCAGCAGTTTACGCCGCATCTCGTTCAGCATCTATATCAGAAGACCAGTCAGAACTTAAACGTCGTAGTCCGATTCCCCCCCCCCCCTTCCCAGTCCCCTATTCGCTCATGTGATGCGGGACTTTAATCTACCTACCTAACCTTAAACGTCAAAAGAGATTTTTTTTTTTAAAACGCACCAGATTAAATTGTTCTCCTTACATGTAGTTCGTTAAAAGCTTCTTCAGGAGTTGAAAGTCAAATCTATCTCAGCTATCAAATGACGTAAAATTGTAGAAAACGTTAGCGCTTCCCAACACTGGATGATCATGTAGAAAAGGAAGTAGGCCTAATAAGTCAGTGTTCACAATGACGATCTCCCGTCAAAGTATAAAGACGAGGAGAATATTCCAAAAAGACTGTCACCTTACCTTCAAAGTATAAGGCATTGCGATACTGTACACTTGGACAGGAAATCTTCATTGGAAGTTATTAGTTTATTTTCTACATAGACGTAGAGTCACTTATAGAATTACGATCATCACCATTCCGCTAGCACTCTGGATGACACATTGCTATTTTTGTATGTAGTAGAGCTAATCACCACACACACTGTGCTGCTAACTCTTTTTTTTTTTAAACGACATTTGTATAGCCTATATAGTTTAGGCCTATAAATTTATTCCTCGTAGGTAATTCTGTTATCAGCCCTACTTTTCTCCACGACAGCTACTTGCTGCATGAATGGTGTGACGTTGCTTTAAAGGGAATAGGGCAGTAGTTTTCCGTCACATTTAATTTCTTATTTTAATTAATTTTATTCTTTCGTTATTTTTTTTTAAATCTTACTTTGTCTAATATCATTTTTTTGTGAATAGACAATAAAGGAGAAGTGATGATGATGATGCTTTGGTCACATCTTACTTCTTTTGGTTTGTAATAATAACAGTAATTTCATTTACGTATTTTAAAGGTACAGTCTCAGAACAGTTACGTTATTGTTATACAAGAAGGACATCATAAGAAAATGAGAAATTGTCCTTGAAACTTTTAATTGGGGATTAGGATCTTAGACTAATGAAAATGTCTAGTGGGGAACACCCGAGTTTATTTTATCGTTCATATAAAGCGCTTTTCCATCTCAAGAACTTGCCCAAGGCGCTTGTCAATATACAGGATCCAACTCCCAGGCGCCCACTGAATAATGTCGTTTCTTTATTTTTTTTTCTTAAAAAAAAAAACAA
Organism: Oncomelania hupensis; assembly: GCA_036898135.1. NCBI lineage: Eukaryota > Metazoa > Mollusca > Gastropoda > Littorinimorpha > Pomatiopsidae > Oncomelania > Oncomelania hupensis. The sequence continues at coordinate 17,879,000 of CM072521.1, read as the reverse complement.
TGAGTATTCTGTTATAGCTCACTTACCTGCTCACAAAGAGCTGCTCAAGGTGCTGACCAAATTTGGGATGTACTGTAGAGGATGTATAATTCAAGTGGTCCAAGATGTTAACTTGTAGCATCAAGGGCGCTGTAAAACGCCTTTGACAAGCGAGCCACCCTGATTGACCCCAAGGTTGGCCTATACGATTTTGGTTTGAGCCTGTTACCTTCCCCCCATTAACAGAATGACCGGATTCTTTATTGTGCCGCAGCGTATGATAATGATAAAGAGAAAAAGAAGGAGAAACAGGAGAAGAAGTAGGAAGATGATGATGATGATGATGATGATGATGATGATGATGATGATGATGATGATGATGATGGTGATAATGATGATGTTGGTGAGGATGATGATGATGATTAAGATAAGAAGAAGGATGATGAAGAGTACGATGAGAAGAAGAATAAGGAGGGGAAGAAGGATGATAATGGTGATGTTGATGATGATGACGAGGAGGAGAATGAAGGTAGGGAAGAGAAGGTTGATGATAAGGAAGAAGACTTTAGATTTTAAACGATTATTACAATTACAACATGTTGCAAGGTTAATAATGTTAAGCTTACAGAGGAAGAAGAAGAAGAAGAAGAAGAAGAAGAAGAAGAAGAAGAAGAAGAAGAAGAAGAAGAAGAAGAAGAAGAAAGAAAGAAAGAAAGAAAGAAAGAAAATAAATAAATATTCACCTCTACCACGACAAAAACCCATCCCAGCAGCAGCAGCAACAACAACAACAACAACAGCAACAACAAATAATACTAATTATATTTTTTTGAGAAGCCTTCAAAGTGGGTTTAAGTGCATTAGGCGTTGTGCAAAAGGTTCGCCCATTATATATTTTAAAAATTAAACATAAATTGCAGACTTTCTTAAAATAATAGGATGTGCCCCTCATTAAATTAAAGCTAGTGACGGCGGATTTTGCAGTTTCTGATTTCGGTGTCTGCGCCGCATATTACGGTTTGCATGGCTGTGCTACTGAATCTGATATGAGCGTTTATTAATTTGCCAGTGCGTGGCTGTGTGTGTTTACGTGTGTGTGCGTGTGTATGTGTGTGACTCTCTCTCTCTCTCTCTGTGTCTGTGTCTGTCTCTGTCTCTCTCTCTCTCTCTCTCTCTCTCTCTCTCTCTCTCTCTCTCTCTCTCTCTCTCTCTCTCTCTCTCTCTCTGTAAGTGGGCGTGTATCTGAAACATTTCAGAATGTGAAATTTATAAATTATGAGAATCGGAATAGAAAGAAAGGAGAGAGGGCGAGTGAGTGAGTGAGAGAGACAGAGACAGAGAGAAACAGACAGACACAGACAGACAGACACACAGATAAGTTTGGTGATTGTGTGAGATTTATGAGCATGTCCCATGAATGCTTAGAACGCGCGCGCGTTACGTAAGAGTTTGCGCAGCTTATATAATAACGAATTATTCGCAATGCGCTCAAGTGTGTCCGTCTGTTCTGCTTTGTGGACAGTTTCTATTTACGATGGCACAGATGCATAAACCTAAAAGCCGTACCTGTCCGTGCTGCCGAATATGATATAGCTTTTAGAGGTGTTTTTCTTTTCTTTTCTTTTCTTTTTTTTTCTGTCGCCGTCAGTTCTACCTCTTTCATTTACCAATTAGACACAGGGTTTGTGACCTCAGCCAGCGCCGTCGCCGCCGAGTACGTATTCGGGTGAAGGAAACGGCAGCAGAGCGAGGTTGCCCGTAGGGGTATGTGGTAATTGTATGGCGCGTGTTCTTTCGCTAGTAACCATACAATGAACGATATGCAGGGCACCTCGCCTAACTTCGTTGCCGTTCCTGTAAAATGCGTGTCTGGGTAAGTGCCCTCAAAGAAAAAACAACCCAGAGATAGGCAAATAGAAAGGGGAGGGGGACGGAGAGAGAGAGAGAGAGAGAGAGAGAGAGAGAGAGAGAGAGAGAGAGAGAGAGAGAGAGAGAGAGAGAGAGAGAACAACAACGACAACAATAACTACAACAACAACTACAACTAAGAACAAAGCAACGTGCACTTGGTATTGTATGAATAGTTTTATTATAAAAACACGATCTTATTTTTCGACTCCGTTGAACAAAACACACATGTGTTGCCTGATAAGATAAACATTACATCAAAGAACAAACGTTCCAAAAATATTAGGCTAGGCGCAAATGCATTAACAGTTCCATCCAAGAGATATCAAGCTAGAATCACATAAAATTAACAAAATCACCCACAACATCCTCATCCCCCTTTTATATTTAAAAAGGACAATCAGGATAAGGACCATTGGAAGGTTGATTGGTTGGTTTATTAAGGTCCTTTTTTTACCGAGATGATATAGACCATACACACACATTTCAATTGGAAGATTTAATCTGCAAGGCTAAAACCTTAAAGCCACTGAATACAGCAAAATGATTCATTTTCAAGGGCCATTGCACCGATTAAATTTTTTTATTTATATGTTTTATTTACTTTTTTTTCAGTAAATATTAATTAATTACATTATTGATTTTATTGTATATTATTCATTTGTTTGTTTAATTGTGACAATGAGTCTACTTGGGAACCAGCGTTGTTGTTCCATCAAAACATGATAATAACGGGTAACCGTTGCTCGCACCGACCGCGCAACCCTTTGGAATTTAAGCGCCTCTTCTTAGTCGTGTAAACAAACTACTGTGCCTGCTATACACACATTCGCTTGTGAGCTATTTTTGCAATCAATCTTGATGACACGCACATAATCAAAACGATTTTATGAATTTAAAATTCAAAATCGTACTTTGGAAAGTTCTTTTTGGGGGGATAAGCGTGAGGGGGAGGGGGGGGGGGGGGTAAGGGACCGGGTGTTTAATCTACTTTTTTTCCCAGTAGGTCAACACTCACTGTGACAAGAAATATGCCGCTGAAATTTGTTATCCTGAGCCGCTGCTTACAAGTTCATACAAAACAGAACGTGATAGTAGGCCTATATCATCCCATACCGTACATTATTAGTCATCATTGTCACCACTCGTCTTCTCCCCACTATTAACATCGCTCTAGGATTGTGTTTTATATCCCCCACCCCTTCACCAATTTTCTTCTTCTGGGAACCAGTCGCGCTGCAGGAACTTTTACGTGCCTCTTAACACCAGCCAGGGCTCCACGCGCCATCCCAGTGGTCGGGGTCGGAGGCTGGGTCGGGTGGAGGAAAGAAAGCGGGTACCCCCGTTGCCCTGTATTGTTCAAGCAGTGTCACCATCTTGGCCAGAACATCGGGCTCTTTCTCAGGTCGTTCCGCTCATCGGGGTCTTCTGCAAAGCCAATCGGTGGATCAGTTTTTATTTTACCCAGCACTGCAAGTCAATGAATAACTCTTCCTTCCATCCATCCATCCATCCATCCATCCATACGTTCATCCATCCGTCCATCCATCCATTTGTCCATCTTTCCATCCATCCATCATCCATCCATCCATCCATCCATCCATCCATCCATCCATCCATCCGTCCGTCCCTCCGTCCGTCTATCCATCCATTCTACGCTCTTTCTCTATCTCTGGTCGAGGAACCAACCAATCAACCACCACGTACGTCATTCAGTAAGGTAAAAAAAAAAACGCAAGCAATCAGCGTGGAGCTCTTTCTCCATGGCGCCACCAACAGGGTAAATGTGATCAGCAAATCAGTCAGTCAGTCATTCGACCAATCAATAAATCACTTTGTTTATGTGGAGAGAGGGGGTGTCGGATAGCGCAGTAGTTGGAGCACTCGCTACTGTGTCGCAAGTTAAGCACCGTCCAGCGCGGTTAGCACTTGGATGGGTGACCGCAAAATCGTGAAGCGACAAATAACAACGCCCCCAGTTGACTCAACTGTGACCTACTCTCTTAAGGGTGGGGAAGGTAAAGCAGCGAGGGAGAGAGATGGGCATCACCCTCATTACGCTGGCCCAAGATAAGTGTGATCTCCAACATCACGCTCCCCTATGGCCACAAGGCTATGGGACTACCTTTACCTTTACCTTTTTTATGTGGAGAGTGATTTATTAATAGTCTATCGGCACACCGGAAGGGCTACCCAGCGAGACAACCTATACCAACCAGCTAGAGATCCTGAAAGGTCTGAAGGTGTCGAAATATGATATGTGTGCGGGACAAGCTATCCTTAACCTATTTTATCAGTTCCTTATTTGGTTGATTGTATGTTGGTATGAATCTATTTGAAGTCACATGATCTTACACCCTTCACTGAAACCAGGGGAGTGGGCTGCTACGTTGTTTTGTTTTGTGTGTGCGTGTGTGTGTGAGTGTGTGTGTGTGTGCGCGCGCACGCGTCTGCTTGTGTGTGCTGGTTTCATGAATGCAAGTTATAACTGGCAAGTAGGCTTAGTTTTGGTGGCCTTCGCAACAGTAGCCCGATGAAGAAACAGTAGCTTCACAGAATTATCAAGGAGCGAACCATTAAAAGAGACATTTGAACTTTTAAGTTAGTATCGTACTTAGCAGATCTTGTATAGAGTAGAGGAAATAAATGTGTGATATTTACTGTTAACAAGTGGCTGGACTACCTATGTTTCATAGCCTTGTGAGAGCTAGTGTGACAATGATATTTTACCATTTTCTTTCTATCTCTGTACCCCAGCCTAAACACAGACCGAGCTAAACTTATAAATGTATTAAGTTGAGTCACAGGGTGTTACACTCAGTTCGATGTTGGTGTTTTCTATCAGTATCTGATTCAGCCCCGATGCTTGAATTCCTGATAGTTGTGTAACTCAGATTCGTTTATTCACGCAACCCGCTCAAATCTGCATACAAGTCACAAAGTCCACGTATGAAGTTTTCCACTTTTATTCAGCACACACCAACAACTGCATACAATTCTCAACTCAACTCAACAACTTTCACAGCAACTCTCCTGCTTCACTATCAACAACAACTTTACTATCTCAACAGCGACTCGGCTCACGATTAAATAACCTCTCTCTTTTCTGGAACGATTTGGTACGTGGTAGAAATGACGCACTGCCACCAATCGAACTAAAGATCGTCATCACTGACTTACGTCATTCACATTTTCTCTACTTCCGGGAACATTCACGACCTTCGATATCCATCCGGAAATTTCTATCAAGAGTAAACACGCATATCCAGAAGATTCTCAAATAATATCGACTTACGCAAATTATCAACGTTATACAAAGCCTTTCCTAACAACAATGCAAACTCAAATCAAAGGTAAATAAACTCTATTATTGAATACTTTGCAAAACGAAACGATTAGATCTATCGTGCGCGCTTCAGACGTACTTTCGTTCGTGTTTCAACGTAACATAACCCCCCACTCAAGAAGAAATTTACCCAATTTCTTTCAACAATGTTGAAACGTAATGCACAAACAAAGTCCTCAATTGAAACTAATTTAAGACTTTCTGAATACTGTAATTGCGCTCAGCTTATCTACACAGAGTCAATGGTTTTCATCTTCAAATCTGCCTGGATAATGTCAATGTTCACAGATCATTTACCCAGTCAACGTTTTTCATTTTCAAGTCTGTCATTACCAATATTCTTAGTTCATCCACACAGTCAATGTTCTTTCATTCGCAAGGAAACGACGCCCTCGTCAGTTGCGGTCGTCATCGGCCCAGGGTCAAAGACGATGATCACGTGGGCTTCCCTGGAATCAGCGCGTCCTCCGTTGTCTCCTCCTTCCATCGGATGTCCGACGCAGTCGACGTTGTCAGCTCCCAGGATGCATTTGCTGGGTCTCACGGTCAGGTTTGGTTCTGCGAGACGGTGGAACAGCTCCCTCAAGGTCTGCAGATGCTCCTTCCAGGTCTGGGTGTGAACTTCATGTTCGACCAAAGTCGTAGAGCCTGGGACATCACTGAAGCTATGGGGAAATTCGCCCATAAGGTCCTTGAGCTCCAACTTTTGACCTTCCGTCAAGCCTGGTCCTAGCTTAACGTCATCGATGCCTTCTTTGCTGTGGAAGTCTCCAAGTTCCAACAGTTCTTCGCTGTCAAAGCTGTCGTCGGTTACAGCTGCTGTTGCTGCATGTACAGTCTCTGATGGCCTTTCCACATACAGCTTAAGGAGGTTGGCGTGGTATATTTTGGAATGCTGGCCGACCTTCACCTTATAGTCGTTGATCCCCACCACGGTCTCCACTTCGTACGGGCCTTTCCACTGCATCAGCAACTTATTATGATCGGTAGGTAGCAGCACCAGCACTTTGTTGCCAGGTTTGAACTTCCTGTTCACAGCCCTACGATCGTAGTAGTGCTTTCCACAGTCTTGGGACTTCTTCAGGTTTTCTCTGGCTATCTCGAGAGTCTGCTCCAGCTTCTCCCGTAGCTCAAACACGTACTGGTAGCTGTTCTTCACCTCTGGGGTGTCTACTTCTTTCGTCCACAGTTCTTTTAGGATGTGCATCGGCCCTCGGATGGTTCTTCCGTACAGCAGCTCGAACGGAGAAAAGCCGGTGGACTCCTGCGGTACTTCTCTGTAGGCGAAAAGTAAGGCGTTGATATAGCGATGCCATTGTCTGGGCTGCTCGCTGCACAGTTTCTTCAGGGTGGACTTCAGCGTAGCATTGAACTTCTCGACAAGCCCGTTGCACATCGGATGGTAGGGTGTCGTAGTCAAATGCCGGATGCTCAGCAGTCTATTGACCTCCTTCATGCAGTCAGAGACGAACTGCGTCCCGAGGTCTGTCAGGATCTCTTCAGGCACTCCAAGTCTACTGAACATGTCCACTAGCGCCTCTGCAACAGTTTCAGTGTCAATCTTCTTCAGAGGCACTGCTTCTGGGTACCGAGTCGCATAGTCCACTAAAGTCAGTACCCACCGATGACCTTCTTCACTCGGAGGTCTTATTTCGCCGATTAAGTCTAAGGCCACCCTCTTGAAAGGTCGGTCGATCAGAGGCATCCTCTGCATAGGCACTTTCGGGACCCTTCCTCGAGGTATGGTCTTCTGGCAAATGTCACATGATCGGCAGAAACGGCTGACGTCCGCATGAAGTCCTGGCCAGTAGAATACCGCCTGGATTCTGTTCGACGTCTTCTTGATGCCTAGGTGACCTCCCATAATTGAGTCATGCGCTACTTCCATCACCTGGCGCCTTAGGGGTAACGGTACCAAGACTTGACGTAGTGGTTTCCCTCCGTTGACCCTCGGGTGCTGGAAGATTCGGTACAGGATCTTGGCCTTCACCTCAAAATAGACCGTACCACTGCCTTTGGTCACGTGGTCTTGGCGGTTCCTGTACTTGTTTAAAGTGCTATCAGCTTCCTGGAGCTGGATCAGCTTATCTCTGTCCACGATGGCAGCTTTGGAGTTGTCGGCGACCTTCAGTGGTGTAGACACCTTGTCTCTCTTGGCCTGGGCCCTGGTAGTAACAGCACTGACGATCTCTGGTCCGCAGGGCTGAGCCGGAGTAACCACATTGTCCCGTAGCAGCTCTGTAAGGTCTCCATCGGGAAACGGCAATGGATCCTCCTCCACAACTTCGACGCGTTGGGTTGAGGCAGGACTCCACTCTGGATCGGGGTCGTCGGGTCGTCTCGCGCCGTCGATATTCCCGATCATCAAATCATACAGCGGCTTCTTCAGGCAAACCGCTTCGACTTCGCCTATGTAGAAAGGGGTGTTGACATGAATCTTCGCAACTGGCGCTCTCACACATTTGCTGTCGGCCATAAGTGTCCATTTAGAATCGCCAGTGAACTGTTCTTTAGCGATTAGGTCTTCTCTGACGATGACCCCACTACAGCCAGAGTCTCTTAAGACAGTCACTTCATGATTTCCGACGCGTCCCTTTGAAACAGGCATGTTCTGGACGGTCACAGCTGCGCTGGCGACGACGGGGATAGATTTTCCGTTGCAAGGAGAAGTTGGCCATCGGTCATGCACTCTTGCACGTCCGCAGGAGTAGCTGTGCGCTTGGTCTCACTCGGAAGAATGACGCTCCCGCCGCACACTTGATGGTCAGATCTACTGGTTTGCCGTTGATTGGAGAACCGCCTCTGCCGGTTGCCCGCCGCTGCATTGTCCGTACTGCTCCGCTGTCCGCTATTTCTGCTTTGAGGGCAGCTGGCAGCTCTGTGGTCTGTAGCGTTGCAGATGAAACAGCATCTTGAGTGCCCTTCCCTGGGAGGAGGCGTGGAGTCCGTCTGTCTCTGGCTCGTCTGGCTCCCTTGGACCTGGTTCCCATGGTTTGCAGTCTTCTGAAAATGTTTCGTCGCGCTGGGTGGCCCCAGGGTTTTCCCATGAGCGATAAGATATCTTTCAGCAGCCTCAGTCACATCTTTAAGCGTCTGCAGCTTTTGTTCTTCTAAGTGGGTCGCTAGGTCCTTGTGACAGGCATTGAGAAATTGTTCCTTCACGATCAGGTCATGGAGACTGTCGTAAGACTTCATTTCGCCTGATAACTCCACCCACTTGTGTAGATATGACGACAGGCGCTCCACAAACTGCTTTGGCGTCTCGTCTGACAGAGGCCGGCATTCGCGAAAGCGTTTACGGTAGCCTTTCTCTGTAAAGTTGTAGCACTGCAACAGGGCCTCTTTCAAAACGTCGTAGTCTTTGGCGTCAGTATTCGACAGTCTGGTGTAGACGTCGAGCGCCTTCCCCGTCAGTAAAGCGCTGAGTATGATCGCCCAGTCTTGACGTTGCCATTTAGCGCTTTCGGCGAACCTTTCAAACCTCGCCAGATAGCTGTCGATCTGGTCCTTTTCGTCGACGAACACTGGCAATTTTGGAGCCTTGAAGTCACTGATAACTTGTGGCGCACGCTGCTGTTGCTGGATGCGCGCCAACTCTAGTTGGTACTGACGCTCAGCCTCTCTTTCCTCTCTTTCTTCTTGGCGACGCTGCGCTTCGAGCTCTCTGTCTTCTCGACGACGTTGCTCTTCTTTTTCTTCCCGTTGACGCTGTTCTTCTTTTTCTTCTCGGCGTCGCTGTTCTTCTAATTCTAGACGCTTCTGTTCTAATTCTATTTCCCTTTCTTCGCGCCATATTCTCTCTTGAGACTTGACGTACTCCGTCAGCTGTTTGCCTTTTAGATTTAGTTCAACCCCTCTCTGCCAGAAGTCAGCCATCTTGATGCTTCTGGAAAGTTCTTGACTGGAAAAGTTCTTTTTGTGGAAAGTTCTTGACTGTGCTGTACCTTTCTAGACTGTTCTAGAACAGCACTCTTTCTGCAGTAGCGCTGATGCTTGTCACTAGTCGCCTTCGCTGACGCAGGCCCCGCTGTCCTCGTCGTATGCGACGCTGCACCACGCTGGTGTTGATGTATACGCTCCTGTGCTGAAGTATACGCGACGTCCGCTCGCCGCTCTCTGTAACACTGGCGATGTAGCTCCGAGACTGTCCCTCGACGTAGTCTTACGGCAGCTACGTAGTCCCGATCTGTTGTTCGCTCACGAAGCAACTCTTCAGCGACTACACGCCCTTGCAGTCAACCCGAATCTATCGGTGATGTAGTCCCAGTATGTTGGCCCCTCTCGACGCAACTCGTTGGCGGCTACCCTCGATGACTGCCTCTCGTAACGTTGACTCGCTTGTTGTAGCAGTTGAACCCTTGGCTATGGCGTGAATCGCGGCTTGACCCCCAAAATGTTACACTCAAGTTCGACGTTGGTGTTTTCTATCAGTATCTGATTCAGCCCCGATGCTTGAATTCCTGATAGTTGTGTAACTCAGATTCGTTTATTCACGCAACCCGCTCAAATCTGCATACAAGTCACAAAGTCCACGTATGAAGTTTTCCACTTTTATTCAGCACACACCAACAACTGCATACAATTCTCAACTCAACTCAACAACTTTCACAGCAACTCTCCTGCTTCACTATCAACAACAACTTTACTATCTCAACAGCGACTCGGCTCACGATTAAATAACCTCTCTCTTTTCTGGAACGATTTGGTACGTGGTAGAAATGACGCACTGCCACCAATCGAACTAAAGATCGTCATCACTGACTTACGTCATTCACATTTTCTCTACTTCCGGGAACATTCACGACCTTCGATATCCATCCGGAAATTTCTATCAAGAGTAAACACGCATATCCAGAAGATTCTCAAATAATATCGACTTACGCAAATTATCAACGTTATACAAAGCCTTTCCTAACAACAATGCAAACTCAAATCAAAGGTAAATAAACTCTATTATTGAATACTTTGCAAAACGAAACGATTAGATCTATCGTGCGCGCTTCAGACGTACTTTCGTTCGTGTTTCAACGTAACACAGGGAGATTTACTAGCGATCCCCACCGACGATAGACGAGTGGGTAATAGCATTCCATTGTGCAGAGCCCAGCAACAATAGACCCACCGTCACAATCACTACTCCTTAAACCGGTGTAACATGGTCAAAGTTTCGGGTTTCTTATTTGGCCGGGCGCCTTTGCGCATGCGCCAGGTCAAGATGGGTCGGCTTTTTCACGATGTTCTTAGGCGTCGTAACCCTAACCATAACCCTAATCCTTACTAAGACTACGATAGCACTGTGCGCATGCGCATTTTGATCTTTTTGTGTGTGACTGAACCGATTTGAATAATTGTTTTTTGGAGGGAGGGATGGAGGGGGGGGGGGGGGGGGCTATGAGTGGTAGTGGAGCCAAATACATTTGAATAGCTTGCCATCCTGTTAAATTATTAAAATACGATGTACATACACTTTTCTAAACTACGATGTGGAACGCGAAGCGAAGAGAGGTGAAGGTCCTTTGATGGTAAAGGGAGACAATCTAAACTACGATGTGGAACGCGAAGCGAAGAGAGGTGAAGGTCCTTTGATGGTAAAGGGAGACAAACACACCTAATATTCCTGAATGTGTACAATACATCGATTATTTCCCTTCTCTATAGTATTTTCTCTCTGATCATAATTATGTCTTCCTGCACAATACAAAAGTAACGAATTGACGTTCTCAAATACAACTTCTTTTATAAAGATCCATTGTTATGGAACTCTCTTTCGTTGGAGCTAAAGAAAAGGAAATTCCCTTAACAGATTAAAAGTAATACGTAGACTTTGTTCTTTCAACTTTTTTTCTGTTTGCAGTTTTATATTGTTAGTTCCTTTGTAGCATAGTTACAGTAATTTATTTATTTATTTATTTATTTTGACCTTTCATTTAAAATCTGTTTTTTGCACGAGTGTTGGTGTATTGTTTAAGCAAAGGAAAACGTATACCTATGATGATGATGATGATGATGATGATGATGATGATGATGATGATGATGATGATGACGACGACGATGATGTAGACTTGTATAGCGCAGGTATCCACGATTACAAGGTTCATGCTCATTGCGCTTGTGGAGAGGAAAAAATATAAAGATGTGGCCATCAGACAAAAACTATGTACAGGTGATTTCTTAAATGTCTACCTGGTAGATGTGAAAAAGAGCGTTTTCAAAGCTCTCTTAAAAACCGCCACAGACTTGGATTGTTTGAAGGTCATGGGAAGATCATTCCATAGCATTGGAGCTGTGTTGGAGAAGGCCCGTGTCACGTGGGGTTTATGGGCTCTGCACAATGGAATTATGGACCCTCACGTTTATTCGGTGGGAACTGCTAGTAAGTCACCCTATGAATTACTTTAATAAATTTATTTGTTTAGCTCGTTCTGTGTTAAGGCTGGGGTACAGAAATAGATAGAAAAATGGTAAAAGATTACTGTCACACTAGCTTTCACACGGCTATGAATCATATGTAGTCCAGCCACTTGATAACAGTTAAAATCACACATTTATTTCTTCTACTCTATACAAGATTCTCTAAGTACTAATCTAACTTAAAAAGTCTCAGTCACTGCTAATAGTTTGATCGCTGATAGTCTATGCAGCTGTTATATCTTCATCGGGCACTTGCTATTATATTTCATGTAGATTTGGACTACTGTGGTCCGTTTTACAGTTTCTGAAGAGTTGGACTACTGTGGTCCTGTTCCGATCAGTTTAAGTGCACTTCGGAGATTACACTTAACTGCTAGATGGTGCGTGCGAAGTCCTTCTGTGAGGTAGCTTCTGGGACACCTTTGTCGTTGTGTAGTTGGGTTCCCTTGCCACGCTGTGGGGTCTGACAGGGTGTTTTTCCGGGTAGCTCTTTCCGACTTGTGCGGTAGAGTCTCCGCAACCAACTCGTCGTTTCTGTGGAGTGGGGTGCACAGGATAGCTCGCCTGCTCGTCTGTAATATAAGAGACGAAATTCTGCACAACCCTGAATAATCGGTTTGTGCAGAGCGTCTCACTGAAAGCCAAAGTAGCCCTCAGTGATAGCTCCACATCTCTATACATAAGCGACGAACATTCTGCTACTTCCGGGGTCCACTGGAATCTCACTCTAAATTCCTATACATACATAAATATCAAACGTGGCTAACTATACACATACAGACTTAATAATATTATAAACATTCAGTGGTACAGCCACTGGTCTGCAAACATACATATAAGTTAAACAACAGTGGTTCCGTACAGCATACAACATGGCGGCGCAACCGGTCGTGTTTCGCCACGTGTTCGGCTTTTCCACATGGTCACGTAAATTCGGATTAACAATTCACATTTATGCATAGCAAATTCCACAAACATAATTTCAACAATAATATAAATATATCACGATGAAACAGAAGGGTGTTCATTTACCTGTTTGACAAGTTCAGGCCCGTGGTGACTTGAGAGAATTCTGAGATTCTAAAGTCCTGCTTCCTGGTCTATGAGTGAAGAGATTTCTCTAGCTATCTAAGTAGATGTTACTTCTTCCTCGTCTCACACACGACTGACCAAAACTGTGTGTAGGTTTTGACCCATCAGAACCGGCTCTACCCGCTTAGCCTGAGCTCTCATTGGTTAAAAACGGTCAGATTCAAAGCTCAAGTGCTGAGTCACTGCGATGTGGGTGGCTCGCTCGCCGTGTGTGGTCTGCTGTGTACCTTAATTGCTGCTGTGTAATATACTGACTCTCTACTGTTACAATGACTACACAAGGCTGAATAGTCAATGACCAGAGTTAAAACTAGCCAGTTCATGACAGGCTCCCTCAACTGAAAAAAGGCGATGACTACTGGATTCGACCTTTTTCTACTACAGAGCCTAGTTTAACACTGCACTATCCTAGGGTCCTATTTACAAACTAATTAAGTTGCTCTACCTGAGCTGCAATGCTGTGCCAGGTAGCTATGGACACTAGTGACAGGGTTTTATTGGGCGGGGACGAATTCTGGTGCTGTGGCCCTTAGTTGTGTTGGGTGGGCGACAGCTGCTGTGTCCTCCACGAGATGGCGACTGAGGTAGTCGGCTCCGTGGTTCTCTTTGCCGGGGATGTACTCGATTTGGAATGAGTATGCCTGAAGGGTGAGTGCCCATCTCATCAGGCGAGAGTTCAAAGACTTGGAGGCTGCCAGGAACGATAGTGGTTGGTGGTCCACCTGAACTGTGAAGTGGGTCCCATACAGGTAGAGTTGGAATTTCTGTATGGCCCAGACTAGTCCAAGACATTCTTTCTCCGACGTGGCGTAGTGGGTCTCGGCGGGTCTCAATTTTCTGCTGGCGTAGGCGACAGGGAATAGCGTCTCTGCATTCTTGGGGTCGCGCTGTAGCAGTACTGCTCCGAGGCCTAAGTCGCTTGCGTCGGTGCGAAGAACGAATGGCTGAGTCAAATCGGGTAGGTGGAGTACTGGAGCCGGTTTTATAAAGGAACAACCGCGGTCGATCGACTGCAGTCACTCGAAAAAAACGCGGTTCGTCGACAAAATGAGTTTTATGAGCATCGCGCGTAGTCGGCCGACCGCGGTCAAATGACTGAAACGTCAGTTGACCGCAAGTCGGTTTTATGAACAAGCAACCGCGGTCGACCGACTGCAGTCATTCGACGAAACTGCGGTTCGTCGACAAAAATCGAGTTTTATGAGCATCACGCGCAGTCCGCCGACCGCAGTCAAACGACCGTACAGTCTGTCGAACGCAGTGCACCCCTCTGCCACTTACCGCGTTTCGACAACCGCAGTCAGTCGAGTCACAGCAAAATAAACAAAGGCGGCTGCATTGCGACTTGCGCATCGATTGCGTGGATTATTGAAGAGAGATCGCGTTTTTCGTGACCGAACAAATCCTGGACGTCTAAAATGATGACGAACTATTTCGGAGATTTAGATTTCCGAGGCAGGAACTGCTTGAAGTGATGGACCGGCTTGCAGACAACTTGGAACATCTTGCAACAAGAAAAGGCCTTGCACTGAACAGGTAGCAACAATAACAATTCACCAACATAAAGCCCATCTCGTAAGTCAGGAAAGGGATAGTGTGGGAAAAGTGTGAGGGATAGAGAGATAAAAGTGGGGTAAGGGGGAAAAGGCATAAGAAGAAAATCTTTATGTAATCATGTTGTAGTTTTCATTATGTTTATGCAATTTGCAAAAAATATATATAATGTACTAGAAGAGATCGTGTATGTGTGTGCGTCTGGAGGTTAGCAGAGACAAAGTTGTTATATTTATTTCTGTATTTCCTTTTGTTTAATGTTTTATATTTGTTGTATTTCTTACTTATGCAAACGCCTATGGCTTTGCCTTACAATAGGCGTCAATATTCATACTACTACTACTACTACTATTAATAATAATAATAATAATACAATGCATATTATACTATGGTGTTAAATTTCAGATATTCTCCAGAGAATGCATGCAGAATCATTGCATCATGTGTCGCGCTGCATAACTTGGCTAGAAGGCTGCCAGTACCACAGACAAACTGTGATGGAAATTGCATCCATGATGACCATAACGATGATGATGACGATGATGACGATGATGCTGGCCCCGGGGAAGTGCTTGCAAGGGACAACTTGAATGTTCAGCTCAAGCGAAGAATGTTTGCTAACAATTATTTCAGAAGGTAAAGCACAATCAATATATTATTATTTTATTTTATCACATCTGTGTACAAAAATATGAAAATAAAACAACTAATGCACACTTTTATAACACCAATGAACCTTCAGACAACATTTAAGAATCAGTATAAGTAGACTAAATAACAGACAGTATTGTGAAAAAGACGTTTTTGTGATTTTTTTCCTATAAACTTTAGGGTATACTGACAAACATCCATCATCAACAACACAATCTGTTTTCGTTCCCCCAAAAGCAAAGTTAGGTAAACACACTATACTTAGACTAGAAATATATTTATTTCAAACAAGATCTGCACACAAGCATATAACTAGCATTGTCTTAAATGCCTTGACCAGAGGAAATAAAGTTTTATGTACATTTTGACACTTCTGTGTCACCAGTCAAGGCTGCTAAGGTGTACATATTTTCTGCTTGTTTTATTTGTAATGCCACCGCCAGCTCCTGGACATCTAGCTTTGCCTTTTCTAAGTGTTGTTTGTCCAGTTCAAGCTTTACTTTTTCACGCTCTAGCATAATCATTTCTTTCTCTATCTCAATGTTCATGAGTGCTCTTTCACGTTTTAACTGCAAGCGTTGTCTCTGCACGGCAATTTTTCTTTCAGTCATCTTGTTAGCCTCATCTTTTTTACTTTGTTGTATTATTTCCAGATCGTGTGATATTTTCATGATATCCAGCTTCACAAGATCATCATAGGTCCTCTTTCTGTTGGACAGGTGACAAGCTGATGATAACTGTTTGGTGCCCATTTTCGATGAAGGCTTTCGAGTAACTGGCCTTTGCAGAATTGCCACACCCGCATTTTCTCTGTTACCTGCACAACAGAGAGGTGATTAAATCAGACATTGTCCAGTTAATTCACAAGAAAGAAAACCTTACGAGGACTAATCATTCTGCAACTGTAAAAGACATACATACTTGTGGTTAAATTAAATCCTTCAATTATTATTGCACTGAAGTTGAGGTTCTTCTTTAAGTAATAAATAGTACCCCCACTTTCTGGAAATTCCGTGCTTGCAATGTTCTCTTTCTGTCGCTCTATTTTTTCTGTCTATCTAGTCTGTTCTATCAATCTACTATCCCTCTTTCTGTCTATCTATTATGTTCTAACAATCTACTATCCCTCTTCTTCACTGGCCCATTCTCCTGCCTTTTTTTTCTTGAAAGTCTTTTATTCTTTTCTGACACTCTCCATCTGTGTGTTGGGCTTCTTGAATCAACTTGCTAGTATTGGATACGTTTTGCTAAATGGTCACTAGGACACCCTAGGAGGAGTTATTACTTCGCAGTTTAGGCATTTATTATGTATGTTTTTGTTAGAATTTATTAATATAATATGTGTTTTATTTCTGTTTTTAAGGGGGGTGGGGGGGTGGGGGGCTCGATAAATTAGAGTAATAGCCTCAGTGTCCCCTGCATGGAGTGCCTTTATTTGTAAAGTGACCGGCTATCAGAATGCCTTCAATGTTACCATTTGGGTTGATTTAATTTGGGCCTTGAATACAGATGGGGGGAGTTGTCCTAATACGGCTCATGTAGTCTGCTGGACCGTAAGCAATGAATAAACAAACAAAACATATTCATATATTGTATACATACAAATGATACATACATACAGGATATTGCAGTGATCCTAATACAGCTCATGTAGTACTGCTGGAACTTAAGCAATGAATAAACAAACACAACATATTGATATATTGCACACATACAAATGATACATACATACAGGTGGGGGCAGTGGTCCTGATATGGCTTTCTGTAGTCTGTGAACCTAGAGCAATGAGTAAACCAAACAAAAAAATGTGTGTGAATGAGGGTTATTTCTAAATGTTACCTTCATTTGCCTTTGTCCCACTCCTTCCTTGCTCAATTTCATCAACTGCAGATTCCAAGTCATCTGCAAAAATATGACAAAAACAAAGTAACCAAAACTTAAATTAAAGTACACACACTTTTCAGAAATCGTTTATTTATTTAATAATTTTATTAATAATAAAATTATTATTATTGTTATTTGTATTATTATTATTATTATTATTATTATTATTATTATTATTATTATTATTATTATTATTGTTCTCTCTCTCTCTCTCTCTCTCTCTCTCTCTCTCTCTCTCTCTCTCTCTCTCTCTCTCTCTCTCTCTCTCTCTCTGAATCTATGCAATTGTGTGTGTGTGTAATCTGATGTGATTGATTGATCAATGTGTGTATGTGTTTGTGTGTGAATGTAAGATTAACCCAACTGTTACCTTCATTTGCCTGTGTTCCACTGGTTTCTTGATGTAATACATCAACGGCGGATTCCAGGTCATCTGCAATAATAATATGAGAAAGAAAGTATAGGACAATGACCTATGCTACACACACTGTTATATGTAATAATTATTTTATTATTGATTTTATAAAAGTTATTGTTTATTCTGCTGTTGCTGCTATTACTACTATTGAGTACTAGATGTACTTTTTATTATTTTAGTAGTAGTAGTAGTAGTAGTAGTACTTAGTATTTTATAAATATTACTCATGCATTCAATTTTACGTGTGTGAACGTAGGATGAACTCTAATTGTTACCTTCATTTGGCTCTGTTCCACTGATTTCTTGCTCTACACCGACTGCTGACTGCAAGTCACCTGAAATTGTAATAGAAAGACAAAGTACATCAGAAAATGATCAAAAATTACACACACTGCCATTGTTAAATACAAATCTACTTTAGAGGTGTCCTAGTTTATTTAACCCATACATATTAATGACATCATCATTTTATGACGCATAATTTATCTTCTTTACCCATTTTCTTTTATTAATTTTTTTGTTTGTTTACAATCTCAGTTTCTTGCCATTTCATAATTCGCACATTGTCTTTCTGCTATTTTTTTTTAAATCCAATTAATAGTAACCTGTATTTGATATTTCTGTGTTGTGTTTTGACTTTTTAACACCAAATAAGGCCTATAGTTGAACAATCCAGAGAGATGATTACATAAATTGTACTACGCTTTTTTTTAGAAGGGGGGGGAGGAGATAATAATTAACATTAATTACAATAATAACTAGCATTTATGAAGCGCATACCCTTAGGATCTAAGCGTTAATCACACAAACTATCACACATAGGCCTATACACACTATAAATATACATAACTTACATATAAACACTACTAGTACTACTGTGTAAACTGATCACATTAATAATACGTTACTACTGCAACCCACCACCACCCTAACCACTTTCCAATGTGCAACTAAACCTTTAAGATGAAAAATACGTAGAGGTACGTACAAAATAAGGAAAAGCTAAATTATGCCTACCTCGCACATAGGTCACAGCAGGTGACTCCCTGCCGACAATAAGGTCTAGCACCATATCGTAATACCAAAGCTTTAGTTTGGGTTTTCCACCTCCTGTCTTGGGATACTTCATGAAAGCGACCCAGTTTTTAGCATTTTTCCGGAGATCGCTTAACTTTTTTTTAAATTTGAGCCACAGTACGAATTCCTCCACCCGCAGCAGCGTTTACATCCACAGCAATGTCTTCCCAGGCTTTTTTCTTTTTTTGCTCTGTTACGGCTGGGCAGTGCTTCTTTTCAAGGAGATCTTTTCTCTTGACATACGAGGATATCAGAGCTCGAATTTCAGTGTCAGTAAAACTCGGTGCTTGTGAAGCTTGAATAAAAGAATCTTCCGACATCTTCTCGTTGATCGATCAAGTTTTGCTAAGTTTTGACTGTCGTTCAGCGGTGATTTCGGATCTAACATAAAGTGACGTAGTCTAAGGAAAAGTGACGTAGTCTTTTTCGCATGCGTGAGAGTATGGTTTTGCGTCTTGTTGGACAATGGCCTCTTCAGTTTAATTCTCAATAAATACTTCTTGTTGAAATTACACGTACGCCTTCAGCCTTTAATGGACGCTCGGAACACAATTAGCGATACAATATCGTTGCTAAAAATAGCCTACTTCCGGCCATGTCGGCTGACTGTGGCGTCGGCCGACTGCGGAGTCAACCGACGAGAGGTGATGTACTCATAAAACCCAAAATACAGTCGGTAGTCGAACAACCGCAGTCGGCCAACTCGGCGGTCACTCGACCGTCAGTCAATAGACCGCGCCTTTATAAAACCGGCTCCAGGCGCCGATGTCATTCTGTCCTTGAGTGTTTGGAATGCTGTCTCGCATTCGGCTGTCCATACGACTTTGTCCGGGGCGATTTTCCGGGTTCCATTTGTCAGTGGTACGGCGGTGCTGTTGTAGTTCGGGATGAGCTTCTTCCGCGATGGCGATGGCCATCCATGTGTGCGTGCTGGGGGTCGCTGGTCGGTCCGTATATTTCTTAAGGCGATTGATGTGGTGGTATCGGGCTCTCCCGTTCACCTCTACTTGGTAGACTGTCTTGGATTTCTTGGCAGTCACCCGGTACGGTCCTCTCCAAGCGATGTCCAGCTTGTTGGTTCCACTTGGAAGTAAGAGTAGCACTTGATCGCCGACTTGCAGCTCTCTGTCCTTCGCGTGGCGGTTGTAGTACTTTGCCTGACGGGCTCTTGCCTTCTTCAGTGCTTCACCAGCTTTCTTCCACGTTGCTTTGAGGGTTTCCTGCAGGTCTGCGACGTACTTGGTGGCACCTCTTGGTGTGTCGTCTATCTTGGCTTCCGTCCAACTTCTGCGTAGGGCTTCTAGCGGTCCTGCTAGAGGTCTGCCGAATAGCAATGTTGACGGGGTGTAGCCTGTGGCTGCATGGGGTGTTTCTCGGTATGCGAACAGTGCCGCATTCACGTAGTTGTCCCACGCTTCTGGATTGTCGTCTGCGACTTTCCTGAGTATGGTGAGAAGGGTTCCATTCAGTCTTTCTACTTGTCCGTTGCTGGCTGGGTGGTATGGTGGTGTGCGAATGTGATGAACTTGTATCAACTCGAACACGTCTTGCATCAGGCGGCCGGTGAACTGAGATCCGTTGTCCGTTCTAATGCTGTCCGGGAATCCGACTCTGGTAAAGATGGCGATGAGTGCATCTGCGATCTTCTTGGTGTCGATCGCTGGCAACGGGACTGCTTCGCACCACATCGTACATGCGTCGACGAGTGTGAGTAGAAATCTGTTCCTCTTCTTGGTCATGGGCAGTGGTCCTACTATGTCTACTGAGACTTGCTGGAATGGCACGCCGACTACTACCGATGGTCCTAAGGTAACTGGTACGGTGTGATGTCGCGGGGAATATCGTTGACATTGGTGGCAAGATTTCACGTAGCGCTTGACATCCTCCGTGATTCCTGGCCAATAGTAGTGTGCGCTTATTCTCTGCACTGTGGCTCCAATTCCCATCAGGGCTGAGATTTAGCAAGCCAGGCTAAGGAGCCAGCCGGGCTCCTAACCTGGGAAGTTGAAGTTGCCAAAATATTTCTCAGGTTGCCAGACCCCTTGATTGAAAGCACGGTCATTTTTTTAAAACTGTATAACTATTACAGCTAATAAACAAGATAAATTTCAACAACAACACTGTCTTTTTCCAACCAGGCACCCACTTCCGATCTCGCTTCTCTTCTTCGTATTTCTTATTCTGCTGTTTTTTTTTCTTCTTCGGACTTTATTTTTTTGGCTGGAGGCTCCGAGACACCGCTTTAAAAGCGCCACATCGTTCGAGATTGACAAAAGACTGAGAATGGGGAATATCGAAAGTACGGCAAGTCTCGCGTGACTCATCAAGGAAGTCAGAGACTCGTTCCGATACACGCAAGGAAGCAAGAAGGCTAGGATCTTGCAGGGCAGTAGCATTTCGCGGCGAGGGAAAGAAGAAAGTCTCGCGAGAAAAGGCTATTTTTACTTCGCAAATCCCTCGCTTTACTAGCGTTACCTAACTTCCTAGCATGCATCGGAACGGGTCTCCAGTGCTGACTGCAGAAGCGGTTGGCGCGTGTTTTGTTTTACATTGCAAGTCAAAAGTCCGTGTACAGGTACAGAATCTCTACCACTGGCGGTATTTTCAAGTCGCCAGCCGGGCGAATGGTACCCCAAATCTAGCTCGCCACACACTATTTTTAGGGGCCATTGGCGAGTTGGCGAACGTTAAAGCTCAGCACTGCCCATGTGTCCGCTGAGTGGCATGCTGTGGCCTAGTTCTAGTACTTGGGCTCGAAGGGTGGCTGGTAGTACTAGTTGGGTGTGATCTCCATCTCCTTGTCGATGTAGAACTCCCTCTTCCATGTAGAAGTCTCCCTTGTGCGGGTGTGTGTGCGCCTTGGGTAGCTTCTGGAAGCACTTCGCTATCGAGGTGTCTTCTTTCTGTGCTGTTTTGATCTCTTCGAGTCCTGGGTTCGGAGCGAACTCGGGCTGGGGTGGTTGGGTTTTAGCTTGGGCCCTGGTTTGCACTGCAGCTATCTCTACAGTTTTAGGGGGCGTGCCTAAGAACACATACCTACAACCTAGCACTAGATCATACAGGGGTTTCTGTAAAACAGCTGCTTGGATTCGTCCTGTGACGTACCTACTCTCTACTTCGATCCAGGCTATTGGGCAAGTAGTCGTCGGTTTCGTCAAGTCTGCTCCTTGTAAGTCGACTGTCTTGTCTGTCAAGTCCGCGCGCGATACAAGAGATTCGCTAACTATCGCGTCGTATGATAGACCTGTGTCATACAGACAGTTCGCTTCTTTACCGTTGACCTTGACCGTGTCTGTCACCGATGGGTGATCTCCGATCGTGTGTGGCTTGTTACCGCTACTTTGAGTTAGAACTCTGTGCGCTGGCCGGCTTTCGCGCTCTTCCCTACGTTGTGCGGCCAACTTGAAACATTCTGCGGTGGAGTGATTGTTTCTGTTGCAGAACGAACAATACCGTCTCTGTTCTGCAGGACCTCTTTTCCCGAATTCCGTGTTGGGTCCTTTATTCTGCCCAGGTCTGGGGTTATTCGGCTTATTCGCGGTGCGCTCTTCCCGGTTAGGGCTTCGTTTCTGTGCCTCTTTCCCGTTAGGCTTTAGGTCTCGCCTGAAGCTCTTGGCTTCTCCGTGTGCGGCCACGTACCTATCTGCGACCTTGACCAGATCTTCTAGTCTTTCCGCGCCCTGCTCTACTGAAAATGTCCTCAGCTCGGGGGTCATGGTTTCCCGTAGCTGTTCCCATACTAACAGTTCTGTCAGTCCATCATACGTCTTAGCCGTGGCTGACTGGCTAATCCACTTATCCAGCGTTGTGGACAACCGATCCGCGAACTGCGCATAGCTCTCTCCTTTCACTCTCCGATTGGTGCGGAACTTTTGCCGGTAGCATTCTCCTGTTAGTTCGAATCCCGTTAGGAGTGCCTCTTTTACTTTGTGATAGTCAGTCACTCTGTCAGTCGGTAGCTTACTGTAGATGTCATAAGCCTTTCCTCTAAGCCCTTGACTAAGCTTAAAAGACCAATGAGTGGGATCTAGTTTGTACTCTGTTGCTAGACGCTCAAACCTAGTCAGATAGAGATCTAGACCTTCTTCTCTCTCATTGAATGTTCCCAGTGGAAATGACATTCCTTGTACAGGGTTGGATGCTACCTCTAGCTGATCTGAGTGGGGAGGGGTTGAGGAAGAACTTGAAGCTCCTGATCCCAATCTTCTTAGCTCTAACTCATGCTGTCTGTCTTTTTCCTTTTCTGCCCTCTCATACTCCCATCTCCTACTTTCTGCATCTCTCTCTGCTGCTAATGCTGCCTTCTTCTGTTCTCTTTCTGCCTCTAGCTCTAATTTCCTCGTTTCTCTCTCTGCCTCTAATTTCTTCTGCTCTGCTTCTAATTTCTTCTGCTCTAGTTCTAATTTCTTTTGCTCTGCTTCCAATTTCTTCGCCTCTCTCTCCGCTTCTAACTTCTTTGCCTCTCTCTCTGCTGCTCTCTCTGCCTTAGCCTCCTGTTTCTCTACCTCTGCATTGATATACGCAATTAGGTCTCCCCCTGCTAAGTGTAAAGCTTCTCCCAATTCCTTGAAGCGCAATCTCAAGGCCACTGGGTCCGACATTGTCAAAAGTGTCTATGAACAACCTCTGAATCTCGTGGAATACCAAAACACTAGCAATATTGCAATTCAATAAAAACAATGCAAAGACCAGAAAATTCGTAATCAATAATAGAATACAACAAGAGTCAAATGGCATACAACAGTTATTTAAGCAAAACCTGCAAAAGAACAATGCAACATACAGACACAAAAATAATTGAAGCAAAAAAGTTTTTAACTAAAGAATAGTGCACCAAAACTGATCAGTGTTATACCCTTACACTATTCTAAGTTATTCTACTTCTACTGTTGTTATCTAATTTTATTGTACTTAGATCCGGTTATACCCAATTCCTATTATACACAGATCCTAGCTAGGCTCGCCAATTAAAGTGTCACGTGGGGTTTATGGGCTCTGCACAATGGAATTATGGACCCTCACGTTTATTCGGTGGGAACTGCTAGTAAGTCACCCTATGAATTACTTTAATAAATTTATTTGTTTAGCTCGTTCTGTGTTAAGGTTGGGGTACAGAAATAGATAGAAAAATGGTAAAAGATTACTGTCACACTAGCTTTCACACGGCTATGAATCATATGTAGTCCAGCCACTTGATAACAGTTAAAATCACACATTTATTTCTTCTACTCTATACAAGATTCTCTAAGTACTAATCTAACTTAAAAAGTCTCAGTCACTGCTAATAGTTCGATCGCTGATAGTCTATGCAGCTGTTATATCTTCATCGGGCACTTGCTATTATATCTCATGTAGATTTGGACTACTGTGGTCCGTTTTACAGTTTCTGAAGAGTTGGACTACTGTGGTCCTGTTCCGATCAGTTTAAGTGCACTTCGGAGATTACACTTAACTGCTAGATGGTGCGTGCGAAGTCCTTCTGTGAGGTAGCTTCTGGGACACCTTTGTCGTTGTGTAGTTGGGTTCCCTTGCCACGCTGTGGGGTCTGACAGGGTGTTTTTCCGGGTAGCTCTTTCCGACTTGTGCGGTAGAGTCTCCGCAACCAACTCGTCGTTTCTGTGGAGTGGGGTGCACAGGATAGCTCGCCTGCTCGTCTGTAATATAAGAGACGAAATTCTGCACAACCCTGAATAATCGGTTTGTGCAGAGCGTCTCACTGAAAGCCAAAGTAGCCCTCAGTGATAGCTCCACATCTCTATACATAAGCGACGAACATTCTGCTACTTCCGGGGTCCACTGGAATCTCACTCTAAATTCCTATACATACATAAATATCAAACGTGGCTAACTATACACATACAGACTTAATAATATTATAAACATTCAGTGGTACAGCCACTGGTCTGCAAACATACATATAAGTTAAACAACAGTGGTTCCGTACAGCATACAACATGGCGGCGCAACCGGTCGTGTTTCGCCACGTGTTCGGCTTTTCCACATGGTCACGCAAATTCGGATTAACAATTCACATTTATGCATAGCAAATTCCACAAACATAATTTCAACAATAATATAAATATATCACGATGAAACAGAAGGGTGTTCATTTACCTGTTTGACAAGTTCAGGCCCGTGGTGACTTGAGAGAATTCTGAGATTCTAAAGTCCTGCTTCCTGGTCTATGAGTGAAGAGATTTCTCTAGCTATCTAAGTAGATGTTACTTCTTCCTCGTCTCACACACGACTGACCAAAACTGTGTGTAGGTTTTGACCCATCAGAACCGGCTCTACCCGCTTAGCCTGAGCTCTCATTGGTTAAAAACGGTCAGATTCAAAGCTCAAGTGCTGAGTCACTGCGATGTGGGTGGCTCGCTCGCCGTGTGTGGTCTGCTGTGTACCTTAATTGCTGCTGTGTAATATACTGACTCTCTACTGTTACAATGACTACACAAGGCTGAATAGTCAATGACCAGAGTTAAAACTAGCCAGTTCATGACAGCCCGATAGCCAAATGTTTTCTTATTGGTGTTGGCAGACTTCACACTTGGAAGTCATAACCGTTGTTGCGAGGAAGAACGAAGACAACGTTGGGGTTCGTGAGGGGAGAAGAGTTCTTTGAGATATTGGGGAGCGGAGTTGTTTCTTACAATTGTACACAATGGTGAGGAGTTTGTGGTCAATTCTTTTCTTGACAGGGAGCCAGTGAAGATCTGTCAGCAATGGCGTAATGTGGTTGGACTTTCGTTTCCTAGTCACAACTCTGGCAGCAGTGTTTTGTACACGCTTGTAACGTGGGGTTTATTTGTTGCTGGGCTCTGCACAATGGAATGCGGTAACCCTCACGCTTTATTCTATGGGAACTGCTAGTTAGTCACCCGGTGAATTACTTTAATACATTTATTTATTTAGCTCGGTCTCTGTTAAGGCTGGGGTACAGAGATAGATAGAAAAATGGTAAAAGATCACTGTCACACTAGCTTTCACACGGCTATGAATCATATGTAGTCCAGCCACTTGATAACAGTTAAAATCACACATTTATTTCTTCTACTCTACACAAGATCTTCGATGTACTAATCTAACGTAAAAAGTCATAAGACAATGCAAATGATTCGATCGCTGATAGTCTAGGCAGCTGTTATGTCTTCATAGGGCACTGGCTACTAGAGTTCCTGAAGATTGGACTACTGTGGTCCGTTTTACTATAGTTCTGAAGAGTGGACTACTGTGGTCCTTTTTACTATCAGTTGTAGTGCACTTTTTCCTATGCACTTAGCTTTTGTGTAGCGGGGTTGAAGCCCTTCGATGAGGTAGCTTCTGGTACACGCTGGGTCGTCGTGTAGTTTGGTTCCTTGACAAGCTGTGTTGTCTTGGAGAGTGTTTTCCAGGGGAGCTCTCTCAGTCTTGTGCTGTAGAGGCTAAACAGCCAACTCGTCTTTTCTGTGGAGTTGGGCGCACGGGATATCTCGCCTGCTCGTCTGTAATATAAGAGACGAAATTCTGCACAACCCTGAGTAATAGGTCTGTGCAGAGCGTCTCACTGAAAGCCAAAGTAGCCCTCAGTGATAGCTCCACATCTCTATACATAAGCGACGAACATTCTGCTACGTCCGTGGTCCACTTGAATCTCCACTCTAATTTCCTATACATACATAAATATAAATGGTGGTTAACTATACACATAAAGAATTAATAATATTATAAACATTCACTGGTACAGCCACTGGTCTGCAAACATACATATAGGTTCAACAACAGAGGTTCCGTCAGGTATACAACATGGCGTCCAAACCGGTCGTGCTTAACACGTGTTCGGCTTCTCCACGTGGTAAGGCAAATTCGGATTAACAATTCAAATCTATGCATAGTAAATTCCACAAACATAATTTCAACAATAATATAAATATGTCACGATGAAACAGAAGTATGTTCATTTACCTGTTTGACAAAGACAGGCCCATGGCTACTTGATTGAATTATAAGATTCTCAAGTCCTGCTTCCTGGTCTATGAGTGGAGAGATTTCTGCTAACTGTGTAGCTGTTTACTGCTCCTCGTTTTTTTCTCGACTGCCGTTCTATTTCTCTATTTGAATCAGCCAGACCTGGTTGATTCCATTCTGAACTGTGTTCTCATTGGCTGGTAATCGACTCGCCTAACGTAGCTACGATGATGTCATTGCCTGGCTCTTACCGTCAACTACCACTGTGTGTAAACGGCTGTATATCATTGCTACGCTTGATTACTTCCATCGTCTGCTGCAGCCTAACATTAACATTCTAAGATTACAATGACTAAACAAGGCTACAACCAAGGACTACTGAAATAAGGACGTGCACAGCCTGAGATCTGACTCAGCTAGCTAAGGCCATTCAGTTGTAGACACCTATCACCTGATATCTGGACCCAAACCTCCAAGTCTTTTGTCTTACACCTCTAGTATGTAAAATTAAATAATAAAACCTTCATATAAAAGAAAATTACAAATGTTAGTTGATTTTTTTATCATACAGCGGAACCGGCAACATAAGGCACTGGTAAGTGTAAGGCTCATGCTATTTAACAGTAAGCCTTGATTTCTTTGTTTTTAATTTATTTATTTTAGTTAACTTTTGGGTAAATATTTGAACACTTGCGGCATTCCACAGGCAGGTTCAAAATTTAAAAAAAAAAATTACCGGATTAGGCCAATTAGTTTGCGAGCCGCACTTTCTTGACACAGGTCTGGTACAAGGTGGAGTTCCTCTGGTGGTCTTTTTCCAGGTTGTGGATTCCATGAAGGAGGACATTGGCCAGGTGACGCAGAAGATGTTTAGATGGTAATCCAAACTCGTAGAATGAGTTCATCACCGTGAGAATATTAATGAGTCTCTTGCGGCAGCAAGCCTCCGACCTTGACTGCTTCACAAAGCAGAGTCCAGTTCTCACGAACTCATATGTGGAAACATGAGGCACTGTTAAGTATCCTCTAGAGACTTCTTCAATGAATTCTTTGGCCTCACTGGTCAGCATTGGGGCATCCTCAGGGAATTCCAGGTCACTACACTTTTTTTCCAGCCACCCCGCCACGTATGCCACCGCGTTTTCTTCCGTTTCTTCCAGAGTTCCGCCCGCACACTCCTCCACAAGACAAGCATCCTCAAAGTCCACACCCTTACAATTGTGGGCCTGTGGTGCTGAGTCTGCGTCGGTCTCAACAAACTCTAGGAACGAGGCCGAGAACTTAACAAGGCGTCGCTTGAAGGCCGCAAGGACATCCCCAGCCACCATGAACGCATTCGCTCCAGTTGCTTGTCTGTAGACGCTAAACTCCCCCTCAATCCTATCACTCTGGAGTTCACGCAAGAGCACATAATCAAATCCAGCTGAATACAGATGTTTGCAGACAGCAATCATTCCCTCGGTGGTCTGGACCAGTGCTCTTTTGGTGTCATGCGTCAAGCACTGGATCCGCTTAGGGCCGTGTCCAGATGCTGATTCACGGAAAAGTTCCAAAAAGTACTGCAGGCTTGTCGAGCTCTGATCCTGAACGGCTCTGAAGGGGTCCCGCATTCTGATGTTCTGGCCCATTGCTGACACATTTACAATGTTCCACCAGTTAACAACCTGTTGGATGAACATGGCTGTTTGAAGGGCCCCTTGAAGCTTCAGCGCGGCGATGACCCTGTCGTTGAAAACATTCAGGACATGCTGGACATTTTGAAGCTGAAGTCGTGATGGGTAGACAGCAGCATGAGTCAATGGTGTCGACTTCAGGATGCTTTCCTTTTCTTTTTGGTAGAGCGCTTTCACATCCGCAAAAGAGCCTACAGTTTTTCCATCAAGTGAGAGCATCTGACACTTTTCTGTAATCCAGTTGTTCCTGATGCATTTCAAAAGGTGCACAGGGTCATACAGCAGGAACCACACTCTCTGATCCTGTAGTGGGTGCACAGCTTGGTAGGTGTACTGGAGAGTGAACAGTTGACAGTACTTTTGGTTGATTTTGTGATTGTCGGTCATGGAACCTAATACAATCCCACCTGCCTTTTCCACAAGCTTGGCAGCATCCTTCACAAGAGGAAACTGGTAGTCAGCTGTGAGGTTGTGCACTGGGGTCACTGACACCATGACGCTTGGCCCACCATGTAGACATTTCATCATGATGCACAGCATGGAGTCTGCCTTGGAGTCTGGTTCGTTCATCGCCATGCCGCTCACCACCCCTGAAAATAATACTATAAATTAAAACAAATGTAAGAAAAATGAAATCTAGAAAAAGTTGACTCCTAATTGATGTAAGATGGTATTTATGTTTTATTATATCTACTATGGTATTTATATATTTTTCTTATCTTATTAGTTAGGGTGTTTGTATTACATTGTTTTATATCTTATAATTGTTCAGCAAAAAGGAAACATTAAGAAAAAAATTATGCATAAAATTAAACATATACACATTTTTTTCATATGCTTACCTCCAGAGAATGCAACAGTTGGGCGAATTTTGACTTCATCCACCAGTAGGCAGCAGTTCTTCTGTTGATCGCATTTCACCTTCTGGAACGCCTTCTGAAGTATCTTCTCCACATTTGTCGCTGACACTACAGAATGAAGCTTCCGTCTGCTTGGCAGTACTAGCACTTCACGAAGCTGGTCAAACTTGCAGTGAGGAAAGGACTCAATAGCAAAGCAGTAGTCTGCAATGCTGAAGTTTTTGTCATACAAAAGGTGCAATTGTCTGGTGAGAAACTTCAGTCTCTTTGCTTTGGCAGCATCAAGTGTGTTCTCACAATAGGGCTCCAGAATTGTTGTCACCTTATCAAGAACTTCTTTCATGGGGAGTTCGTAATGCAGTGCCGCATTCACAGATTCGAAGAATTCTGAGTACAGCCTGAGGCCATTGTTTTTGTCGAGGATACTCAGAGGAACCTTGATTCCCTGCTTGTAGATAGTCATGGTGAGGGGAGAACACATTGTTGACTTGTTGTGAACGATCACAGACATGCTGATTTCCTTGTAACATGCATCCATGAACAGGCACACAAACTTCTCTTCACATCGTGAAATAACAATGTTTTCATATTTGACATGCAGCTCTTTGTCAGGTGAAAAGTCTGAGAATGATGTGATTTTGTCTTTCTTTTTCAAAGAGTCCATTTGCCTATCCTCCACTGGAATGTGTTGGCGGGGTGTTGCCTTTGGCGTAGGTAAACAAGATGCAGGAACATTCTCGAAAATGCTAGGAGGTAGCTTTGGGCGAGTATATCCTCCAGGAACTTTGACCATTTCAGTATCTGCAGGCCAATGTTTTTCACACACGAAAAACTTTGCTGGATCCAGAATGAAATCCTCACGGGGAGGCAAAAAGTTCAGCCATTTCTGCCTTTCAGTCTCGTCTTTAGGCAGTTTAAACACACGACACTTGTTGGATGTGTTGTAGTTGCCCTTGCAGTTCACTACACCACACTTATTAGGCATTTTGAAGAATCACAAATTACAAAACTTGAGAATAAACACAGCAAAACAATCAGCGCTTTTCAATACCGGCAGAAAATGAAAATGGAGAGCACGATTTTCCGGAACTGTGCACTCTCGCGCAAGAAAATAGTGCATAGTATAACCGTTCATAATTAAAATGTAATACGTTTAAAGCTCAAATGGTTAATATTTTAAGTCGCAACATACATCAATAAACATGTATATGTGCCAGATCTATTCGTGTGGTGTGATATTTTAATCAAGTTATTTGTCTCGATTACTGTGCCGCTGAAACTAGGTCAGTGCCCTGGCCTTCGCTAGCTGAGCCACAAACTGTCGCCTGCATGTCCTGTTATAGAGTAGTTCTTGGCTACAACGTAAAGTAAGCAGGGTAAAACTAGTCATCTTGCGACAACGCTTTAGCCTACTTAGATCACTCTTTGAGATGCCCCAAAGGCAGCTATTGGCAGTCTAGTCTTGACAAAATCATTGACACAGCCACAGAGTTTGCAGTTTTCTTGTTAATGAGAGGACATAATCTTCCAATTGTACGCAGATTAAAATAGCACGATCGAATGACGTGCTCAGACATAGATTGGAGTCTAAGTGTAGGCCGAGACTTCGAACTGAGGCTGACACTGGGATGCTAGCCTCACCAACCTGCACTGCCTTCACAGACACTTTTTCAAGGGCGGACTTTGAGCCACTCATGAGCACTTCAGTCTTGTCATCATTGAGCTTGAGCCTGTTTTCTATGACTTCATTTCCAAACAGCAGCTCTCGATGTCTAACAGTGCTTCTTGTGTGGATTGTGGGTTTGGTTGGAACGAGCGATACATCTCTGTATCATCAGCGAAAATTTTGCGAATGAGACCGTGCTTTTCAGTGATGCGGCCAAGCTGGGTTGTGTACAGAGAGAACAAACTTGGCCCCAGAACAGATCCTTGAGGTACCCCACACTGTAGGGGAATTTTTCTTGAAGAGGCCTTGCCAACAGAAATGTATTGAAAGCGATCACTCAGATACGAATGAAACCACTTTAGCATAGGTCCTGCGATTCCTACTTCAAACTGAAGGCGATGCAGCAGTCTGTCGTGATCAATCACGTCGAATGCAGCGCTCAAATCCAGCTGGACCAGGAGTGTCACATTTCCTGCGTCAGCGTTGCAAAGTAGGTCGTTGACCAGATGCAGGAGAGCAGTTTCACAGCTGTGCTTGGCTCTGTAGGCAGACTGAAATGTGTCCAGCAGATAGTTGCTTTCCAAGTGGGCGGGGAGCTGAAGCAACTACACGTTCCATAAGCTTGGAGACATATGGCAAGTTTGATACTTGCCTGTAGTTTTTGTGAACATTAGGGACCAGGTTGTGTTTTTTTAGAAGAGGCTTGACGACAGCACTTTTATTAGTTTTAAAGGCTTTGGGAACAGTGGATGAAAACAGGCTGCAGTTTATGATGTTCACAAGAACCGGGAGAAGGAGGTCTAGATTCTCCAAGATATCTTGTGTGGGAATGGGGTCTACCAATGAAGTGGTGGGGGAACACTTTTTGATGATTTTCTCTAGATTGTCTGGGGTAACTGCCTGAAACTCAATCAGCTGGGTTCCGGCGAAGGAATTAGAAGATGGCGGTATCTCCATGGGAGGTCAAAAACTGCTGTGTATCAATTTGATCTTGTTCTTAAAGTAGTCAAGGAGGGCATCGGCAGCAGACTGATTGTCCAATGATGGCAGGACGGGCGGTGAGAAGTCCCTACCGAGAAGACCGTTTACATTGTTGAACATCTTCCTGGGATCTGAAGTGGCAGAGTTGAGCTGCTTTGTGATGTGCTGAGCTTTGGCCTTCTCCATCTCCCGTCTACATCGGTCTCGTGCCTGGCAGTACAGTTGATGATCTACTTCCAGGTGTGATGCTCGCCATTTCCTCTCGGTAAGGCGTCTGGCTTTCTTAGCTGTCCGCACGCTGCTGGTGTACCAGGTGGTGTCTGGCCGCTCCACAATACACTTTTGGGTTTGAGGGGCGTACATGTCCAGCAGAGTCAGTAGCGTCGAGTTGTACAAGGACGCCAGCAACTCGATATCATTAGGGGGTGACATAAACTGTGAGGTCTGAAGGTCATGCCTAAATGCCTCAACATCAATACCCTTGATGATGCGGGTGGTGACCACCTTGACGGGGCGAGCAGCTTGACGGGGCGAGCAGGTCGCTCCAAAACAGTGGCGACAGTCACCAGCTAGGTAATGGTCTAACACTTGCAAATCCTCCACTTCCACAGACTTAACAAGGCCAGGACTGGGACTACCACGAGAGATCACCCAGTCCAATGTGTGACCTCTCTTCTGAGAGGGCACCTTCACATGTTGTACGATGTCCATCGATTGCAGCAGCTGAAATACTTTCTTTGTGTCCGGATCTGAAGGATTGTCAATGTGAATGTTAAAATCACCCAGAAATGAGAATAAGCAAGTATTTGGCTGAAGTTGCAAGAAAAGTAAGAACTGGTATAATCTCCTCGAGAAACATAGCATTAGTGACTCTGGAGTTTTTGGAGTATGGCGGATGGTACACACACAACACCCGTACATTAACTTTGCCACAAGGTAAAGTCAAATTTAAATCTTCAAATGTTTCATCTCCCACCCAATACAGCAACAGATAAAGTTCTTTTGTAGATGACAGCGATGCCACCACCTGATCTGGCTTGTCTGGCTTTGTGCACACACACATAGCTAGGAGGGGTCATCTGTGTTGTGTGTGACGCGCACGATAGATCTGATATCGGTTTGTTTCGTAAAGCATTCAATACCAGAGTGTATTTACCTTTGATTTGATTTTGCGTTGTTGTTAGGAGAAGCTTTGTATAACGTTGATAATTTTCGTTAGTCGATATTATTGGAGAATTCTCTAGATTTGCTTGTTTACTGTCGATCGAAGCTTCGCGTTAGGTGTAGATATTTGAGAACATTCTTGGACCGAAAAGAATGTTGTATGACGTAAGACAGTGATGACGAAATTTAGTTTGATTAATTGGTTGTAAAGTCGGGAACATTCTGATGTTATCTCGAGTTTAGAGAGAAACTATATAATGGATGCTCTGTGTAAAGTGAAAGAAGAAAAGTGAAAAGGCGATTGTATGCAGTTGTTGATGTACGCTGAATAAAGTTTGAAAACTTCATACGACGACTCCGTGCCTTGTTGCTGATTGAACGGGTTGCGTGGATAAACGAATCCGAGTTACACTTATCAGGATTTCAGTATTGGGGCTGAATCAATTACTGATAGAAAAACACCAAACGAGTGTAACACTGTCTCATAGCCTTTCTCTAAAAGCCGTGTCTCTGTGATAACAAGAACATCTAAGTCTTTCTCTATAATAATATCTTGAATATACCTACTTATAGTAAGATTAGCAAATGGATCTGGTGAGAACATATTCAATCAGAATCGGAATCGCCATAGAATTTTTTTCCAGTTCGGGGTGGGGTATGCAATGACGGCAGAGATTGGGGTGGGGTGAACGTAAGCCTCAGCCAGTATCAGTTACGCAGAGTGGTGTAGACATTTCTTAAATCTGGATATGCCTTTGCGCTGCCACTGCCCAAAGTCCAACCCTCGGTTCCACTTGACCTGGCACGGGTTCATCACAAGGGCACCTCCTTGTCGCATCGCTGCATTTACCATCTGACGAGGCGGTGTATGGTATCTTACCCAATACGCCACCTCCCAGGCCATGCGGCTGGTGGTTGAAAGGCGGCAAGCTTTTGATGATCGTGCTGCCTGAAAACGATCCCCTTCTCTGTTTTCTCTTCCCTCGCGCTCCTCTACTGACTGCAAGCACAGTGCTACTTGAATACGGGTCACGTGACCTTCTTCTTCCGCGGCCTGTGTGTTTTTTCCACAGACAGAAAAATAGATCCAAAACATATCGACGATTTCAAATGCATTTTCCTCATGCTGGCAAATGAAATGATAAAACACACGGAAAAATAAAAAGCTGTTTTAAATAAATGAGTTCCTTGTTCAAATGGAATTATTTTCATTTTTCAAGGACAAACCATGGCGGATGTAGTTGAGAGGTTTGCGATGTGGTCTTAGCATGGCAGACGATCCGATTCTGTCGAAGATGGGGTTGTGAGTCCACTGGTTAACCTAGTGATCAGATTTTGTCGTGAATATCGGGATTATAATGGTCCCGATGGTGTTAGATATTGTGTGGATGTTTCATTCAATGGATTAGCTGTTTCTGTTTTGCACCAAGATGGAGCATCGAGGAGGGGCAGTGTTGATCTGTATCAGTGTTTTGATCGGTAAGTCATTGCCGATTGCGAGAGTCGAGGAAAGCCTCCCTACACTTTTTTCATGCCTGCCTAGTTCACCGCTTGAAAACTTGTATCTTTTGCAAATAATGTGAATGATTCCAAATAATTCTTATGTTCTACTGTTTCTTCTTTAAACAAATGCTTAATTATTAATAATCAAGCACGAAATTTATATTATATTTTATTTTCGATTTTCAGTATGAGTACTGAGTGTTGTTTTCAAGCCAGTTAAGTGTGTTAGGAAATTAAAGAAAATGAAGATCTCACAAGAAATTTAATTAGTAATAGTATGTAACCTCACAAGAACTTTAACTATTATGTAAACATAATATACAATATTATAGAATCAGCATTTGAACCTTAACTTAGTGTCTTCATGGGACTCGTTGACCGAAGCACTTCTCTGTGCAGTGCGCATCTTTTTTAAGAAAAGAAAATACATTCAACCTCTTGTCTTCCTTAAATGCATAATGACAAATAACCACCACAAATGGATTGAGATCTATCACGGCCACGCGTGCCTTGAAAAGCAAAAGTATATAAATTAGATATATATGTGACTAGAGATCAAAAGGTGACAGTCACAGACCTCAAAAATAAAAATGATATTAAATGTACAAGATGATCATTTTTATACTGGAAAAGCATTACAGTATACGGTGTGGTAAAGGAATTTGCGCTCGATTGCTTAGTTCTTGAGTAATTGAGTTTTGAATGAGACTGCTTGCAGAATGTCATTTGTGACATGTGACACCAAACTGTGTATAATTGTGATAATCCAGCTGGGACCAGACAGCATATGATAGTATGAACAAACTATGTTAGTGATTCTACTGACAGGGATGGAGAAAAAAATCACAATTTCCAACTAGTTTAATAAGAAAAATGGTTTTGTTTGTCGTCACAGTCACAAATGACATTCACTATGTAGGAGACAATTCTATTCCGACAAAACAAGACACGCATTTGAAGTGATACTATTATTTATTCATAACTTATCAAAAGTAAGTTTGACAACATATGTGAAGAAAACCAGCACAATGATACTGAAGCCAGAAATGGTAGTTCCACTGTCATTTGTGACAACTGTGGGAGTGACGCGACAGATTTTGCAGTCACACGTCACAAATAACACAAGAAATACCTTATTGTATGAAAATATACCACATGCACTCCTTATGAAATTCTATAAACAAATCCTTAAAATCAAACATATTAAAACACCAGCAAACTTGTTAATAAAAATATTAACTGTGTCATTTGCGACATATGCCAAAGTAAGATGCCGTCACACGTCACAAATGACTAATCATGAAAATGCATCAGTTTAAAAATGTCATGCAATTCCAAAATAAATATGGAAACATGAATCCATAGTGGGATCAAGGAAAACAAGTTTATCTACTTTTATTTTTATTAATTTTTTTCTTTTTTCCTTGTATTTATATCAATGTGTTGTTGTTTCCTGTTGTCCGCCAGTGATATTTTTGATAAATTATTTATTATTTGGGTAGCACTCATTTAAGCCTTGTGCTTTTGTGCACCATAGTTGGTTTAACCTTTTATTATCTGCCATCTATCCCCACACCATGGTCAAGGTAATCTTTTTCGAGAAAAATGAAATATTGTCCCCATGACCGGAGAAACTTCAGTGGCCAGTCTTGTCTGACAAAAAGCAACCTGCAACAGTCCCATACAGCACATTTTAACATTATGTAATCAAGACTAAAATACTTTGAGTAGTAAGTTGGGATCCGATTGTTACAATTTCCTTAAAAAAATTCTGGAAAGAAAACTGTGGAAAGAGTAATTTTATGGATGTAATTTAAGTATTTTCGTAACAAAAATATTAAAAGTACAGAATCAGATATTAAACTATTTTCCAAATGCAGTAAAAACGAATTATGTAAATATTCACATACTTGGTAATAATAAAATTTCTGGCCTTTCTTTCTCTTATAAGTTATACTGTTTTTGTACCAAACTGCCATATTATATCCTGAAACAAAGGCAAACAAAGTGTAATGTTCCTGGCCAGTTGGTTTGTATCAATACATACTTTAAAGTTGTTTTTTTTTTAAGTGCCATTGCACAAGGTACATTAATGTAAAAGAAAACTAACTCTGGAAGGAAGTAATGATAATATAGATGAGAATACTATATTTTACCTGGGTTTGGGAGACCCTGCCAAAGGCACAGACTGCTCCAAGCAATGAGTTACAGGTGCTGGTTCATTATCATCATGTCTGCTGAGACTTCCTTGTTCATAGAACATTGTAACAGTGGCCATTTGGTCAATTCTTTATTCAAATGCCTACTGATCATCTGCGGCTGACTGTAAGAGGTAGCCTTTTGTAGCTCTTCCAGTGCTTTCTTGAAAAAAGCCTTACAACATTCTTGTGGTAGATATTTTTGGTTTTGCGGGTTGACCCATTCTGTGTCTTTTGCTCAGATCGATTGCAATACCATCATTTAAACACTCCTTTCTGTTTCTTCTAAAAGGCCTCCCATCTGTCAGGATCAACTTTGAGTCGCTCTTGATTTTCATAAACACCTCAGATTATTTGTGTTTGGGAGAGGTATTTGCAAAGCTGGCCACAGAGGCCCTCCTAAGACCTAAAAAAGAAAAAAAAATAAACAAAAAGAACAATGGAAAATGTTATTTCAATGGTAAGAATACAATTTGTCGTCACATGTATTTCTGTAACATATGACACACACAGCTAAGTACTTAGAATGAAAAAAGTTATTCAATGCAAATGTTTTAACTTAAAACAATGTTGCAATAAAATTCATGAAACTGAGCAAGCATATTAATAATCTGAACAGCATAACTTGTACAAACTAAAACATTTTGTGTCATTTGTGATATGTTACACGAAACAAAATTGTGTCACAAAATAGCAGTACATCAGAAAATAATCCTAGGCTGCTAATGTAGCTTCCTGTTGAGACATGCTTGTTGTGTCTACACTCAAACACCCTAAAATCTAACTTATTTCATGTAATCTGTGATTTATTTATAATAATACATATTTTATAATGTCATTTGTGACGTCAATGTTTCATTTGTGACTAAAATATAAGTGTGACACCACAAAAAAGACTTACCTTCTCTCCTTCCTGCCATTGAACCAAAGGAAATGGGCTGTTTGACCATGTGCAATTCAACTTTCAGTTACTAGAAATTCAGGATTTAAAAATAAACTGCCTTTTATTATTATAATAACAATACATATGTCATTTGTGACAAATGTGACACCGAAGCTAAAAAGTACTGTATTTTATAGTGTACTTATGCCTACAAACAGCTTTTTTGTTTAGAATAGTACTCTATGCCAAACAAAATGAAAACATTGCTTTCTGTTCGATCCAACTTGTATTTAAACCCTTTTTTGATTACTTCAAGTATGAAAGGCTGTGTGACACGAAAGTGTCACAAATAACACGACTTTTTAAAGGGTAGTTTCTTAATTTGTATATTTAAAAAATCCTATTTAAAGCAAATATCCTGTTAAAATGATCCCTTTACTATCCAAACAAACAGAAGTAAACAAATGGATAGCCCCTGTTTTAAGACAGAAGTGATCATTATGAACCATGTTGTCTCTCCATCGTTTTGCACATGCTCAGTAAAGCTCTAACTGGATTAAAATCCCAAATCTTCAACTTGGATGTTGCTTTTACCAAATCCAACACTGTATTATCTGCTAAAGCTATGTTTCTTATGTCTATTCAAGCAAATTCCTTCACATAATATTTTAAAATAAAATAGTTGGAAGTGTTTGAAGATGTGAGCATGTGATTATGCACCTTTTGACCTCCAGTCATGTCATAAAGTTTGGGTGTGGAGGATGAGAGAATGGAGGTTTTGGTTGATGTTAGAATTTTGCAAGAAAACATGAAAGCATTTTTCAACTGCGGCAAGCAATCTGTATTACAAAATAAAATAAAATATTGACGAAAATATAAATAAAACAAACCTAATAACAATTATTATATGTTTCCATTTTTTCATGTGCAGGCTCACTGTGGGGTGTGGAGATAAACTTTGAAGACAGGAAGGATGGGTACTTTCTCAAGCCAGTGTACACGAGGTACCGGCCAGCAGAAGACAACATGGAGACTGAGACGTTCATTCTCACTCACCCGGCAGAGCTGTACAAGCTTCGTGCCAGCCTGGGACAGTTTGACGTCTATCAGGCTGTGCCCAATGACTTTGTGGACGGAGCCCATAGCTCCGACATCGGCACAAACATGGAAGACTTCCTGAAGCCCAAGTCCATGCACCGACAGATTGTGTACAACATGGACGTCAGTGCGCATCTGGTGTCTGACAGACTTTTTTTGAAGCACCCGGTACTTCAGGTGCTGATCCATGCCCAGCCACTGTTGGGTCGGAAGAAGCAGGATCTGATCTACAGTTATTATGGCTACAGTCAGCAGTGGTGCGGGCAGCTCTTTGTGCAGCATGGCACAGAGCAGTTCTCCTCAGTGTGTGTGCTCAATGACGATCACGATGCGTGCGTGGCAGGCATCAACCTGCCAGAGTCATGGTGGCGGCGAAATGCCACCTCAGTGTCAGTGTATTATGATATTTCTCGCGTGGAGGAAAACCAGGAGTGCGCTAGCGCCTCCAACACTATCATCCCTGCGAGATCACTGGCCAACTCAACCAACACTCAACGCAAATTCATCGCTACCGTCCCTCTAGTGGAGGAGGATTTGGCTTATACTGAAGAAAAAGACCAGGATCTCATCTTCAGGATTCCCTCTCGTGGCTATCGCCCTGGTGCCAGGTTTGAAGTACCAGTTCTGCTAGAGAGAAATTCTGGTCTTCAGGTCTTTGTCATCAGGTGAGTGGTTTACTTGTTTTAGTATCGTTTTTAAAACAAATTATTGTAATGCTTATAATTCTTGATAGTTTGTAAAAAGTGTTTACAGCAATGGAAAGTGTGTGTTTGGCATTGTATTACAGGGATCAGTTTACAAGCGCCCTGCGCCATTGACGCATAAAAATTAAAAATGACCCATCTACAATTCTTGCCAGGGGCCGAATGGCACTTCGATTTTTGGTACCAGTGCGCCACCACAATAACAGTGCACTGTATTGGAGGCGACAAACGTGCTTTTGCTACTTAGGCAAGTTCAGCGATTGGCTATAGTATGAGGGCCCGGATGTTGATCTTTCAGCCAATAAGAAGTGTTGTACGATTCTTCCAAATCAGAATGTCCTATCGTCTGAGCGTATGTTGTGTCCGTGCAAGGAGGATTTTGTGTTTTTCTTTGTGCCGCTTTGAAAAAGCCTCCCTCCCCCCCTCCCCTCCCCCTCCCACCAAAAAAAACAAACAAAACACCTAAACTTAAGGTAGGACAGTCTAGACTGTCGTTTGCTGCTGTTAAACTACAGTCTACCGCCGCTAATCCTACGCAAGATGATTGTGTGAGCCCCGAGTCAAGTCAAAATACTGATCCCTGTTCTGGTTAGTGTTTTGTTGGTAAACAATAAAACATGCTTCACAACACATGCAGTGATGCACACTCACAATAATCTATTTTGTTTTAATTTCTGTAATTATAATATCTCCAGGTTATCTTTAGTTTTACATTACGTAAATTACTGCTGAAATCATGGCTCATTGAAATTTGATCTGAGGGTCCCAATGGCCCATAGCTTTTTTGTGTCAGGCTGAACCCTGGTATTATAATTATCGTTATCAAATTATCAATAAAATTAATTTTTATTTATGATAATTGATAGTAAAGTCACTGACTCACTTATTTTGGGAGGTGTGGGAGGATCATTCTTGATTATTTATTTATCAGTTTGATATTATCACTTCCTGATTTGAC
Source organism: Oncomelania hupensis (assembly GCA_036898135.1). Taxonomy (NCBI): domain Eukaryota; kingdom Metazoa; phylum Mollusca; class Gastropoda; order Littorinimorpha; family Pomatiopsidae; genus Oncomelania; species Oncomelania hupensis. Next base: position 17,839,047 of record CM072521.1, on the reverse strand, counting down.
TTTTTAATTTTAGTTATAACTTATATATAATTGTTTTTGTCTATTGCTTTTTGTTCTCCCTAACTGTCTAAGGTTGTATACAGTTCACTCACAATATAATTGAAATCATTGTTTGATACACTATCCTATCCTATCCTATCCTGTCCCGTAACCCGAAGGTCGTAGGGGCACCACAGATGATCGTTTAACCAGCATACTCCATCTTTCTCTGTCCTCAGCAGCCCTGATGGCTTCGCTCAGTGTCAAACCAGTCCATTCTCGAATGTTGTCCTCCCACCTCTTTTTCGGTCTCCCTTTTCTTCTACCTCCTTGCACTGTGCCTTGCAGAATAGTCTTTGCAAGGCCTGATGATCTGGTGACGTGGCCATACCACCGAAGTTTCTGTTTCTTCACCACTGTTAGCAGGTCATCATGTTGTCCAATAGCTTGTGTGATGGTCTGTCGGACTTCGTCGTTGGTGATGTGTTGGGTATAGGAAATGCCCAGAAGTCTTCTGTAGCACCTCATCTCCATGCTTTGTATTCTTCGTTGGAGATCTGCTGTGAGGGTCCATGCTTCGCAAGCATATAGGAAGATGGAGATGACAAGGGAGCGCAGCAGTCTTACTTTGGAATGTAGACTGATGGTCCTGTCTTTCCAAATGGGCTTCAACCTTGTCAGGGCAGCAGTTGTTTGTGCGATCCTGGAGAGGACTTCCTGTCGGGACCCATTGTCTGATACAATGGCTCCTAAATATTTGAAGCTATGCACTGTGTCGAGGGATTGGCCTTGGACTTTGATGTCCGTATTGATGCCATTGGTGTTGTTGGTCATCATTTTGGTCTTCTCTGCACTTATTTCCATTCCATAGGCTTTGGAGGTGGTGTCAAGCCTCTGTACCAGCTGTTCAAGTTCTTGTTCCTCTCCAGCCAATCCATCAATGTCATCTGCAAAACGAAGATTGGAGATTGCTCTACCCCCTATGCTGACTGTGCCTTCATGGTCTGCAAGAGCATCCGACATGATGCGCTCTAGGAAGATGTTGAAGAGTGTTGGAGAGAGTAGGCATCCTTGACGCACACCGATTGTTGTTCTGAACCAATTCCCGATGGCTCTGTTGTGGAGGACTGCACTGGTAGCCTTGTCATACAGGCTTTTGATGACTTCAATAATTTTTGGGCTGATGTTGTACACTTTCATTGTTGCCCATAGAGCTGCATGCCAGACTCGGTCAAACGCCTTCTTGAAGTCTATGAACACATGATATAGATGTTGTTGGTGCTGTAGGTATTTCTCACAGATTATTCTGAGGTTGAAAATCTGCTCAGTGGTACTTCGCCCTGCCCTGAATCCTGCTTGTTCTTCAGCTATGATTTGTTCAGCTTGGGGTTTCAACCTGTTGAGTATTATTTTCAGGAGGACCTTGCTGGGATGGCTGATGAGGCTGATGGTGCGGTAATTTTCACACTCCTGAAGGTTACCTTTTTTGGGAAGAGTGATGACAAGCGACTGGGTCCATGGTATAGGCCACTCCCCACTCTGCCAGATCTTGTTACAGATAATGGTGAGGGCATCAATCATCGCTTCTCCTCCTGCTTGTAGCAGTTCCGCGGGTATGTTGTCCACTCCTGCTGACTTCCCTTTCTTTAGCGCTTGCACTGCTGCCTCAACTTCTTCCCGGAGAATTGGGAGGATTTCTTCTTCTTCTCTGTTCTCTGGACATGCTAGAACTGATGGGTCTCCATTTGGTGTATGGTTGTAAAGGTCAGAGCAGTACTCTGTCCATCTGTCCAAGACTTCTTGTTCTTCTGTAAGGCATATGCCAGACTTGCTTTGGATAGTGGAGACTTTGGGCTGTTTGACACTTGTCAGTCGCTTCACAGTCTGGTAGGCCTTCTTGCTGTTGTTCTTGTTCAGACTGTTCTCTATTTCCTGGCATTGATCTTCTATCCAGTTCTCCTTTGCTGTGAGCATGCCTTTTCGGATGTCATTGTTGATTTTTCGGTAGACATCAGCTCCCTGTGAGGTGTTCTTTTTCTTTTTCATCTCTCTTCGTTTATCACACAGATCCAAAAGTTCAGGTGTGATCCACAGCTTCTTCTTTGGTCGGTGCTTGCCAAGGATCTCAGTGGCGGCATCTGTCACAGCTGAGTTGAAGGTGGTGGTCATGGTGTTGACATCTACTTCACCAGCCCCCAAAATGAGCAGTGGTGCAAATTTCCCTCCAATTGTGGCCTGAAATAGTTCTGCCACCTCCGGGTCTTGCAGTTTGTCCAGGTCGAACTTCAGTCTAGTGCACTTTGCTGTATTTACTCTCTTCAAGTGGAGCCGGAAAGACATCATCACGAGATCGTGGTCACTTCCGATGTCTGCTCCTGGAAAAGTACGTGTCCTGCCAATGTTGATGCTTGATCTGAAGCGTTTCTTGACCATGATGTAGTCTATTTGGTTGTGATGCTCCCCGCCAGGACTGTGCCATGTCCATCGTCTGGAGTTTTTGTGGAGACCAAGCGTGTTTGCCAGTACCAGATTGTTGTATCTGGCAAACTCCAAGAGTCTCAGACCCCTGTCATTTGTCTCGTTGTTGCAGTGGGGTCCACATGTGTCTCCCCAGTTGCGGTGCGCATCTTGGCCAACCTTGGCATTCCAGTCGCCTTGCACTATGACTATGTCCTTCTTCGGCACTTGGTCAAGGACCGCCTGTAGATTTTCATAAAAATCCTCCACTTCGCTGTCGTCATAGTCTGATGTTGGGGCGTAGGCCTGGATGATGGTGATGTTGAAAGGGGCTGCTCTCAGGCGGATGGTAATGAGTCTACTGGAGACTGGGCGGCAACCCATGACAGTCGCTAGAATGTTCTTGTGGACCAAGAATCCAACGCCGTGTTCGTGCCTGTCATCCCTACCGCTGAAATAGAGCTTGTGGCCTTTGTCGGTCGTTGTTTCACCTAGGCCTTTCCATCGCAGTTCGCTGATACCTAGAACGTTCCATCGATAGTGGTCCAACTCGTGGGCCAGTTCTTCTAATTTTCCTTCCGCAGTTAGGGTCTTGACGTTCCAGGTTCCTATGACGATGTTGTTTCTCGTGCGGATCTTGCTATATTGTCCATCAGTAGCATACTTAACACCTCCGTCCTGGTGGCCAACGGAAGGCGCGGTCCTTGTGCCGGGTGACGGCCCGGGCGACGACCGATCCGGTATGGAATTAGTGGATTGTGTCATCATGTAGTGTGTCTTGGGCAAAAAAGACCTGGCGGTGCCCAATCCTCTCCAGGCTGTTGGCCACAGCCGAAATCCACGAATACAGTGTGGCTCGCCTTGGCCCTGAGCACATGGTCGTTGAACCTGTAGTAACGTGAGGTTCCTCCGCCCTGGCCGGTGACTTCTGTGTAGAAGACTTTCGCCCAGTGATGCCGTGCTAACATCACCCCTGTTAGTCGCCTCTTACGACACGCCGGGAAACGTTGGGTCTATTCTATTTAATGCCCGAACCCACAGAGCTTCAGGATTTATTTAGGTTTAGCATTGAACGGCAAACATTAAAGTTTTGATATAATGGATTAATGACCACATAGTCGTATGTAATTAGGTAGTCAAAAGCCATTTTTTAAAAATGATTTCCTCATCACAAAACTGACATAGATTTAAAGAGCTTTTCATTCTGAACACAGTGGTATATTTTTTCCCCCATAGGACAAATAGGTAAAATGTTATTAATGTTTGAAAATGCCGAATGTTGGTGTTTTTTTGGCAACGTTTTGGAATTGAAGAAATTGACAACTTTGGAGTCTCAAAGTGAATCCAATATTGATACCAGAAAGCTGATTTTTGACAGGTAACCCCTTCATATGTTATATTCCAAGCCCAATTTTCTTCAGGCCTATCCCATGTAATGTTCAGCCGTTTTGGTGCTTCAAAGTTGGGAAATCATCAAATTCGCAGTGCGTGCCGGCAAATTATAGGCCTTCTAGTGTGCTACTACGCTCAGCACTCGTGTCGCTGAATAGGCCTACGAGTTGGCCATGGCCGCAAGAAAATACGAACACCGTTTGGGTACACTTTTCTACGGCAAAGCGCTCCGCGATAGAGTAATGCACAAATTAATAAATACTTTTATAAAGGAAAGTCTGCTCTTTATTTCTTGCTAATTTTTAAACTTCTAGTTAAAATCAAACTTACATCAAAACCGCTTTATCCACTTTGTTCGGCTCGTAACAAAACGTTTACACATGAGAGCCCACCATATTTATATGTAAATGAAGCTAAGTATCCGAACTTCTCATTGGTTCTTATTTTTAGGCCATCTAATGAAGTATCGCAAAGCGCTTAGACTTTGAAACGAGTCACCTCTCAGCAAACGACGGTGACAACTTTTTCGCAGCGGCATTCAGCGCTCGGATAGGGGCGTATTCAAAAGCTGTTTTCTCGGAATCTTTCGCATAAACATGCATTAAAAACAACACAGATGTAAAGATAAAGCTTTCAATTTTTATTTGAATACAGCCACTGTTCGTTTTGATGCAGTTTTACATTAATAATATTAATAAGTGTTGAAAGTGAAGTGAAAACTGAGTCAAAACTGCCGAGGGGACAAGAGCCAATGAAGGGCTTGGAGTACCTAATGTAATTATCCAAGAGACTGAAGAGTGAAAATGCTAGCCTGACCCATAGTTTGTATTATAAATCATTTGCTGTAAGACCCAAATCATAGCACATGAAAAACGTTTTTTTGTGTGTGTGTTGTTGTTGAGAGAAAAGTCTTTGTGCTGAAAACAAAAAAAGTTCAAAACATGAATATTACATGTGCTTACTCAGTTATTGTCCTGTATGGTTACGCGTGCAGAGTAAAGGTACGCCATGGATTACGTGTGGTGGCAGCAGTCCCAGGGGAGGACAGTGCATGGAATATTTTCTTTGAGAACAACGGTAAAGATAGGTCTGCTTCAGTCACTGCTTACGTCAAGGATTCTTTCAAATATACCAAGAGCACAAGGTCAGTTTGTTGCATTGTTTGTTATTTTCAATCTTGCCTTTGTTTTTTTTGGCTTATGTGATTGCTATCTCAACAGGCACTGCCGATGGACTGTTATGTTATTGTTATTTTTGTCGTTGTCCATGTGTTCTCACTCCCTTTCTTGTTTGTTAATACTTTATTTTCATTGGTCATTTGGTAATGTCATGTCACAGTGTGTGTTCACTGTTTCTATTTTGTCTATTACTTTTTAGTTCCCATCCTTCCTATCCTGTCCCGTAACCTGGAGGTCGTAGGGGCACCACAGATGATCGTTTAACCAGCATACTCCATCTTTCTCTGTCCTCAGCAGCACTGATGGCTTCGCTCAGTGTCAAACCAGTCCATTCTCGAATGTTGTCCTCCCACCTCTTTTTCGGTCTCCCTCTTCCTCTACCTCCTTGCACTGTGCCTTGCAGAATAGTCTTTGCAAGGCCTGATGATCTGGTGACGTGGCCATACCATCGGAGTTTCCGTTTAACTTTTTAGTTATGAAATAATTATTACTATTAGAATACATGTTATTAAAAAAAAATTTTACCCTTTGTTTTTGCTGCTTTTAATAATATTTTTTTTTTTTTTGGATTGATTTATTATACATGTCATTCTTTGCTATTGTAGACTATGGGGGGTTGGTCACATTAAATCGTTTCACAGCCTAACCTAACGTCCTAAGTCTTAAATTATTATATACTTGCATTCACTCAATAAAGAATATGCAGTGCTTCAGATTGTTTTCAGACATCATGGGCCCAATGACCCATGGCCATGCAAAATGATGGGTCAATTTTGAAAAAGATGGGTCATTGACAATCGAAGGTATTCATATCGTATGTTCACCTAGTCCTTCTTGATTTTTATGACGCGCCAGGCTGGCGCATTCACGTTGACTGTTACGCGCCATTCTGATAAAATATGCGCCAATGGCGCGGGCGCGCCAACAATCTGAAGCACTGAATATGTATAAAAATCATAAACTATCGGAATCATTTGTTAATTTTAACAAATATTGACATTATACTAGAATAATTGCGGAAAATGAGTCTAAAAATGGCATAAAAAATGGGAACGCTGGTACTATGTAAATTTATGCATTCAGATATTATTTGTTGCTTAAACTAGTTAAAGCTCTTATCTTAATAAAACTAATGGTTTAATTTATTCTAATAAAGTCAAATTACACAGGAAACACGGTTTGAAAGCATTTTGTGTTGTCTGAACTTAATTAATCGTGCACAAAATGTGCGTATCTTGCGTTTCGTCTGTTGTCACACTTCTACTACCGTAACTTGCTTTTCGTAATTTTCTCGATTTCAGTTTCTTGTTATTGTTTGTATGTTCTGATCAATTACAATCGATTAAAATGGTGATATTAGCAGCTTAAAAGCTGTCAGTGTTGTGTTGTTTAAGTTATTTCGACTTATTTGTTTAGCGTTGTCACACATGACATGCAGGTTACGACGTTTGAATTCCGCTAAATATTTTCTAACACGATTATTTGAAACGAGATGCTATTTTTCAAGTACTTTTCCATTTAATACAATAACCTATGACGTAGAAGTAGAACACAAGATTTTGTCTCTGTAGACCACGTGATAAAGCTTTTTCAATGACGTGTCACGCACACTTTCACAGGAAACGCAAATTCCTCTTTAGCATTATTTTCGTGCTTGTTCATATGCCTTGTCACAGTAACGCAAGTTAAATTATTAACACTACAGGTGTTTTTTGCTGAAAACTTTAAATTATTTACACTATTTATTTGCTGAAAACTACTTATAAAACAAAGAAATGGAAT
>CM072521.1:17804759-17827259 GCA_036898135.1 Oncomelania hupensis | reverse complement strand
CCCTTTCAGTTTCATAATTTACATCCTATCCTATCCTATCCTGTCCCATAACCCGAAGGTCGTAGGGGCACCACAGATGATCGCTTAACCAGCATACTCCATCTTTCTCTGTCCTCAGCAGCCCCCATGGCCTCGCTCAGTGTCAAACCAGTCCATTCTCGAATGCTGTCCTCCCACCTCTCTCTCGGTCTCCCCCCTCCCCTACCCCCTTGCACTGTGCCTTGCAGAATGGTCTTTGCAAGGCCTGATGATCTGGTGACGTGGCCACACCATCGGAGTTTCCGTTTCTTCACCACTGTGAGCAGGTCATCGTGTTGTCCAATGGCTTGTGTGATGGTCTGTCGGACTTCAACGTTGGTGATGTGTTGGGTATAGGAAATGCACAGAAGTCTTCTGTAGCACCTCATCTCCATGCTTTGTATTCTTCGTTGGAGATCTGCTGTGAGGGTCCATGCTTCGCAAGCATATAGGAAGATGGAGATGACCAGAGATCGCAGCAGTCTCACTTTGGAATGTAGACCGATGGTTCTGTCTCTCCAAATGGGCCTCAACCCTGTCAGGGCAGCAGTTGTTTGTGCGATCCTGGAGAGGACTTCCTGTCGAGACCCATTGTCTGACACAATGGCTCCTAAACATTTGAAGCCGTGCACTGTGCTGAGGGACCGGCCCTGCACCTTGATGTCCGTGCTGATGCCATTGGTGCCGTTGGTCATCACTCTGGTCTTCTCTGCACTCATTCCCACTCCATAAGCTCTGGAGGTGGTGTCAAGCCTCTGTACAAGCTGTTCAAGTTCTTGTTCCTCTCCAGCCAATCCACCAACATCATCCGCAAAACGAAGATTGGAGATTGCTCTGCCCCCTATGCTGACTGTGCCTTCGTGATCTGCAAGAGCATCTGACATGATGCGCTCTAGGAAGATGTTGAAGAGTGTTGGAGAGAGTAGGCATCCTTGACGCACACCGATTGCTGTTCTGAACCAGTTCCCGATGACGCTGTCATGGAGGACTGCACTGGCAGCCCTGCCACACAGGCCCTTGATGACTTCTACAATTTTAGGGCTGATGTTGTACACTTTCATGGTTGCCCATAGAGCTGCATGCCAGACTCGGTCAAATGCCCTCCTGAAGTCTATGAACACATGACACAGATGTTGTTGGTGCCGCAGGTGTTTCTCACAGATTATTCTGAGGTTGAAAATCCGTTCAGTGGTACTTCGCCCTGCCATGAATCCTGCCTGCTCTTCAGCTATGATTTGTTCAGCTTGTGGTTTCAACCTGTTGAGTATTATTTTCAGGAGGACCTTGCTGGGATGGCTGATGAGGCTGATGGTGCGGTAATTTTCACACTCCTGAAGGTTACCTTTTTTGGGAAGAGTGATGACAAGCGACTGGGTCCATGGTGTAGGCCATTCCCCACTCTGCCAGATCTTGTTACAGATAATGGTGAGAGCATCAGTCATCGCTTCTCCTCCTGCTTGTAGCAGTTCCGCTGGTATGTTGTCCACTCCCGCTGACTTCCCTTTCTTCAGCGATTGCACTGCTGCCTCAACTTCTTCCCGGAGAATTGGGAGGATTTCTTCTTCTTCTCTGCTCTCGGGACATGCTAGAACTGATGGGTCTCCATTTGGTGTATGGTTGTAAAGGTCAGAGCAGTACTCTGTCCATCTGTCCAAGACTTCTTGTTCTTCTGTAAGGCAAATGCCAGACTTGCTTTGGATAGTGGAGACTTTGGGCTGTTTAACACTTGTCAGCCGCTTCACAGTCTGGTAGGCCTTCTTGCTGTTGTTCTTGTTCAGATTGTTCTCTATTTCCTGGCATTGATCTTCTATCCAGTTCTCCTTTGCTGTGCGCATGCCTTTTCGGATGTCATTGTTGATTTTTCGGTAGACATCAGCTCCCTGTGAGGTGTTCTTTTTCTTTCTCAACTCTCTTCGTTTATCACACAGATCCAAAAGTTCAGGTGTGATCCACGGCTTCTTCTTTGGTCGGTGCCCGCCAAGGATCTCAGTGGCGGCATCTGTTACAGCTGAGTTGAAGGTATTGGTCATGGTGTTGACATCTACTTCGCCTGCCCCCAAAATAAGCAGTGGTGCAAATTTCCCTCCAATTGTGGCCTGAAATATTTTTGCCACCTCCGGGTCTTGCAGTTTGTCCAGGTCGAACTTCAGCCTAGTGCACTTTGCTGTATTTACTCTCTTCAAATGGAGCCGGAAAGACATCATCACGAGATCGTGGTCACTTCCAATGTCTGCTCCTGGGAAAGTGCGTGTCCTGCCAATGTTGATGCTTGATCTGAAGCGTTTCTTGACCATGATGTAGTCGATCTGGTTGTGATGTTCCCCGCCGGGACTGTGCCATGTCCATCGTCTGGATTTTTTGTGGAGACCAAGCGTGTTTGCCAGTACCAAATTGTTGTATCTGGCAAACTCCAATAGCCTCAGACCCCTGTCATTTGTCTCGTTGTTGCAGTGGGGTCCGCATGTGTCTCCCCAGTTGCGGTGCGCATCTTGGCCAACCTTGGCATTCCAGTCGCCTTGCACTATGACTATGTCCTTCTTCGGCACTTGGTCAAGGACCGCCTGTATATTTTCATAAAAATCCTCCACTTCGCTGTCTTCATAGTCTGATGTTGGGGCATAGGCCTGGATGATGGTAATGTTGAAAGGGGTTGCTCTCAGACGGATGGTAATGAGTCTACTGGAGACTGGGCGGCAACCCATGACAGTGGCTAGAATGTTCTTGTGGACCAAGAATCCAACGCCGTGTTCGTGCCTGTCATCTCTACCGCTGAAATAGAGCTTGTGGCCTTTGTCAGTCGTTGTTTCACCTAGGCCTTTCCAGCGCAGTTCGCTGATACCTAGAACGTTCCATCGATAGTGGTCCAGCTCGTGGGCCAGTTCTTCTAATTTTCCTTCCGCAGTTAGGGTCCTGACGTTCCAGGTTCCTATGACGATGTTGTTTCTCGTGCGGATCTTGCTATATTGTCCATCAGTAGCATACTTAACACCTCCGTCCTGGTGGCCAACGGAAGGCGCGGTCCTTGTGCCGGGTGACGGCCCGGGCGACGACCGATCCGGTATGGAATTAGTGGATTGTGTCATCATGTAGTGTGTCTTGGGCAAAAAAGACCTGGCAGGGCCCAATCCTCTCCAGGCTGTTGGCCACAGCCGAAATCCACGAATAAAGTGTGGCTCGCCTTGGCCCTGAGCACGTGGTCGTTGAACCTGTAGTAACGTGAGGTTCCTCCGCCCTGGCCGGTGACTTCTGTGTAGAAGACTTTCGCCCAGTGATGCCGTGCTAACATCACCCCTGTTAGTCGCCTCTTACGACACGCCGGGAAACGTTGGGTCTATTCTATTTGCCCGAACCCACAGAGCCACATTTACATAAATTTAGATATTATTATTCTGTGTTTTAATACATTCAGGGATGTCGTTTGGGTCGGATCTTCGGCTTTTAGCCGAAATTTTTATAAAAAAGCCGATAAACTGTCCGTCATGTCGGCTCGCCGAGCCGAAGTTTTCACAGGTGAATCGGCTCAATTTTGTCCATTTTTGCGATATTCCTGTGCTGTACGCTTGCAGTTTAGGTGAAGATTCCATAATTACTAAGGTTAAACCCAGAAACTCTGACAGTATTGTGGTCTGTCAAGGGACAGTGTAAACTTTTTATTGTTTTTGTGTGTCTAAAATTTAATAAAATAGCATTTCTTTTCAATGTTCTTATTCTACTCTTAAAATCATGTTTTATTACAAAGATATGCATCCACAGAACACCTTTATGGAGGTGGAGGGTGCACGTTAACGTAGTGAATCTAGTCAAAAAAACATGTGAGACTGCTTTGGAAGAGAGAGCCGAAACTTTCTGTAAAAAGCCGAAAGTTTCACGGCTGTTTTGGCCAAATCTCCGAAGAAAAAATTTCCTAGCAACATCCCTGACATTGTATAATACTATAAGTATTCATGTCTGTACATGTACATAGTGTATGTAAATGTTAGATTTCCTCTATTTAAAAAAGTTGCAGTCCAGTTTTGTGTCTGAAAGTCTGTGAATTCTAAATTAGTTAACTTAAAATAAAAACAAAACGTTTTGAATGGTGAGTTAGTCAGGTTTTTATATTTTACTTCTTCAAAGGTGTGGAAATGGAGCAAAAAGCACCCATCAAAAGCACCACAGCCATAAATTTACTGACCCCTTTTAATTGCAGGGGTTCCCTTTATTGAAAGGCTTCTTGATCGTGATATTTCCTTTCTGTAGCCACTTTATTTATGAGCGTGCACCTTGCGCTATCTTTTTTTTCCCTCTTCTGACTTGAACGCTAAATTGAACTTGTCAGAGGCAGCCTGCAAGATTTATCCGACATTTCAAGGGTTGAATGAAAGAGCCCTCTTCAACTGTTTTAGATAACTGTATATTTGATGTTCCGTTCAATGTAATTGAGAAATTTTAGTTCTGAGGTTGAAGAAAGGGAGGGGGTAGATATTTAAAGAGAATCTTCTTGAACCGTGCCCTCAAAACTAAATTATATTCCAGTTTTACACTCTTCTACAATCTACTCACCATCGTTTTTCATCGTCTTCATGTAATACAGTAGCAAAGTACAAATAATTAATGCAAGTTTTATAGATTTTGTCCTCTTTCTAAATTAGTCTTTTTTTTTCTTTCTCATAGTCATAGTCATTTTTGTTTTGTCCTCCTTTTTATCACTGGCAGCAGTAGCATTAGAATAGAACTGCTTACACTGCAAATGTAGATTTTTGTTCTCATTTCAATTCAATATTTTATTTTAAAGTCACTTCTCATCCATGTATGTGATTTTAGACCACTTCATTCTAAAATCATTTACCTGTAATGGTACTCAGCGTAGTTTTGTTCTCCTTCTTTGAAACATTTTATTCATGCTCTTTCACTTTCACAGTAGTAGTGTTTTCAAAGAGAATACTGCACACAAATTAGTGAGGAGGTTGGGTGATTGATGGTACTAGTACTAGTAGCCAGTGGCTGTAGATTTGTGAGTTTTGATTACACCGTGTGCAGTGTTGCACACGTCACAGTGATTCATTCCAACTTGATTCATATTCATACTCGGAGTCAGAGGCAAGAGGGGTCTTGGCTGAAGAATGTTTGGATGCTGCTTTTCCTCAGATTCTTGGCAATAGACTCAGGCTGATGCTGTATGCTTTTGTCCTGCACGTTGTGGTTTAAAAATAAAATGTACGAGAGAGAGAGAGATAGAGAGAGAGAGAAAGAGAGAGAGAGAGAGAGAGAGAGAGAGAGAGAGAGTGTCTGTGATGATGTGTAAGAGTGGGTGTGTGTGTGCATATACCGGGGTGTATATCTGTGGGCGTGCTATTTTAACACCACCACTTACAAGCTACACCGCTGGAGCCACTTTCAGCGATAGGTCTGAAGATGTAATCTGGGCAGAAGAAGAAAGAAAGAAAGGAAGGGTGAGGAAAGAAGGTGGAAATCAAGCAGCCTTGGGTTAAAATAAAAGGAAGTTAAAAAATACAAAGTAAGAAAGGACAAAAATTATGTTTGACAGAGAGAAAAAGATCAAAGTTTGAGATAATATACATGTACTCGTAATAAATGAAAATGTCAGTTGCGTCTGTGCATCTACTTTACTTTAAGGCCAGTTACTGAGTTAGTCTTTCATTTTTTTTAGTGCTGAACTCATTGTCTCAAAGACAAAGCTGATGGTTCTCAGTTAGAGAGAGAGAGAGAGAGAGAGAGAGAGAGAGAGAGAGAGAGAGAGAGAGAGAGAGAGAGAGAATTTCTTACCTTTATTCCAATGGGAACTCTTCAGTAATTTAGTTTGAAATTAGCCTTTTTGGCACCCTGCAAAATTTCTATTTTGTGTGGGAAAAGTAGTACATGACGTAAATAATTATCACATAGTCATAAGGTGATCTAATACTTTTACCTGGTAGAGCTATGCAACAGAATTAGAATACCAAAGAAGAAATGTAACAATATATATTTTTTAAAATCTAAATGGCAATCCCAATCACGGAATCAACTTAGGGAAATGTTGCATGAACATTTGATGTGTTCTTGCAGGAAGTTTGATGGGTTGGGAGAGGATATGATGAAAGGATTCGAGGGTTAGTTGATTTGGCGAGAGAGAAATGAGCTCAAACGGTTGAAAGGCACTTGGGCAAGTCATGATACACATGATAAAATGACTCCACACGTACTCGTGAACGTCTTTGATGTTCCCAAGATTAAGCTTCGCCACCCATATTTAATACCCCTCACATGCTCAAGACTATATTATAAACCCTGAGAGTAGTAGTCTTTCCATGACACCTTCACCTGCTCCCCAACTCACTTTTTCTTCTTCTATACATTATACAAGTGTATAAGTGTGTGCAGGTCCATCACGCATGTGCATGCTTGCCCTTCTGTGCCTACATCTCTTCCCAATTTCAACAGCATTTTAAAGGGGTTCAGAAGCACCTTTCAACTAAGTGAATACCCAACCTATAGTCCCAATGCTTAATGATTTTAGTTTTGATTTTTGACACTTTATTGTCCCTTTTTGACTCACATGCGTAGCAGTGTGAGTCTATACAATGTATTCACCCCTCCCCGCCCTCACCTACCCCCAATTTCAAAAAAAAAAATTTTTTGCAAATCTATGTGAGACAAGTCCTAAATAGTCAAAAAATGAGATTGATAAAAATGTCTGTCTGTCTGTCCACTGTCCGTCTGTGTAAAAACTTTAAAGTGGATAAGTACTCAGAAACTATTTCAAATATCACAACCAAACTTGGTAAGATGGTGTATACCTTGAAACCTATAAAATAAATGATCAGTGAATTTATGACTTCGCTTCACGGTCAAGGTCACGGGGTCATCAGATGTTAGTTTTTAAAAATGACAATTTTTCACAAAATTATGTTATTATTAATTAATATTGAACTTATGATTCTTTGAGGCAGGATTTATTAATGAGACAAACAATAAACATATTTGGTCAACCTCAATCCAAGGTCAAGGTCACTGGAGCTGTCCAAAGTCAGTTAGAATGTATATTATATATATATGTTCCGTTTTTGCGTTGATCTTGAAGGTCAACGTTATTATAGGCCTTGCAAAAACATACAAAAAAATAAGTGATCGTACCGTGGAAAGACTGTTTAACTCATAGTATGCAACAACATTGGGTTATTTTTGGACCTCTTCTGACAGTTTTAGTTGCTGTGTAAGGTGGTATACATAATTTAGGTTTGATGCAGCTTCTTTATAAACTATACCTAAGCTTTGTTGTAATTATTCTTTTTAGGAATTCTCCGAGTCTCTCAAGTTCTTATTTCCTTGAGTATTAGAGAGCGCCTATATACATCCTTTGACTTAGATCAACTTGCAAATGTAGTCTATACTTCCAATCTGTATATATCTAATGTACTTCTAATCCTTAGTGAATTTTCGTTTAGTGATCGTCTCTACCCTCATCTCGGTCTCAAGCGGGAGGTTCTACTCCATGGTTCTGAAAGATCTTAATTATATAATCAGTACCTCTAGATGGGCACTCTTTCTTGTTAGGTACTTCTGACCCTTGGAGTTTAGTTATTGCCTCGACCCTTCCCCTTTACCTCCACTCTGTATTGACGAATGTGAACTTCTGACCCTTTGGAGGTTAGAAGTCTTCTCACCCCTCTTACTCCCATCCCCCACCCCAACCCCATCTCAACTCTCACATAGGCTATGCTAATAAGGCAATGTCCACGTACTTGATCCTCTCTTGAAAAGGTCATGAAACCGTCATAAAGCACAGCAGCAGAAGAAGACTTGCGAAATCCTAGGAAGAAATTGATGGTGTTTGTTTGGGGATTTGGAGTGGTCAGGCTATCTTATACAGCAACGATGCCGTGTAGAGGTTTTCATCTGTCCAGTAGTGCTGTTAGAACTGTTACAATCAAACAATGGAAAGAAGGTTTGGAGAAGTACATATTTTCTAACAGGAAGACAAGTACTACTACTAGCAGTGATGCACATGTTTTGGGACCCTAATAGGACATGATGTCCTGAACACAAAATACCAATAGGACATGATGTCCTGAATACAAAAAAGTAATAGGACACTGGCATTGTTGCCAAAAAGTCTTGTTGTTTACTTGGTATTACTGAACAGTAAAGAGGCACTTCGAAACAGTGAAAGTTCAATGCTTGCCCACTTCTTTACAATCCGGTAAAGATACTCTTTTGAAGCGTTTTCAGTGTACACCCTCTGAGATATCAAGACGTTTAATGTTTTCTGCGTTACTGTCTTTCAAAAGCTGTATAACAGAGCCAAATTTCGCGAGAGGCAGATTTTCTTTTATTAGCCAGTTTACAGCTCTCGCTGTGGTGATCATTGCCTCCTCCTGATTTGTCAACAATAGATCCTCACAAACCTCTTCATTGTGTTGCTCTTGGGGCACTTGGATTGCTAGTTTGTGACTAGCTGTAGTCAAATGATCTTCCAATGCACTTTTTTTTAAAAAGTTACCGCAGCCGCGAGTATACGAGTTTTTCGCCACACCAGAACTTTTAAATACCGTACAGAACATGGCCTTTTTTTTTCATCGTCAAATGTTACCCACGCCTTCTGAAAAACGCGATCAACACGAGTACTAGTAGGCTGACTCGAAGTTGACGGTTTCTCAGCTTCACGACCATCGGCATCGGAAGAATTCTCCACAGATCGTGTAGGCTCTGCTTCTTTTAATGTGCTGGGAACTGAATTACCCGCAAATAAGACGGTTATTGAGATTTGGTTTTTATCCGCCTTCAGTCTTTTTTTTTTGCAGACATTTTCGATAATTTCGATCGAATGTTTGGCTTACCAAAAGTACAAGTACAACGCCAACACAGATCCAACGTAAACTCAAGTCGCGAGCACCGATTGA
Source organism: Oncomelania hupensis (assembly GCA_036898135.1). Classification (NCBI taxonomy): domain Eukaryota; kingdom Metazoa; phylum Mollusca; class Gastropoda; order Littorinimorpha; family Pomatiopsidae; genus Oncomelania; species Oncomelania hupensis. Next base: position 17,818,362 of record CM072521.1, on the reverse strand, counting down.
CTAAAACAAAGCTGTATTTGTTTCAAGGGTGCTGGTTGGCTATGTTGCTTTGTGACTCTGGATAAAAATAGCAATCCCATTCAGGCGATGACAAGGGAGATAAGGCATATAATATACGTTTCAGCATGTAGACGACGGTCCCGGGGGCTTGTTTGGTTTTCCATCTAGCGCTGCATAAACGTTTTGCCCTCTCTGCAAAATACGCGGAAATTATCGGACACGTGTCCGACTCGCCATCGTTTTAATCGGACAAGGTGTCTGCCTTGAGGTTTGACAATCGGACATTTAAAAAAACAAGCGGTCAATGTCCGGTGTCCGGGCAGCGAACTTGTTTTTTCCAACCTAGTTCCAGTCATTACCCGAAAACGGCAATTACCGAAGTCGAACGAAGCTCTCCGAGTCGAGCGAAGCTATCCGATGTTTTATGAACGATTGCTGGCAGGACTACGTGAAACCACAGGCTGGGAAGTCTCGTCTTTCGTAGGCCTCAATTACATAAGCCTACTATACTACGTACGTATGTAGGAGGCCCACGAGTTTACAAAGACAAAACAAAAAAGACTTCAGAGCCTGTGGTGAAACATCCGTGCATAAAAATAGCCGCTGTTGCTTCTAGATCTAATTCTGTTTCGATCTGCACAGCTTCAATCTGTAAATCAAGTCGAGATTCGCATTTTGAAGCAGTTATTATTATTATTATTTTATGATGATTAATATACTGACACAATTAGTAATAACGAGTAAAAGTAATGCATAACACATAATGCACACATACAACGATTTCACATCTATATCAACAATAAAACCATGACAAAACTTCAAAGCGCTATGGATACGTTGATGTCCATTCAGCACAAGGCAAAGCAAGTTTATAATGGTCTCAAAAAACAGTGACATTTTTATTGCAAGCACCAAAGCAATTATTTATTTAACTAATATTATTCTTTTTAATTGATACAGTAAATTTGTTATATGTATTTCAATGAGAAACACGTATTAAAAAATGTTGCATGGCAGGCGGAAATTTCCACAAATCACCTGAGAACCTTGGTAAATCTATAAGAAAAAAATAACCAGTAACACCATCTGAATATTTCGGGTTACACCCAATTTCAGCAAAAACAAACAAAACGTCACTGACCATATTTACACCATTGAGCACGCACAGCAGCACACTTTTTTTTTCTTTTTTTAATTTTTAAAGTAGGAATAATAATAATAATAATAATAATAATAATAATAATAATAATAATAATAATAATAATAATAATAATAATAACAATCAAATAATAATAATAATAATAATAATAATAATAATAACAATCAAATAATAATAATAATAATAATAATAATAATAATAATAATAATAATAATAATAATAACAAACAAAACAAATAAATAAATTAAAGATTTCACTAAATAACTATACTACTACTACTACTACTACTACTACTACTACTACTACTACTACTACTACTACTATCGAAGTTGTGGTCTTGATTTTGTGGTCCTGATTCGGCTGTTTGCAGACCGCTGGACCCTGTAAGCAATGAATAACTAATTAACTATTAATTTAACTCTGATCTCGAGTTGTCTTGATTTTGTGGTCTGATTCGGCTTTTTGCAGTCCGCTGGACCCTGTAAGCAATGAATAAATAACTAACTATTAATTTAACTCTGATCTCGAGTTATATTAAAAAAAAAAAATTCGCTTAGCCTACTCGTCCTCCGGAAATTTAAAGATTTGAATATTATAAAGTATAGGCCTAAATATTATTAATTAGAATAGATATTGTTTATACATTTATTTACGTATAAAACAAACAATACAGGTCTAATAATTATATTCAGCCAGTGAGCTTCTTCGCTGCGCGGAGACTGACTTATAATATATAATGTAGATTAAGCCTATGTATACTGTATAACAGTGTCTACTTGGTTCTAGGCAGGAAATGGGGCTACTGCTGAGAACTAACAAAATGCAAATCAAGGAACGCAACTGTTAAATATGGTCGATAATAATTATGCTCATAATTATTAACAAAGTATGCCGTTGCGAAATGTTAATCTGTATAAATCGAACAGAATTAGAAGCGACAGCGATCATTTTTAATGTCAACTAGTCGTAGTCATGCAAGCATCATTTCGTAACACATCGGAGAGCTTCGTTCGACTTCGGTGATTGCCTTTCTGGGCGAATGACTGGAACTAGGTTGGAAAAAACAAGTTTGCGTCCGGGCAACTTGTGCATCACTGTACTAGTATCCTATTCATTTTCTACCAATAGCATTATTCAGCTCTACAAGTCGCGAATCGGAAAGGTTGGACGTTGTCGTAGCTGTTGTCATTGTTGTCGTCATCATCATCATCAACAATTACGAGAACATCAACAGCAGCATCTGGTAATTTAGAACTACAGTGGAACCTCCGGTATCCGGCTCTCTGGTATACGACTCCCTCCGTTATGTGACCTGAAAACTTCTGACGGATTCACTTCCAATAATAAATGACCTCTGGTATGCGACAACCTCGTTTATGCTACCAGCGACCGTGTCTTAAGCCCTTTATACGACCGTCTTAGGGCAATTTAAAAGAGATATCAGTTAATTTGCTGTCTGTACCTTTCGTTTTTTCTCTCATGTTAGTGTACGCCTGCTGTTGTCTGCTATTTCCGGTTCGCAAATAAGGGACATTATTCGCCTACACTGGCTGTCAAAATGGCGTCGCGCAAGAGGAACGTTTTGAGTTTGGCAGAGAGAATGAAAGTGATTGAAAGAAGTGAAAATGGGGAGAGTTGTTTGTCTATTGCAAGAAGTTTAGACGTTGGGAAGACCCAAATTCAGCTCATCATAAAGGATAAAGAATCTGTGAAACTACGATGGGAGAGTGGAGAAAGTGGCGAAAAGGGAAACATCGAAACTGAGAGCTTCTGCACTGACAGACTTGGATGAACGCGTCTGGCAGTGGTTCGACTGTTTTCTATTTTTGAAGTTGTGAATAAAAGACAAAGCTAAAATTGAAACATGTTTTACAGTTTCCTTTGTCAGAGAATACATGCTGGTGAGTGTGAAAATTATGACTACATACCCCTCCGAGCCTGACCCCCCTCCCCCCCACCCCATCCCTTGTTTCCGGTATAAGACTACCTCTGTTATAAGACCGTTTTTTCTCAGATTTTGGACGGTCGTATACCGGAGGTTCCACTGTAGTTGGAATTAACATTGCAATACCGTTCTTGCAATACATTCTGCCTTCTTTTGGTCATTGTGACTGCAAGTCCACCCCCCTTCCACTCCCCCCCCCCCCCCCCCCGACTCCCCTCCTCCCATCCGTACCTTGATTGTTTGCAGACCATAAGAACCAGAGCGCAAATGTGGCGGTGCTTTCTTGTATCTGATGACAGAAGGATGTGGCGAGACAGAAGGAAAAAGAGATGTGTGTAGGGTGTGATAAGGAGTAGGAAGCGGAGAGAGAGAGAGAGAGAGAGAGAGAGAGGGGGGGGAGGGGAGGGAAGTAGTATCAAAGAAATATCTCCATTCTCGCATTTGGTTTACCGAAAAGGCACCTTTTTTTTCAGTTAGGCGAATGTTCTTCTTTTTCTTCTTCTTCTTCTTCTTCTTCTTCTTCTTCTTCTTCTTCTTCTTCTTCTTCTTCTTCTTCTTCTTCTTCTTCTTCTTCTGCTTCTTCTTCTTGGCTCTTTACTTTAACCTTCTACTCTAACGAGAAACAACAAGAGAAAATAAGGGTTGTGACAGGCAGACTTCTGTATTTATTCGTTTTTCCAAGAATAGGAGTACAGTGAATGTTATACTTTGGAGGTGGTGGTGTTCATTTTAGACTTGCCTACATGACATGTGGTTATTACAATTATATGAAAGGAAGATCACGATTGTAATGGGGAGATGACCAAAGGCTCAACTTTTGTATTTTTTAATTGTTGGTTGTAGTGATGATTTTGACACGAGTGCTATGATGATGACGCAAATGAAAAGATTCTCGATGACAACAGCGATGATGATGACGACTATGATGATGGTGATGTAAAGTATTGGCAGCAGCAGTCTAGGATGTTGGTGATTACAAGGTACGGGAGGCAGAGCATGATGTTAGCGGAACATGTGGATAATTTCCTGCTTACGCCCATTACCAGGCGCAAGGTGGCCAGTCTTGGCACTAGTTTCACCTCTGGGTCATAGAGTATCGAAAGAATCGTTTATAAGGTCGTTCACTGTGCATAGCGTTTCGTCCCCAATAAGCCTAGGTTTTGGGGGACGCTAATACAACTCAACCATAGCGTTGCTTGGAGAAGATAAAATTTGAAACAAAGCGGTCCAGTCATCTAAGTAACGTATTATGTGCTCTCTCTCTCTCTCTCTCTCTCTCTCTCTCTCTCTCTCTCTCTCTCTCTCTCTCTCTCTCTCTCTCTCTCTCTCTCTCTCTCTCTCCTTTCCTCTCCTCTCCCCAACAACCCCCCTCTATCTGGCCTCCCTTACCCCTCTCTCACTCACAGTGTACTACAAGTGTACTATTTTATTTATTGATTTACTTATTTGTGTGTGTTCACATATTTGTCACGCAAGAATTTAACATTTGAGCTGTTCCACCCCCACCCCCACATCCCCTACCCCCAAGGAAAGTCTTGCAGCAACAGCGCCGCGTACCCTGGACGGAAAGAAGTTAGGTCTGCCATAATATTGATTAGTATAGTCTTTTTCACACCATTACCTTCCCTAGTTATAAAGTGTACAAAGGCAGGTATCCAACCACCGCTGAATTAGAATCAATTTATAAGATGGTACCTCTAAAATAAAGTCAGTGCTTATACCCGGGAGTACAACTGCTTTATGAGAGGCGTCAAAGAGGCCATAAACTCCGAAATCAACTCTTAACAAGTACAGAAGAATCCATCTTGGTGCCATGCCCCCGTCATCAAGTCCCCCATCCTATCGCACATAGTTCTTTCTCTAACGATCGTACGAACTAAATCGGATTCAGTCATGTCGAGTCATTTTGGCTGGCGAAAATGTTTGTAAGAGTACGGAATTATACTAGAATAATGTAGCAATGTCTTAAGCTGCAGGAACACATTAGTCATATAGCTTCAGAGTAAAGTTAGTCTTCGTTTATTATCTTTACTTATAGTTTACAGTCTCGGCGTTCTATTAACCGCAACACATAATTGTTTGGGGTAATGTAGAATGCAGCGAGCGAACGGCGGAATACGTTGTTTGAATACTCGGAAGGTGGATGCGCTTTCCCACCTGATGTGAAGCTAATTTGCCTTAGTTCTGGTGCTGCTTACCTTACTTTCAACACCTGGCGCTTTGTAATAGTTAAACCTTTGCCTGGTTTTCTACCCTCTCCGCTTGTAGTTGTTAGCCACTGTGTTTTGTTATTGTAGGATAAAGGCGTCTCCACCCGGAAATATTAGTAATAGTTAATAGTAGTTAATAATAATAATAATAATAATAATAATAATAATAATAATAATAATAATAATAATAATAAATTAATTAATTAATTAATTAACATGTGTGCAGCGCCCTTCCTCACTAGAGCTCATAGCGCTTTACAGAAATAAAGAATAAATAAATTAAATTATTTATTTATTTATTTACTAAAATAAATAAAAATATACGTAAATAAATGTGCATGTAAATGTAAATATACATGAAAAACCAAATCAGAACACACACGCACACACACACACACACACACACACACACACGCACACAAATAAATAAAATATATATATATAAATAAATGTAAATGTAAATATACATGAAAAGCCAAACCAGAACACACACACCCACACAAACACAGACACACACAACGACTATGACTGTGTTTTAAGTATTTTACGAAGAAAAGTTCAAGATCAAAATTTAAGGATAGACTGAGCACTGGCGATCTAACTGTTGCTATTAGTCTGATTGTTGTTTCGGTGTGTAGTTTTTCTTTTTCCCTCATCCCCGGTCGCCAAAGATTGTGCTCAGTTGTCTGAGCGTCAACTGTGCGCCCAAGGCAGCAAGTGGGCGCCTCAAGCGGCTTGAGTTAGATCCTTTATCAGCAGCTCTTGAGCTGAAAATGCGCTATATAAGAATGAAAAAATAAATAAAAATAAACACTTTTGAAAATGTGTGTTTTCAGTCCAGGTCAAAAGAAAAAAGATGATTCGACATAGCACAGAGTAAAAGGAAGAGAATTCCAAACTGTAGGAGCTAAAAAAACAGAATGACCGTCCGCCAAAAGTTTTGTTTTCATACGGGGAATACGAAGTTGGCGACTGTCAGAAGATGAACGGAGAGATCTTGGTGGTATAGAAGTGGTCTAATTCAGAAAGATACTATGGACCAGACAGAGTAACAGCTTTGAAGCAAAGGTTTGCAATTTTATACTGTATTCTGTCCTCCACGGGAAGCCAATGCAATGATTTCAAATGAGAAGTGACGTGGTCTGATTTTGGAACACGCAAAATAAGGCGAGCAGTATTTTTTTGTATCTTTTGCAGCTTGTGCAGCAGATACTGAGGGCACCCATAGAAAAGGGCGTTAAAATAGTCTAGCCTAGACAGGATGAAGGCAGATCTGTACAAGAGTCTGAGGAGCACTTACAAAAAGGAGATGACGGATGGAGCTTATGCGACGCAATTCAAAGTTCACAGTGCGAAGGTTGAGAATGTGAGGATGCATAGTGAGATGTGTCAAGCATCACACCTAAGTTTTTGGCCGAGTCAGAGAAAGGAACAACAGAGTTACCAGCAAGACGAGAATCAAGCAGATAAGTAGTTGTTGACAATCGCGGAAAGGAAATGATCATAGCTTCTATCTTATCATCATTTAGTTTAAGTAATAACTAATTGCATATTATTCGTGAGTATTATTTAGTTACGGCAATATTAGTTCTTTGCGTCGACTTATGATTTTTTTCAAAATCCACAGTGTCATGCGTACATTATTGAGAGAGAGAGAGAGAGAGAGAGAGAGAGAGAGAGAGAGAGAGAGAGAGAGAGAGAGAGAGAGAGAGAGAGAGAGAGAGAGAGAGAGAGAGAGAGAAATAAGATAAGATAACAATTTTATTTTGCAAGGGTAAAAGAATAAGCGCTGGATGCGCTTTTTTACATCTTGCCCTTGGGGCTTTAACAATAACTATTAAATACAACTCAAGGTTATAACATTCACATCATGGAACAATAACAAATAAACAAAGTCATCATTAAGATGATTAAGCTGTTCAAGAGAGAGAGAGAGAGAGAGAGAGAGAGAGAGAGAGAGAGAGAGAGAGAGAGAGAGAGAGAGAGAGAGAGAGAGAGAGAGAGAGAGAGAGAGAGCGTTTGATTTAATTCTTTGGGGAGAGATAGAAAACTGTTAACGGAATGTCTGTTAAATATTAGTCTAAACAGCCCATTGAAAATATTTAAAGGCAAAAAATGGAACTGAAAGAGAAATATGGCCAAAACGTGCCTCCACCTGTTCATTTCAAAGCGTATAGTGTATCGATAACATGGCCCTGATGCCAAAAGCCCCAGAGCCTCCTAATGATACACCAAAAGCCCCAGAGCGTCCTAATGATACACCAAGTCCACAAATCGCTACTGCCATACAATACAGAATAAAATGTTGGTTAGGAATATGGGTTTGTCTTCCTTTCAGTGCTCGCCTTGAAGATGTTGAGGGTGGGGTCTGGACAATTGAAGAAGGGAGGGAGTTCCAATCGCGAATGGTACGTGGGAAGAAGCTACAGTTGTTGCGGCATCTTGCGGCTGATCTTGTACCGCATGGCAAGCCGAAAGCATTGGCGTCGTTGTTCCAGCGTGATCCACTGTAGAAACTGTTCTTATGTCGGTTCAGGACAAAACTTGGCTGCCTGTCGCTGGATCTTCTCGAGGTTTGTGCTTAGCTCGCTGGTGCGGGTCGTGATGAACGACGTACAAAGACTTGGATTTACAAACTGTTTGCAGATTCTTTGTTTGAAAATGGGTGAAATATTGCTATAAAGATGTCTGCTATGAACGACGTGAAAGATTACTATTGGAAGGCAAGCCAGGCCTAAACTTCCGGATTGAGGACGGCTCAACCAGCGAGCAAACGATGCACGCACATCAGCGTCGTTCTACAGCGTGATTAATGCCACAAGGTCGTGTACCGATGGCGGGACCGTTTATTGATTACGTTAGGTTGCCACTTCGCGTTTATAAACCTTGATGGCAAAGGCGCCGCAGCTACGCCATCAAAAGGAGGAAGGGGTGGGGTGGGGGGTGGGGGAGAAAGATTCAGAGAGTGGTGGTGGTTTGAAGGCGGGAGTGGAAGGGGATGATGGATGAGTAGGAAGGGTTGTCCAAGGGTATTTTGAAACGTATGCGATACTCTACTTCTACTTCCCCTTCTAGTTCTAGACAGTGTTTTCTTGGTTTTCCTGAATTCCGTGATTACTCTGTTCATGTGCTTCGCAATCGATCTTCGTCTAGCCGGTGTCCTCTGTGGATGTTAGCAAAAACATGAGATGAAATGATAACACGCATTGTTCAGGTCAGTAAATAAAGCGCTTCCAGCTCAGAGGTGCTCAAAGTGCTGACTGAGCTAAACTCAAGTCGCCAAGTTGAAGTATTAGAAGAATTAGATTAACAAGATGAAACTCAGTACAAGAAGAAACGGAAGTTAAAATGCTGCATCACCTGTGTCGCGTCGTCATCTGTGGCCAGACAAATTTTAATGCAGCGCTCCTCTCCTTCCTGCACGGGATTTCTGCGATCGATCGATCCCCTCGCTCCAGTCTAGCCTGTGTCCTCAGTTGATGGTTGGTTGTGTGCACAGTTAAAACTAATAGTCTTAAACTATTTCTAGAAAAGAGAAGAGAGAATGGTTGCTTATGGAGAAAATAGCGTCTGTGACAAGTTTTGGAACAGCAGCACCTCGGTCTTCTATCTATTATGGTATAGGCAGATTGATTTGATTATTTTATCCACGCTGTCTTTTCCTAAGTACAGCAGGCGATCGTTACTGTACCGGCTTTACGGGCGATCGATCTCTTTTTTCACGTTGGGTTGGGTTTCGCTTTGTGTCCTCTGCTGTGCTGCTGAGGTGGTGCGAGTTAATAGACTAAACACGTCTCACCGTCGTAGCTCAAGTGGTAGAGCGTTCGCCCGGGACACCGATGACCCAGGTTCGAATCCCGTGGTGGGCAAATAAAAAGTGGCCATTTCTCATTGTCCGTTTTAGCAATGTGATTACTTTTGTGGTTCAGTGTTGATTTAGGTCCCTACCTCTTGTTCCCTGGGATGGTTATCCCTGTCTGCCATATCACCAATGGTGGGTGTAGATCTTAAACCTCAGTGTTCATTCATACTAAACACGTTTCACTCCCTGCAATCATCCCGCTTCTCATATCTCGCACCCACCGTCTCTCTCTCTCTCTTTCTCTCTCTCTCTCTCTCTCCCTCTCTCTCTCTCTCTCTCTCTCTCTCTCTCTCTCTCTCTCTCTCTCTCTCTCTCTCTCTCTCTCTCTCTCTCGTCTGGAGTCCCCTCCAGTAATCCTACGGTAAACGAAAGCCCCTCTCCCACTCTTCCTCCCAACTGCCCACACTTCCCTTGGCCCCTTTTCAATCACAGACCGGCAATGAAAATCCTGCGCTTCCAACAGATTTCCAGAGCCCTTGTGTGATACAAAATGAATGCAAATGATGTTTCAGTGTCTGAATAGAGTTCCCAGCGCTGCTGGATTAAAGCAAGTGAAGATGGGCAAAATTAACCCTCAAATTCAATTTGCATGTGGACGATCCCACGGTGTCGGCACAGAAAGAAATAACGAGAGAGAGAGAGAGAGAGAGAGAGAGAGAGAGAGGGGGATGGAGGGAGAGGAGGGGGTGGGGTGGGTAAGGGGTGAAGGTAGGCTGGCAAGCAGGCAGGCAGAAACAAAGAGATCTTCTTCTCTCCCTTCTTCTTTCTCTTCTTTACACTTCTATCTTCTAACGATTTTTTTGGTACCGGTTTGAAAAGCTTTGCTTATTACATAGTTAGAGGTGAACAAAACAAACAGCAACAACCAGGTTGAGGTCCAAGGCAATATTTCGATTTTTATTCAAAGCTTTATCAAGCCATGTATTAAAAACATCACATCACACATTACATAGTTGAAACGTGTTTTTCTACTGACCTTAATTATGTGTTGTTAGTGAATAATGCAAGAACATCGATTCATCCTTTTGCTAAAGCGTGGTTTTACTTTAGAATTGCATTCGCGATCGGCTGGGACTATACCGAAAACAAAAATGAAATTTAAGTTAAATGTTCAAAATTGTTTGTTTGGCTAAAGGGACTGGGCAAAATGTGAAATTCCAGTCGATGGAAACAAATGCATAATGATCACGATTGATTGATTTTATTAATTTTAAATGCATTTGTCTAAAGGAGCTCGGGCAGGTGTAAACCTAGCCAAACATTGATTCAAAATTAAATAATATGCACAATTGGTTCCGTGGCTCTCTAGCTCTGCCGGCACAGGTGCAGAGAGGTGCCATCATTTGAAGTTGATGAACTCCCAATAAGGCAAGAAGAGGAAAGAGATACATGCTAGTGCTTCCATCTTTTGATTTTGTGTACATCTCAAGTAGCAGCGTTTTAATTGCACAAGGGATCATTATTGTTTGTTATTAAATTATTGTCCCCAAACACTCTTTTGCTTATAGAGGACAGAGAATGCGAAAAGCTGCAGCAGGTTTTATTAGAAAGGGAAATAATTTCTAGCCCGTGATTCTCTCCCCTCCTACTTCCTTGTTGAGCTTTGATCTAATTTTTGCTGCATGTGGTGTCAATCAGTCTCAGAATCACTTCCACAGATTCTAGCTTTCATTGCTTGAAGTTGGAGTAGACAAGGGAGATATATGAAGGGTGGAGGTAGGGGAGAGAAGGGAAAAGTGAGTTTGGAGTGGTAGGATGAACAGATGAAGTTTACAAAGGAGGCGATGTTTTTAAAATGCATAATTATTTTTGGTTGTGGTCTTTGCTCCACCTCTCTGGGAATAATAATAGCACGATGTGAAAACATGTATTTGTGTCGATGGGGTGGGGAGAATGGCCGCATGTTAACATTGGTTTGTCGAGCAAACTAACGTTTGCTTGAATCTAAAGACCTGAAAAGTTACTATGGCAGTGCTTAAATTTATTTGTTTTGGATTTATTCTCAGTTAACATCGCGTTCAATTGCGAGACCTAGATCTATTTCAACAGTTTTTGATGACGATGTTGACATTACTTCGTAAGATCCCTCCGCGGTAAAATCTTGTAAGAACGATCTGTGTACAATGTTACAAATCACTGGCTCGGCTTTGGTCTCCAAGTTCCACACATTGCTTGATTCTTTAGAGTCAGAGGTATATTAAGCTGGTAAAAAAGCCCTTTGGAAGGTACACAGTCGGTTGAAACGATCGAGATAAGAAGGCTTTAGGGAGATTAAACTTGAAACTCTAGTTTCTAATCTTTCTGGACTGGAATGCCGTTTCATCTACGGAGAATTAACGGTTTGAGAGTAAATGAGCGAGATTTGCTTCTCGCAAGTTCTGTAGACGTTATGGACATATAATGGGATACAGACGTCTTTATTATCCTTATATATTATATATCCTTCAAAAAAAAAAAAAATCGTTCACTGTAGCGAAGCGAGCAACCACGTTTGTAGTAAAACACAAATAATAATAATAATAATAATAATAATAATAATAATAATAATAATAATAATAATAATAATAATAATAATAATATTAATAATAATAATAATAATAATAATAATGTTATTTATTTTATTTTTTTGTAAGTGTGTGTGCTTTTGTCATATTTCCAACTTCTAATTTCCACTATACAAACTACAGGCTAGTATTACATAATATGATTTTTTTAAATTGTAGTAAAGCGTTCTAAACGTTGTCATTCAAGTATCATACCGATTTTCTGGTGTTTCACACGGCAAGTTCATACCGAGACTAAGTACGAGTCATCTAAGAACACATGACAATATCATTATTCAACATGCTATTATCAACCATCGTTTTTAAAAGTATTATTACAGAAATGTTCAACCCTGTATGCATCTAGCACCTCCTATTCTAAATCAGATGAGCACTTTGGAGTGGCATTCCCTACCTCATCGTTGTCGTCATCGTCGTCGTCGTCATTGGTTATGCAGAAGTGAGCATTTCAAACAGAATTTGCATATTGACATAATTGGTAAGACCAGGGAAGTTGTGATGTCAAATATAGGGATGTGGAACTGAAACTGTTTTTGCTAGTTGATGAAGAGTTTTTATTTAGTTAGTTGAACTTTTAGGACGGGGAAAACAGGGACCTGCTGAACTACCCACGTTTTTAAGTTTGTCCGTTTAAAATGTTTCGACTTTGGCTGTCTTCTTCGGTGGTCTTGGGAATGGAGGGCAATGGCGACTTTTATCTTAGCTTCTGTTTCCGCCTGTGTTTGTTTTGCGTCGTGCTGCGCCACAGCGGCGGGATTATCAGCTCGAAGAGACGGAGGAATTGCACCTCGGATCACCGATAACCGGGACTCCCAAACTAAAGTTCCTGTGCCTGGGGTCAAGAAAGGGAGAGGGAGGGATGAAGGGGTAGAGAAATGGATAAGGCGGAGAGTGTTCTTCAAGCCACAGTTGTAAAGGGGGACAACAATTACGGTAATTTACATGGCAGATCTTTAAAAATTGCGAGAAATTTGGTCATTGTCGCTAGCATTGTTTTGATTTACTTTCGCCTGATTTGCTGACATGCATGTATCTAGGCTAAGCAGTGTTTGCTGACAGGGCCACGGTTTCGGTGATTACATTGTGCGTACAATTAGTATAACATGTAATTTGCATTGATGGGTTCAACTAAAACTAACATAATTATAATAGATCTACATCTTTTGCTATTATTTATTATTATATATTAATCGTTCTTATATAGCGCTTTTCCAGCTCAAGAGCTGCTCAAGGCGCTGGCCGATACAGGATCTAACTCGAACCGCCCGAGACGCCCACCCGCAGCCTTTGGGCGCATGGCCTGACGCCCGGACAACTGAGCACAATCCTGGGCAGCCAGGGATGGGGGAGAAGGACCTAGGTGCATGCTGGGTGTGTTCTTGTCACCGGCACTCACCCGACTAGGACGTGAGCGTCAGGATCTTTAAAGTCCGTTATGATGGAATGTATGCGACACAGACTAGGCCTCGGTTTATACTCTCATCCGAAGGAGTAGGAAACGGGAGTAAAGTGTCTTTCCCAAGGACACAACACAATGCCCCGGCCTGGGCTCGAACTCGGGACCTTCAGATCCGCAAGCCAAAGCTCTACCATTAGGCCAACGTGCCTCCCAGGGATAGCTCTCTGTGTACGCGCGTCTCGGGCGACGTGGGTTCGAATCCTGACTTCAGCAAACTATTTTGTGATTGATTGCTGGATAGTAGTGGCCAGCGCTTTGAGAAGCTCTCTGAGCTTATAAGTGCGCTATATAAGAGTAATCTTTCTTTTTACAGAGTGAAGTCGTTGAGTAGTTTGGAACAAGAGAGTATTTTAACACCATGTGTTTTGTAGGAGCACAGATCCTGCACTCTTTGGTAGAAGTAA